>VXAD01005103.1:186934-458438 GCA_013399195.1 Dicrurus megarhynchus | reverse complement strand
TTTTTTTTTTTTTTGAGAATTTCAGTGTGTTTAAAGATCTGTCTCTGTTGAGAAAAACCCACTGATAAATTCTTAACTAGATTAACCAGTTTGCACGCATTTTGGCTTGTCACAGAGTTTACATTTCACCTGTCCCATGCAGACAAAGGTACCTTTCATCAGTTTTCTTATGGTAACATTGCTGTCATGGATTAAGCATTTGGCAGGTTTTCTTGCTCTTGTGTGTGCATACCAGAATAAGGAGTGGGAGAAAAAAACAAAAAAAGAAAAGGCAAAAAACCCCAGGGTTCGCATGTTTTCTTGTTATTGCTGGATGTAACAAGCTCTCTGGGTTTGTCCTGAATCTTTTGAAGTTCTGGGACGATTGCATTTAGCACATCTTGCTGGTCAGAAGTTTGCATCACTGTCCTTAGCAGACATAAAGCTCTTGCAAGTCCGATCTTTCATCACGCTTTTGAGCTGGCAAGATTTGACTTATTGGTCGACCGTCCAGATAAACATGAATTTCAGCATGACTTGATTCAGAGATAACTGGGTGCTCAAGAAGTCTCTCATCAGAACTTTAAGCCAAAATATTTAATTTTGCTAGAAGAATCACAGGATCATTTAGGTTGAAAAAGACCTCCTAGATCATCCAGTCCATCTATTAACCTAGCATTGCCAAGTCCACCACTAAACTATGTCCCTAAATGCCAGATCTACCTGTCTCTTAAATACCTACAGGGCTGGTCACTCAACCACTTCTCTGGGCAGCCTGTTCCAGTTCTTAACAACCCTTTCCATGAAATTTTTTCCTAATATTTAATTGAAGCATCCCCCATTGTTGAGCACCTCTCTTAGCTTCCTTCAGAATAATTATTTACTTTAAAACTGCTAAGTCCGATATTTTACTTGGCAAAATAGTAGATCATTTGAGTACTCAAAATATTTTCAGCATCATTTGTGAAAGTGAAGTTATTATGGAAGTGTCTTTTTTTGAAAGTGTTTCTCTGTAAACTTCATGTCCCTATAAACTATCAACAGAATCTATAAAGAATTACTTTGATAGGGCTTTTAATTACATGTTTTTGATAATGTATCTTCAAAAATTCACTATTTGATGGAAATTTCTTTTGGGGGGCACATTTCTGAGTGCCTCATTGATCCTGAAAGTGCAAATATTTTATTCAGTTTTGGAAAGTTTAGTTTGAACTGTAGAACATGGTATGTGGTGAGCAATGTGACAGGACACACAAGAGATTTTCTGCAAGGAAATTGGCATCATAAATTTGACTTGTAAGTAGTAAAGATGAAGTTATTGAGCTCTTTTAAATCTTGCCACCAGAATGTCATTCTTAAATTAGCAAATTGGTCTCAATCTGCAGTTTTGTGCACCTTTATACTTAGTTAAATTTTGGACTTAAGATGAAGTGAAAAGCGTTTTCTTTGTCAGTAATCATACCTTGTGTTTGTAAAGAGAAAATCCCCAAACTAAGCCAAAACCCTGAACAGTGCCTGTTCCTGCTGCTCTATTCTCACAAATTAACATCAAGTGAGAGAGTAAAGGGATGGCCTCACCAAACCAAGTGTAGGATGCATCAGAGTATAAGGGATCACTTTCAGAAAAAAAGGAGAGGTGGAGGACCTCTCAGATGCTTAAGCTTAATTTCATTTGTAGAAGCACAACTTCTGTAGCTGGTAACCAAAGCTAACATGAGTTTTGGCAGCAGGCATCGTCGGGCTGTCTTACAGGGCAGGAGGAAACAGGGTCAGTGTTCGAACAATTTCTCTAATGTATTAGGCACAAACGCTCTTTTCTTTATTGTTAGTCAGAACCAGTGTAGCTTTTTTTCACCAGCTTATTTATCGTGGCAGGTTAAAGGAAATTCCCAAGCTGGGTTTCAGCCTTAGGCTTGTCTGTGTCTCTTGTAACCCACTGGAGAACAGTGACTCATGAGGTCCGCAAAACAGCACTGACTGTTCTGGCTGTTCTTCCAACACCCCAGAAACTGAATGACAGCTCATTTTTAGAATACATTTGGGCCTTGCAGCTGCTGGTCCTTCTTTCCCTTGTCTCCCTTCTTTCTCCCCTTCTCTCCACTCTGCCCATTCTGTCCTTTCCATAGCCCCATCTCCTGCTGCTGCTTTTTCTATGCCTGTCTCTGCCTCCAGAAGGACTTCAACCAGGGAGCACTGGTTTTCTTGGCATTCACACATTGCTTCTCCAACTCCAGTAATGTTGTCAAGTCTCACTCACTAGGACATGGTGCTCTGGGGCAATTCAGTGTGTTGTCTGTACTGTAATGTTTGGGCTGCTATTGGTGTCAACAAGGGAGAAGGGGAAACCACTCAAGGGTGCTAAAATAAATATGACAGCACCTGACCTCATCTCCCAGTATTATGTTTGTGAATTGGATACCTGTCCATCTTTAGGAATAGAGTCGAGCTCTCATTACCCAATAAAAGGGTTAGGCCCATGTACATGAAAATTTTGAGTGATGGTAGTGAATGCTTTCCTCTTGATGTTTACCATTTTCTTTTGTAATTTTCCTTGTTCGATCCCCAGGTGCACGGCATCGTTCGTCGGTCTAGTTCTTTTAATACAGGCCGGATTGAACATCTCTATAAGAACCCACAGGCTCACATTGAAGGAAGTAAGACTTTGCTTTTATATTTAAGGTGGTATATGTTATATTTAGCCTCTGCTGCATTTTTCATGGAGAAAGATCCCTGGGGACAGGAATGGAATCAGGTTTTCTTCTGCTAGTGTTAGCAAGTTGCTCTGTCTCAGAAAGAAAAGTGACCGTTTTTCTCTAAAGGTGTGGCATGAAATATGGCTACTTTTCTGTGTGTGAGTTTTGAAGAGTGGAAAAAATGAGAGGGACCCAGGGAAGCACTTTGTGCTGTGTAGAAATGCTGCCACAGTTCAGACATAGCTGGGCAGTAAGAGTTAGAAAATGGCTGGGCCTGCAAAATGCTATGTGAGGCTAAAAATACTGAGATATTATAATAGTAAAACATCGGTTTTTTTGAGGCAGTTGTCTTGAGTACTCCACTCGTGTTTCCTCATGAGCTCCATGGTGTCTGATGGAGGTGAAGGTTTGGAAACAGCCTGTATGAGAGCATGAATAAGACATGATCAGTTCTTAATTATGACAGGAAGAATGAATCTTTGGACCCTCTGAATTTCTGCACCCAAGGAAGGGAGTACCTGCTTTGCCTGACAGAAAGTCATTGCTCTTGGAACTTTGCTGAAATTTTCTGTGTTCTCTGTTATCAAGGTTAATTTGGAAAGTTGAATTTATTACCTTTAGTGTACACATGGCAAAAATTTGTTTATTTTATCTTAAAGGAAATTAACTACTCCCTTAATGAGAAACAGCTCAAATGTTGGATGGCTCCAGTTCAGCAGAAGGATTGAGCACATTAATAAGCATATAATTCTCCATGTTATGTCTATTTTGTAGAGTTGTGCAAACTGATGCTGTCCTAAATGGTCCAGTTTAAGGTATTGTTAACAACAAATAACTCCATGGTGTAAATAAATGATGTTTTTGAAGTCTGCTTCACACCATGGTTAAACAGAGCCTAATTTTATGAAGTTTATCATATAATGCAAATTATAGATTTCACTTGGTCTTTGCTTGTAAGTTTTTTTTTAAAATGCTTCGTTTCTGACATGGTATTGCTGATTAGTTGCTGCTTACTGTACATTGCTCATTAAAATATCTGATTAATAGAGGGGTAGAATTGAACAAAATATCTTTACTAAGAGTACTGAAACCTGTTTTTCTGTCAAGAACAATGTAAGAACTGTTTCCCATGACTTGAATTCTTGGCTCACAAGGTAGAATGAAGAAAATGAAATCAAACAGGAACCTGTGCATTGTGAGGACCATCTTGTGAATATGAAAAGTGATTTGAGAAGACAATGTAGATCACAATAAATATATATACAAACATTTAAGGAAAGGGATGGAAGGAAGAAAAGAGAAAGCAGACGTTAATTTTTTTCCCCACTTCTTATCTCATTTTCCTTTAACTGAAGAATGCAGCCATATGAATGGGAGGAGGAGAAGGAATTGGAGTTGGAATCTCAGGAAAGGCTGCTCCATGGAAACTGTTTGGAAACAATGGGTTTCCAGGCAGTACTGGAGGAAGCAAAGAAGCAATAGTGGTTGATGTGAGCAAACCCTAATTTTATCTTTGCCATGTGTGTTTTTCCCGTGAGGAATCGATCGCATGTTGCAAGATGGTGCTCTTCATAGACAGTGAACCTCTTTGTGTGAAAAAAGTAGGGAGCACAGGAAGGAAGACAAGGTGTATCCTAAAGCAAGCCCTCTGGCTGTTGCTTGCTAAGGAGTTTCTTAGATTGGATAACATTACTAAAGCCCAAAGGTTCTGACATTTGATCTGTGTTTATAAATCTATGCACCAAATAAACCCCATTTCTAGTAAGTCTTTCCACTTAGCCTTTCACTCTTGAAAGACCTCTTTCCCATGGGTCAGGAAGTGAACATAGCTTCATTCCCTGCTCCCCTTCAGATAGGCCATTTGGGCCAGAAGCTTTGATGACTTGATGGTGGACCAAAATAAGCACTTCCCTTGAGAGCATTAAATTTATGATAATAGTGGGCTGGTGTCCCTGTTGCCTCGGTCAGCCTAGCTGGCAGCCCACCTTCCCCTGGGAAGCTCTGAAACTGTTCTCTGACCTGGGGGTGGTGGCAGGACTGCATGTCATTGGTGTAGGAAGAGGAACACAGGCTCTGGCATCTCTTTTCTGCCTAGCATTACCTGTTAGCCACAGCTTCAGCTGGGTCTGAAGTCTCTTCAGAATGTCCTTTGCAAGTGAAGTGTATGTGAAAACAAATTTCAATAATATACCATAGCTGTATTAATCAACATGAAGAACCTCATGCACATGTTTTATGGGAATGTACAGGGCTGAACATCTGAGAACTGTGTGATCTGTTAACTTCCTTGCTGTTTTATACTGTTAAAAAAAAAAAAAAAAAAAGAAAAACCTAAACCAGGATAAATAATAACAAAGTTCACGTATCTCAACAGCAGTTAAAAAATGTACTGTGGATTCATATCTCTTGTAATAAGCCTGGTATTTCAGGACAAAAAAAAAAGTTATTAAGGTCATAAACATCAAATGAAAATCTATATAAATATAGCAAGTAATGTAAACAGCTAATTCATTAATAGTTATAACTTTTTATTGGAAAGATCTGTGAATAGCAGTGTGGTTGTTTCATTTTTTGATTTTTTTTTTTAAATAAAAGGAAAAAGATCTGTGTTGGGAATTTCACTTTTGCAGTATCTTCTTGACAGGTCAGGGTCTGATAACAAGGACAACTTGATAAATCATTGCAACTTGCTCTTTAAATTTTGACAGGAGCTTGTTTCATGCTCTTACCTACTTTTTTACGCACAAATTAGAAAGAAACAGAAGTCGGAAAGGATAAATAACATCTGCATCTAACCAATTTTGATATTTTGATGCGTAGTATCACAAAGCATGTTTCACTGACAGTTAAATTGTTCTCTTAAATTCCCTTCCAGTGTGTATCTGTATTTTTTAAATTGGAAAAACAGTAGTAACAAATACAGCAAGTTGTATTGTAATGTTATCTAAATGTTCATCTAGTAGATACCTTACACATTTTTGTTGTGTCGTGAAATTACTCACAGTGAGAAACTAAACCATGTGCAACATTTTGGGAGGGAGAAGAAAGCCATTGATGTATGCTTAAGAAGTTATTAAAACATTTTTGAGTGAAAGATTGGAAGGCCAAACTAAAAAATGCCCTATTTTTGTGACTGGAATTCTGTATCTGACATTTGACTTATTTATACAACCTGGGAAAATGAAGTGTAAGCTATTAAACAAATGATATAAATGTTGCTAGATAAATAAGACTATTAAAAAAAGAATCTGAAATGGTATTCACTACTCCTATGGGGAATTGTATTTTGTGCTTAAAGCAGGGGGAAAAAAACCAAGCAAAACCAAGTTCAGCTGGTGATCTCTTGACTTTTTCCAATAAATATTTATTCAGACCTTAACCTGAAATAGGATATGGACCAAGAATGCAATACTGTCCTGAGATTGAAGTGTATTAACTCTGTGTTCTTAAACTCTGAAGATATGAAGCTGCACTATGGGGATCTCACAGACAGCACCTGCCTGGTGAAGATCATTAATGAAGTCAAACCCTCTGAGATTTACAACTTGGGAGCTCAGAGCCATGTCAAGGTGAGTAACCTCCTCTAGCACTGAGAATTGTGAATGGGTGGTGGTGGTGTTGGTGTATTACCTTGATTACTTTAGACTGCAGCATTTATAGCCAGTTTAACAACTGTTAACTTCATCAGGTAAGCTCTGCCTTCAGTCAAGGTAGTCATGTTTGCTGTGGTGCTAAATTACTGCATGAGTTTGCTACTGAATATATATTAAGATGTCAGAATAAGAGAGTTTAAACTGTCACTGTCATCAAAATCCACGTGTTTAAAAATCTGTTTTTTCTGTCATGTGAAATAGCTTTTGCTGTAGAATTTGCTGCTGATCAGTCCTAGCTGAGAAATTATGCAGTATTGGCCAAGCAGTACTTAAAACAACATTATTTGGTTTGTTTAAAATCCATACATTTATCAGAATGCATCACTTCTAGAAAGACTTCACCTATACCAGCTCTCATGCAGGTGATATTCTTTAAAATATTGAGCTACAAACAGGGAAAACAGCTCTGCTACTATTTGCAGTATTACAACACCTTTGGGCTTTTGGTTACAAAATATCAAGTTAGAAAAACTGGAATAAAAAGGGCTCATTAAAAGCTGGTAATTTGACCCTGGCAAGTACTGCTGCATCAAAAGGATAGAAAATGAATAGTAGAGGCAATAACTTTGTGGTTGACATTTGTTAAGCTACATTGCTGTAAAAGGTCAGTTTACTGCCAAGTGACCACTATTTACTCTTCATTCATACTGCATGATTACAAACTGAAGCTGATGTTCAGGTAGCAAATTGTCATTAAAATAAATTGTGCGTCAGTCATATGTCCTGTCCTTATTGTGTGCAATGTGTAAGCATTCTAAAGTGACAGTATTCCCTGGCCTCTCTGAGGTAAGAAGTGAGCTTGCATTTGAGCCTCATGAAAGTCAGTTTGGCTTTAGTTTTCTAAGTAAGCCTTCCCACAAAAGCAGTGTGTTGCTCCTATCACTCCTGAAACACAGCAAGAGGAAATCCCATTGACAGACTGCGGTTATTGACAGCACACAGAGCAGAATACTGGCATGAAATGAAAATAATATTGCTTTTAATTTGCTTGCACGGTTGAATTATCTATGTTAAACATGGGTCTGGTTTATTAGCTCACATACAGCAGTATAACAGCAGGACTATATGAGTCCAGGGGCAGAAGATGGTCCAGAAGATAACTGAACTGCTGCTTTTCAGAGTGAAATCTGAGCCAGCAAACTATGCTGGGTATTTGCAGTCCATAGCTAGGTGTCCCAGCATCCTTTTTCTCAAACTGATTCACTGTATAGCAATCTCTGTGGAAATTACTTGTCCCCCTTAGTTTGGGACTAGAATGTTAATACCATCATCTGTCTCCACGTACCTGCTGCAGCTGCAACAGCTTGGTCACAGCACTGGGAGGGCAGGAGGGGGTAATAATGGTGCTGGTGCTGTGGCTATAGATTCTTGGATGTTTCTGCCATGGGATATGGGAAGGACTGTTCCCCAAATGCCTCACTGCATGATTAGCTCAGTTGGTTAGAGCATGGGGCTAATAATGCCAAGGTGGTGGGTTTGATTCCCATATGGGGCATTCACTTAACAGTTGGACATTCTAGATTCCTTCCAGCTCAAACTGTTCTGTGATTTTGAGCCAATGTAGATCTGGCACTGAGTCTTGGCTTTTGGAAATCTAATGTGTCCTGGAGGACAATGAAAATGACTCTATTAGAAGCTGGCCTGGATGCAGCAGGCTGATGCTTAGGCAATGTTAGCAGTCCCACTGGAAGTCTAGATGAACTTCTACAAGGTGTGCTTGCTTCCTAGCATCTCCAGCAGTACTTCGGTTGTTGCAGTTGAGGAGAGAAGGTAGGCATCCCGAGTCTGTTGGCTGAGGTGGTTGGGGAACTTGACTGTGTTATTGGTAGGACTTAAAAACAGTCCCACAGGGTTTACCATTTTAAAACAATTCCCAGTGTTGAAAGAGGGAGTAGAATTCATCTGTTCAGGTGAATGTCTTCTCCAGAGACCTAAACAGCTGTTAGCATTAAACTGTGGTTATATAAACTTACTGGGTTTGCTTGTGTGCATCATGTTTGGGGAAGGAGGGAAAAGAGCTTCTAATCTTAGCTTGCTTCACATTCTGGTCACTTTGAATTGGTGACGTCTTCAGGATTTTTTTGGTGGTGTTTGTATTGGCTTGTGTTTATGCAGAATAAAGTTTTCTATCACTCTCACTTCCAGTTAGTTTATGTGAGCCATGCTGAAATGAAGGAAAATAAAATCATAGGAAGTTGATCTGGTTTCCTGTAGGAAACCAATGAAGATGAAATTGGTTCTTGGAATGAACCCACAGTAGTCTGGGAAATACTGTCAGAGAAGACGTTTTTCTGAATCATAAATAGTGAGGACTGTGACTCATAAAGTAGGTTACTGAGAGGCTGATCTGATCTTGTACATGGGAGAAAGTGAGAGAAGACTGAAACTTGTTCTTTATTAAAAACAGTAAACTTCACAGAATGATATCATCAGCAGGAACAAATTATCCAGTGTGCATTCCTGTCTGTTTTGGTGAGAAACAGGGATTAGCTCTCTGCACCGTGGCTTCACCAAGGGATGGTCAGAAAACAGTAGCACATTCACTTCATGGTTACTAAATAAACAGTTCAGCCTCATTTTCTCTGTCCAGTCTTTATATGTCCTCCTGCTTTGAATCTTAGTTCTTTGGGAATCTGGTGAACTGACCATGTTTTGTTTTCAATTTAATTTGGTTTGATGGGAGTATACAGTATATTGATTGTAAATAATTTACTGTTAGCATGTATAGTAGCATGCAGATGGCTTAATCCAAATTCTGTTATCCATAACTGTATATTCATATCCCTCCATTGATATGTCTTCAAAATCAATTACCAAAATGTAGGTTGTCTAAAATGATGTAAATGTCTCTTCTTGCACAGTCTTTCACATGAGGCACACATATAAAGTTGTAACTATTTTTTCTTGAAGAACAGATAATCTCATCAGTATTTGACTGCACTCTAAAATTTTGTTTGGTTTGAGTTGTATTGAACTGGTGAAGCTGGCAAGTATTTTTTGACAAATTTCTGAATCCAAAAGGGAGTGTAACCTTAATAAAAGATATCTTGCTTTTAGCACTTGAAACTTCTTCAGTGTCTCTGAGCAGTTAAATGTTGACTGGTTTTATGGCTATTGCTGTCCTAGTAGACATGTATTAAATAGCCTGGTCCAATTTAGCTGTAGGTCTTCAGAGCCCAGGGAGGAAAATTCCGACTTATGCAAAAGTCTGTGCTCACCCATGTCTCTTACTGCATCCTGAAGTTGTAGCTTGCATGCTGGTTGGTGGGAAAGTGGGGTGTCTACAGAGAGGGGAAACTTGAAGTACAGAAGTGAAAGTTTACATCATATAATTTCAACAGAGTTGTGGAATGGTTGAATTTTGGAAGGGACATCTGGAGACTGTCTAGTCCAGCCCCATTACTCAAAGTGGAGTCATCTAGAGCAAGTTACAGAGATCTTTGCCCAGTCAAGTGTTAAGTAGGACGAAGATTCCACCGCCCTCCTGAGCAACCTATTTCCTCACCTGTGCAGTTTCTTCACTCTTAGAGTAAAAAACCAGCACACACCACCACAAATTTTTTCATATTTTTAAAGGGCACATTTCCTGTATTTCAATTTCTGACCGTTGCCTCACCTCCTGTCACTGTATACCACTGAGAAGAGTCTGTCTCGGTCATCCTTTCCCATCCCACTCAGCAGGTGACACATCGGGGAGATCAGTCTCTGAGCCTTCTCCAGGCTGAACAACCCCAGCTCTTTCAGCTTCTCCTCATATGACAGATGCTCCAGTCTTTCAGCCTTTTGTGGGCTAAGACTGCCCTGACCAGTTCTTCCTTGACTGTAAGAATTGTCTGTTCGTAGCGTTCCCCTTGTGAGCTGTTCAGTCACCCACGTCAGGTTATCAATGCCCTCCAGGAGCCTTCTGGCTTGCACTCGCTATGTTGTCCCCACAACAGATAACAGGATGGTGAAATTCACCCATGAGGACCAGGATATATCAGTATGAGCTTTCTTAGATTGTCTGAAGAAAGCCTTATCTACTACTGTGTCACACTGTAAAGCCTGTTTGCATCCCCAGACTCCTCGCGGTCTGAGGAGTATGAACCATAAGGGAAACAGGTCATCTTTTTAATTTCCTATCACAGTCTTTTATGGGATGCTTCTTCCTGCAGCTGTAATTGTGGCTGTGATAATTGCTGGGGGGAGATGGTGCCGTGCAACTTTATAGTGAAAAAAGCAGTGTTTGGAGCATGGCATAGAAGCGGGCATCCTCCTGTTTAGTACACAAGTGAACCTGCTAATTAAAAATGTGTATTGCTCACTTTCTCCAGCAGGTTTTATTACTGACGTTGTAGGGGCAGTACTCTTCCCCCATCACTTTTCTATCCCTGAAGTTAGTACAGCTGAAAATCATTTATGAGAAAGTCTGTGTAGGAGAGGATGGTGTCACTCTGAGGCAGTCTCACATGAAGAAGACATTTTCACTGCACATGTACAGTGGCTGCTTAGCTATGAGCAAAGTCAAGGCATTAAACTACTTGGCATGGAACTGAGTACTGAAGTCTCCTGGATGCAGAGTTCTGAGATCCTTTCAAAGTCTATCCTCATGCTGTTCAATAGCCAGGCTTGGGAATGTGACTTTCTTACAGCTCTCTATTAAAGCTGGAAACACTTCAATTTGTTTTTCCTTAGCTTTACGTATCTCAGTAAGCAAAATAGCTTCTTCTGATAGCTGTCATTGTCTAGTTGAGAGATTAATTCTGAAAATAGTTCTTTTGCACTGGAGGTGGGTTTTGGTAATGTGGTCCATGTGTTAAAGAAGAATGCCCCTCTCTAATTTGTTGGGTTGATTTTTTTTTATCACACATAAATATCATTAACAAGTAAATCTTAATGATGCTGCTTCTGTTTTTATGTGCTAGCTGTACGTGTGCAGTTTGGTTCTGATCCTGCAATGCTTTCTGATGGCAAAAAATGGTGTTTGTTGTTGTTGGGCATTTGGACTTCTTAAATTTTTCTTTTTCTATTATTTAATACAATATTGCTTGTATGAAACTGTAGGCTAAATAATTCAAGCATTTAATTGTAAAGCTTTACCAGTATTGCATTAGTAACAAGGCTTATTGTTCATTGCAGCTTGCATAATTCATGGTTTATGTACTGTACCTTGTGGCTCTTGTCGTTCAGTAAGCTGTTACGTTATAGCATGGGTTTTAAACTTATGAATGTCACAGAAGCTCACAGCTTCTGAGAAAATGAATGGATTTTTGGTATGTTTTATAGAATAAGAATTTTGGCTGTTCATTGTAACAAGATCTAGTCTAGTTAATTTTAAGGAATATTAGCAATACTCTGTAGAGATGTAGTACAACTTATTCACAGGAGAAAATATGCCTAACAGAGCTTAATTTTATGTCATTAGAGAATGTTATAGCTACGCTTTATAGAATATTTTATTGTCTCAATATGATATCAAATTGCTTATAATTTAGCATATATGGCTGTTCAATTTGTTAGCCAAACGCTGAGTTTCCAAACCTGATTTTTGCTATCAGGCTATAAATATAGAGCCTACTGCCCTAGGGTACCTCTGATTAGCGTAGGACCCCTGCGTGGGCCTCTGGCACCACGTTCTGTGGCGTGCTCAGGTACCTGTCAGTCTCCTGTCATCTGGTTACTGGTGGTGGCAGCTCGGAACACCAGCCTTGTGAACACAACCTTGCTGGAAAATTGTTCTGCTAACCAGCAAATGCTGTATTTGCACAGGACTTTAGATGATGGGGTCCTGGTCCTTAGCCAGGACAGTTAGGCTCTGTGCTGTAAATACAAAGGAATAAAAACTAGCTGGGCTACCTTCTATCCTGCAGAGTGTTTAAGTGCTTTTTCTTATGCTGGTATTATCCAGGGTATTCTCTTGTAGGGTGCCGAACCGTCTTAATTTAGTTCAGCACACCCTTTTAATTGCTTTGACTTCAGAGTGTTGGAGTTGTTCGGATACTTTCCTAGGTTTTGTGCAGGATGCTGTGTCCTTGTGGGATGGAGTGCACCAGAGGGCAGAATAAGCCTCTTGAGTGATTCTTTCAAATTCTGATATGCGTTGTTTTGCTGTGTGTACCCTAAACTCTTTAAATAATCTAATTCCTTTTGAGTGGTCGGGTTTTAGGTAGCTTTACACTTAAAATATTTTGGGCAATGTTTTTGGTATAATATGTGCAGTACCTGTTCAAACAGATTCTGTGTGGCCTGGAAGGAAAGGTAATTCCAGTAATAGTTAGCATTTGGAGTTATATATATCTCTTCACTTGGTCCACCAAATATTTATGGCAACTTTATACAATCTGGTAATTGCAGCTTGTATTGTCAGACTAAATAGATTTAAAACCAAGTGTTAGTAAAGAACTTAATGCAACTATTAATTTTATTAAACAGATTAACTTTAATAGTTAACTATATGTATTATGGCTGCAAATGTTATGAATACATAAAAAGAACAATGGAATAATGCACTCAGTGGTACTAGTATTTATTAGCAAATACAAGCATTAACAAATTGCTCCCCAAACCAAGTGCTATTTATGTTAATACCAATTGGAAAATTAAGGCATTATGTTTATGGGTATATTTTAATGCTACAGAAGAACTCTCATGACTTCTTTATAGAAAAATACACAAGAGTTCATATGCTTTTTTTGGATCACAGTGACATTATTTATAATTTGTGTGAAAAGCTTGCTAAGTTTGCACTTTTTTAGTGTTTCATTTTGCTGTTTTATCTTATGAATCATTTCCAGGATAAATGCTGAAGCACATTCCTACAAATATGTTACTTAAGTGTATTGGGAAAGCAACCATGTAAAAAAAAAAGTAGTACTTAATCAGGGATGTGAAAAGGACCAGACTGAGCCCTGAGACAGGACTTTTCCATATGGTTTAGTAATTAAAGAGCAGAATGTACACTGTCGTGGATTTGTAACTGAAGATTATAGATTCCTTTAGAGTTTTTTTGCGGCTTCAGTGGGTGTCTCTTCCATGATATTTTACAAATGCAAGCTGGGGACTTTTTTCAGCTGCTGTTCTTGTGTTGTGCAGTCACATACAAAGCAGGCTGAATGCTGTGATGAATGAAGTGGTGTTTATCTTTGTGACCTTGATGACGGATAAAGTACCACCTCCTTCATCTCATGCTTTGTGTGTGGTTTCTGCTTTGAGGCTCTGTGATTTGACTTCCTAACTGACTTCTGAATTTTAAGTCTGGTGTAGTGAAGGGGGACAGCCGGTGAATCCATATTCATTCAGCACCATGGCCCCAGTTAAGTCTGGATACCTGCTGAAATCAAGCTGCTGGGGAGCTCTGCTGCTACCTAATTAAATTGAAAAATTTAAAATAATTGCTTTAAAGCAGGCTTTATTTAGAGCTGGCCTATAAATGGAAATTTGTTAATTTGGATTCCCTTTTTAGAAAAGTGGTATATCATATAATTCTACTTTTGTTTGCAATAATCAAATCTCTGCTGTTATTGTAGCTATTTTTTCTTAGTGGAAAGGTAATTGCTGAAGTGGTTTCTGCTTCTGGGCATGAGCAGGGAGGAGTGATCAAAAACTTCCCTGAGAGTTTTCTTCTAACAGCTGCTGCAGGGGAAGAGAAAGGTGGGGGAAAGGGAAGGCAAAACCAGCTGTGGCATTCACAGCGTTGTATTTCTTGTGTCAAACAGATGGCAGCAGAGCGTTGTACACAATGGAGCAACTCCATCCTGTAATGGGAATGGGGGGGAATGACACTTCAAGCTGACTTGTATCAACTGCAGCCTTGAAAGACTTGTCGTTAGGCATAAAACAGGGAAGAAAGCTACTATTGATAGTGCAGGCGCATAGAGGATGAAGAAGGGTATGAGATGCTATAAAGTACTGAATTTCTGGAGTAGTCCCAGGTGGCAAAACTTAATCTTTTAAGGTATGTCATCCACTCATGCAACATGATTGAAATCAGCTAACATAATATGCATGTCAAAATAAAGAGACAGAAAGAAAAAGAAAGTATTCACAAGTTGCAACTGAAAGTGATATACAACTGCCTTGGGGTACTGTAGGAGTTGGCCAGAAAGCCTATTTTTTAGTTAAGCGAGTTAGAGAAAGGAAATGTCAGTCCTCAATCAGGCAAGCATTCTTTGGTAAGGTTTACTTAAATGTCAGCATTCTTAGAAAAAGAGCTGCAGTCTGTTCTACTTTTATCCCCAAAATTAGATTTGCTATTAAAATGGGTCAAGCTGCAGATCTGTCTCTAGAAGTGTTTGATTAATAAAACTAGTCCAGGGTTTGGCTTAGTATTTATTAAGTGCAAAATTAATGGCTGCAAAATAGCTGCAGTCATCGTAGGCATTAACATATTTTGTTGTATGCTCATCTGCATTTAAAATTTTGGAGTAGGGCGATCCCAAAATAAAAGGTGGAATTGAAGGCTTTGATGTCAATGATTGCTCAAGCCCTCAGATTTTAAGATACCACAGTAGAAAGATAGAAAATAAGTTGAGAAATTATTATTAGTAATAATTAGTATAGCAACTAATAGTACAGCGTGATGGGTCTAGAAATTATGTGAAGGCTAGAAAAGTCAATATGGGGTGTTATCTTGAATGTGTAACATATTTTATTTCTCTTACAGCTCTGAGTGCAACCATACTGGCTGAGCATTAGCTTTACTGTTTATATTTATGATAGACCTCGTTAAGGGTTTACTTTCTGTAAACGTGCTTTTTAATCCAAGCTGCCTGAAAAACTATTGCAGCAGCTTGGGGATACCTGGCAGGTTTCTGTTTTGATAAGAACTTGTTTCTCACATAATTACGCTTCTTTTCCCCAGATTTGATATTTTAGTGATCCATCCACCCTCTTCATCAAGCTATTAAGAAACCCAAACCACTGTGTAATTTATTTTTTATGGATTTAAAGAAAATTATATTTGACTCACTTTGAAGTGTTGCAAATCGTGCTAGCTGCTGCAGTTTACTGAGCTTGGAGGGTAACACAGGTCTGCAAGAGTGTAGGTGATTTTCAGTATCATTCATCATACCCTGTGGAAAGTGTTAATGCAATAGCTCTGAATTTTAGGGCTTTTTCACTGTGCTTAAATTACTGCTCATGCAGAAGAATGAGCAGGTCTGTGTGTGTTTTGGTTTTTTTATTCATTTGCTGATTTTATTATTATTTAATGTCTTAAAGTGGCAATTTTAAGAAAAATCTAGGTGTAACAATTATATGCAATATCTGCTATATGAATACTGGCCAAGCACTGGTATTAAATTAAGGAAATGCGTGTGTTTTTTTGGATGAGTAATAATATGAAGCTATTTTAATACACTTTTTCCTTTTGCTAAGTGTTAGTTTTGTTATGTAATTTTAAATTTTTTTTCCTTGTGTCTCTGAATATGCTTCCGTGGAGACATGTTAAATTCTTGGAAGAAATAACATGGTTGTGTTTTTATATTTTTACAAACCATTTACTAAGTTGCTGTTCTGAATACTAGGAATGGAAGCTATGAAAAATCTGTGACTACGCAATAATACATGCATTGCACTGATTGTCTAGAAGAATTACGTTGGCACAACAAATGCAAACTTTTTAAAATAAGCAGTTCCAAAACTCTCTCGGTAAATCTTCTTGAGGCTAAATGCTACAGACTGCTGTTGAAGCCAAACCTCATTGAAATGTTTGCAAGGGGGTTGCTGGGGAGGGAGGGTTGTTGTCTCTTGCCACTTTTCCATTGAGGTAAGGATATGAGCATGAATGACATCATTTAATTTTCTCAGTTTTGAAATGGTGTATTTGCATAACAAAGCAGTATTTCTTTTTTCCCTTTAGTTTCATTAGCACTGTCGGGGTGTATGTGTGTGTGCATGTTTCCAGTCTCCTTGCTGAGTAACACTAGATTTGTTCTTTGTTCTGTGCAAGTTTGGCTTTGTGGTTTATGCAGCTTCAAAAATGTATGTATATCCTCTCGACTTCCTTCATCTGTGGAAGAAATGGACTGTGCGTCTTAAAGCTTCTCAGTGTTTTACGGGCATGCAAAACAAGAGAAATAAAGTATTTTCTGTGGTAAAAAATGGTTTCATTTATTTTCTTAATGCGTAAAACAGCATTGAGAAAAGTTAAATCGCACAAAACATTTCTGTGAAAGAACTGTTGCAGTGAGACGTGCACAAACTCACAGAACCCCTATGATTTACAGTGGCTGTGTGGCCAGGAGTGACAGAACAGAGATCAATTCCACTGTTACAATAGTCCTTGGGCACAAGTTTCTACTTTTCCTTGAGCATTTTAGAAATTGAAGGAAGAGGAAACATTATTTGTTTGTAAGTTAGAGAACTGTAGTGAGACTTTTTTTTAGCTACTTCATTATTGTTAATAATTTTTGTGGCTAGGAAAAAGTGAAAGTTGTTATTTTGGGATGTTTAGGATCTCCTAATGTTGTGTTCCTTTCTATTTTTATAGCAAAAATCTTGAGGGAATCTGTACATAATATTGTATCTTAACTGAGTGTCTCCTGTGAATGAGATGATTGTTTGCTTTATAAACAGTGTACATCTGGTATTTATTGATAATCCATCTGAATTAGGAATCAGAACAGTTTAAAGACTGTTGCTGCAGTTTAATCTAGTTGTGATGATGCTGTGTTACAGCAGTTATTCAGGAAATTTCTTGGTTTTCTTTAGACGCTGAAGAACTGTAACATAGAAACTTAGCCCTGCTCGTGCAAAACACTCGGGTCTGGAGAGAAAGAACATCTTGATCAGTGCTTGTGCTCTAGCATGCAACTTGTTTTATAGAGGTTAGGTATGTTTTATGTAATAGCTGATTATTTGGAAACAGCTTAATTAAAAAAAAAATCCAGTACTGTCTGCCCTTGCATTAAGAACTCCCCGATTTCAAATAGTTTTTATCGCTCCAGCTTTTTGAAGTGGAGCTGTATTGAGCATCTTTGGTGATAGACTTGGACTCCAAAAGAGTAACAGAGCAACAGGACTAGTCTGGTGGTTTATCTTCCTATACAACTATGCATACTAGCTTTCCATTACTCTATTTTTCATTAAGTATTTACCAAATATATTGGCTTGCATAATTGAATTGTGAATGTCTGAACTGCATTTTTCCTGTAAGTATGTGATGCTGAGAAATAGCATTTTAATTTTAGCCAGACATTCTTGCATAATATTGCTTCATGGTGATGCAATTTCACTGGCATAGCATCAGAACAAAGACTACAGCATCAAACAAGGATGTAAAAACAAATTAAAGGATGCTAGAAGCTTTAAGCACTGCTTTAAAGATTTTAATATGCTTAATATTCTTGAATTTTTTTTAAGCTCTGTGTGTGTTTGTGTAACAAGCTGTGAGTTCTGTGGAGCTTTTCTAATTTTATATTGGTCTAATATTTTTCCTTTGATTTGTTTCTAAAACTCCACTGTGGCAAAGAACATCCTCCAGAAATGATGTGTTTTAATTACAAGGCATATGCAACCTATGTATTTAGTTAGCTGGGCAGTAAAATTTAATTGCAAAGCTCTAAAAAATGCTCCTGAAACATTACGTACATTCAGCATACCTAAGTTTTTGGAGCTAGTAAAAGATTCAGTTAGTTTACTAAACCCATATCATCTAAAATCCCAATTCTACTGAAAAAAATAGATTAAAACTTGTGTTGAGTAAAGGATAATGTAAGATGCTGATTTTTTATGATACTGATCTATACTATTATCTCTTCCGTGTCTAAACTTGAATTACAGTAGCAATCTTTGCAAGTTTATCTGAAATAAAAGATAAATGAAATATAATTATTCCTGCAGATTTCAAAAGTTACAACTCAAATGAAACAATGCAGTATGTAAATAGCTGATAAATGAGAATTACTTTCAAAAGTACTAGGCAAGGAATTCTGTAAAACACTTCAGGTTTGTTTTGTTTGGGTTTTTTTCCATGTACTAGATGTTTCTGAAGCTGGTTGCAATACTTTTAATGAAAGAAAAATGGGACTGATTGACTTGTCATGAGGTGTGATCTGAAGGCGACTCAACATCACTGGCAGAGGTTCTTTATAATGCCTGGGAGTATTTCATGCTTGCAGGTTTTTGTTACTGTACTCTGTCTAATACTTTAGTTTTGTTCAGCTATCAGTGTTTCTAGGTGTTGTGCATTTTCATTTTGTCACATTTAGATGCACCATTACTGAATGCTGCAAATTCCAGTGAATGGTTGCATTTTATAATGCTTCTATATATGTTTCAGCATTATGTTCTTTTAATAGCTTATAATGATAAGGAATATGCATTAGAAATTTGGGCTGTAAATGCTGAATGCTAATTAGGATTTAAAAGATCATCCTACAAGTCAGTTGAAGACCAACTTTGGGTGGTTTTTGGAGAATCGCCTACTGTTAACTGTGTTTAAATTGTGTAAGTAGTTTTTTACTTGTAATTCATTGCCTTACATTTGTGGTTAAGGTACTGAACTAGAATTCCTCTATAAATATTAGTGTAGGGTATTCTTTATTTTTACTGAATAAATCAAAGCAAATTATTTTGAACTTTCTCTCCAGTGCTTCAATTTAAAATAAATAATTGAAAATCTGACGATTAGCATCAAGTCACATTGAAGTCAAAATTTCCCAATAATGACATGCAACTGATCAATAGAAGTTATTTATGATAGTATCAGTGTAAATTTAGCAATCTAGGAACAGTAATATTGTTGCAATTTAATGGTTGAAAAGTCCATGTAACGGTATCTGGTATAAAAACCAGTCCTCATTCACAGGGCAATTTTTCCATTGATTCAGTGGTTTCCTTAATAAAGCTGAAAAATTTTTAATCCATGAATGGTTTGCTTTAAAATAAAAGAATAGGGGGGAGGGGAAGCAAGAGGAAGTTTAATAAAGTGAGACCCATTGATAAAACAGAATTGCCTGCAATATATTATCCTCTCTGTCAACAAGTATAGATTAAAGTTGACTTTTCTAAGCAAATGCTAATATTTTTATAGGGAGGAGTATCTTTCTTAATGATATGTTACATATGCATATTTACTGTTAGGTGCTAACATGTTCACAAAGTGCACTGTTAACAAGGTGAAATGTGGCTTTCTAATGCCATGGAGTATAAATAATTTGAAGACCTAAAGGTTACAAGGACAATATATTGAAAATGTAATTACATTTCAAGGCAAGGAAGCAATTGAAACTTACTTAAATGTAGTTTAACTTTTAATTTATGGTTAGGTTTATTTTTTTTTATATAAGCTGGCACTTTTGGTTTTGTGGGGTGTGGAAGGATGAACACTTTGACTTTAATATTTGAAGAGGAACTTTTTCCATAGTGTCATTACATGTTATGAAAAAAAAGTCACGAGTAGTTTTCAGTCTTTTTGAAGTAGCTTTCGTTCAAACACCAACGAGCTTGAAGAGAACACCTCAGAGTGCACATGGAGGTGAGTAAACTTGGCTGCCACTGGACACCTTTGCTGCAGTGCCCTTGGGTTCACCTGTGTGTTAATCTCTACCTGCTGTATTGAGTATGTGGCAAGGCCTCCAGCACAGAGCATACTTCTCCACGTACCTTCCAAGCCCTAAGTGGGCTCTGCTGTGGTTGTAACATCTCTTCTGCATGGCAGTATCGTGCTGTAATGACAGGCCATAGTTTAAGTGGAAATACATATTTGATTCACTTCCACTAATACTGAGCTTTCTGACGTGCATTTTCTTATCTTTAATTGGACTGGTTGTTTGCAAAGTGCTGGTTCCTGTAGGTTCTTGATCTTCATGAATTAGTGCTAATTTTTTGCTTTCTTCAGCTTTTAGCCTACATGAAGCAATCTGTACAACCTGATTATATTTGCATAAAATCTGAAACTATATACTTGCTAAATTAAATCTGCTCATCTAAGATATCATTTTTGTCAGTACATTACAAAATTGTAGTTAAAAATGTTTGTTATAAATGAGGGTGGATTAATTTTAAAAACTAAAGCACAGATGTTTTTTGTAAGCATAGGCTATAAATAAGGAGAAACTTAAGTTTCTAGGCTTTTTTTTCATTGGACAATCTATGGTGGCCTGGTCACATTTTCTTTTGTCTACTGAAATTGTTATTAGTACATGTATTACTGTATTTTACTATCCTTGTACATAACTAGAGCTAGTTTTTAAAACCTTTGCTTTAGAAACTGTGATTGAAAATAGGAGGGCAATAGAGAAATAGTTATTTTTGTCAATGACTGTAATTTAAAGGATCTTCATGAAATGGTAATTCTCTGACAGAATTCTTATTATTGTATTTCTCTTAACATGAAAACATTTAGTAATTATTTTTAAAATGCTGTGTTTTAAAGGAGAAATTGCTTGCCTGACAGGCAGTGAAATCTGAAGGCTACATGATCTGCACTCATTTTATACTATTTATCAGATGTATTTTATCTCCTAACCAAATTTTTTTCTCTTCCCTGGTTTGTTTCATTATAGCACTGTGTGAGAAACTGTTATACAAAAGATGTTTCAAATTATTAAGAAAGAAGATGACAGAAAAGAGTGCTCTGTTAACTGTTTATTAGATTGTTATTATTAGATACCACGTTTCATCCATATTGAAATACATCATTATAAGGCTTGGTTGAATTGTGTGGCACAGATTAATTACTTGGAATATCATCAAAGGTATTTTCTGTATGTTAGTAATGCTAAAGATTTTAAGTATTTATCATGTCATGTGCTAAATGTGATGATAATAGTACAAGTGCTGTAGATTGGGTGTTTTATTACATACTAAAACTTACCAAGTTGGAGTACAAAAGCCAGACCAAATAAATTAAGCTGTTTCATCTTTTTTTCTCCTTTTCTGTCACTTTTTGATTTTTGTTCTTTTTATTTTTTAGATGGGTGGTAAGCATGGGGAGTATGTGAAAATATTACACTTTGGAACTGATTTAAAGGGTTTTGACTAAAACCATCTGTTCCCACCTCCTAATCTTCAAGTTGCTCTTGAAAAATAGGCCAAACGTTATCCCAGGGGGGCTAGTGGATAGAACTATCTGCAACAATAATAAGATGTAAAAATACAAAATATACAGATACCGAAAGCTCAGTGATCTGCAGCAGTTCACTCTTGCTTCTGGATAGTTTCGCAGGTCTGCATTCCTTAGTGGGAACGGGGATACAGGGATACACATGGGAGAGAAGTCACCTATTTATAGGTTAAACAGTATGAAACCAGTAGGATGAATTTTGGAATCAGCATTATGCCTGCCCATAGTGGGGGGTTGGAACTAGGTGACCTACAAGGTCCCTTCCGTCCCGAACCATTTTGTGTTTCTACTTTGACAGAGAAATGGATGTTCGTGTTTAGGACTAAGAGTGGGTATCTGAACATTACCTTTTTTTAAAATAGAGAATAATAAATGCTCTGCAAGCATCAAAGCAAGACTCAGTGTAGGGATAATGCTTTCTGAGTGGTGGTTTCATGCACAATACCCCCATCAACATCCTGCTATACCTTTTCTGTGATGTGCCTCATTGCTAAAATAATTCTGTTGCCAACAAGGTGGTTTTAAATGTAAATGGAAGCTCCTTGGGGCTAATGTTTTGTGTCAGTCTTCTTGAATCCATTTGGAATCCTTCTGAATATAGTTTCAGGGACCAATGAGATAATACAGGTAGAAATACTAGCCCACCTCCAAAAAAACCCCAAGACACCACCCCCCCAAAAAAAACAAACAAAAAACCCAAAACAAACAAACAAAACCCCAAACAAACCCCCCCCAAAACCAAAAAAACCCCCAACACCCCTCCCAAAAAAAAATCACAACCCAAACCAAAGCCAGAACATTAACCCCAACAAAAATGCTACCAAATAAAAAGGGCAAAAATAAACAGCAGTGTTCTGCAGGTTTATCTGTCTAGTCAAAATCAGCTTTCAGATAAAGCAGCTGGCAGGGGCAGCATAATTAAAAAAAGATGATGGAGATGGAAAATACTTTTTCAGGGTATTTGTCTTTTGTCAGATTGCTTAAAAAACTAAAGTTGCATCAGAAGATTGTGCAGCATGTTACAGGTGCATTCTCTGTTGCAGGGATTTGTGACCGCAGCTCACTACAGCTGCACAAGCACAGAGTATGCAAAAGCTGAAGCTGGCATAATTTTCAGAGTTATATGGAGAGCATCTTAATTCTGAGCTAGATATTCCTTTTTATGCCAAGTCAACTCTGAGAATATTTGTCTTGTTTACTAAAGGCATATCTGGGCTTCATCCCAGGAGGACATGAACCTCACCTTTCACAGGATGAGCTCCATGACAACTGTATGCCTACAGATCATCAGTGCAGAGGTACAGTCCTTAGGAAGAGACAGATCCTAGACTATGCTATTTGCTCCTGGAAGATGAAAAGTTCTCCAGGCAACTTTAAGAAAAAAAATTTTGAATTAAATTCAATTTTTAAAATGAAAAAATGTGTACATCTCTGTCAAATCTAAGTGCGAGTTAGCTGTAGGCTTATACAGTCGCCTGGCCAGGAATGTTCAGTTGCATTTGTATGTATGTAGATATGAGGAGGGGAAGAAAACCATGGAGATGCTGATGGTTGTGTATTAAATAAAATTATGGAACCAGAGTGGTTTAGGTTGGAACGGACCTTTAAAGGTAATCCAGTCCAACCCCTCTGCAATAAGCAGGGTCACCTTCAAATGCTCCAGATTTGGTTGAATATTTTAAGTGCCACCCAATTTTTTTTTTTTTAGCACTTATGGTTACTGTCACGGAAGATTGTGGATTTATTTTTTCCTGTATGTTTCTCAGGTGTTGCTCAGAAGAGAAAGATCCCAAGCATGCAGAAACTTGCATGCTGTGCAACTGGTGTTGGTACCCGAGCAAAATATTGCTTCAGCTCCTTCTTACAGCTTTTAACACAGCCTGCTTGCTGTAATGCTGCTATGATTTTGGCTTTCTAGTTAAAGCAAACCAAAACAGAAACTACAACCTCCTGTGCAGTAGTACAGGAGTAGTATTTTTCTCATTGGGTTTTTGGTTGGTTGGTTGTTTTGTTTGGCATTTGTTGTTGTTGTTGTTTGGGGTTTTTTTTATGAGAAGCTACATGTAAAGTTAATGTTCTTCATTTTTGCTTTGTTTGGAACTTGATTCTAAAGTTTTGTCTTTACCTTGATTGTAACATGTGTAAATGGGAAGGTCTACTGTACTGGATTTGGAGTTGCTTTCCCCCGGCTCAGGGTTCTTCATTATTTGCCTATAAATTATAAAGTTTTTAATTTAAGGAAAAAAAGTTACAGTATGTTTCTCAAAGCTTAAAACAAAGTTGGGTGTAATTTGTTGTCTTGCCCTCAGGCTGCTTCACCACCTACTAACCAGCATCCTGCTTCACCTGTGATGACATAAGATCTTTACTGAGCAGCTGACAGTGGGTAAAAACTGCCTTTCTACTCTTTTTCACCCAACCAGGAGTGTCTTCATGCATAATATTTAAAACCAAAGCCCCCTCTCTTCTAATCTAAAAGTCTAACTTTTTTCAAATCCTTCCTGTAGAGACCCACACTTCTGAGGCACATTCCAGCATATCTGTAGCTAAGAGGCTGCTGTTTGCTGAGCTAGCTCATTGGAAACAAACTTGTGCAGAGCAGAGTATCCACCTGTTTCTTAAAAACTGGCTTTATTTCATAGTGAAAAGCATCAGCATTTAACTGCATCACCAAGGTAGGATGGTGTGTTGCTGTGCTCCTTTGGGTTGTGCTGCTAGCATAGATCTGTAGTTCCATGTGACAAGAGCTGTAGCTCCCCTGTGTTACTTTTGCTGCCTTTTACGTAAGATCTGTTGATGTGGCATCCGACATGCATTTTGTGAGGACCTTTCATCTTGTATGTGAAGTGAAGAAAGCAACAACTTCCATTTATGGTTTCCTACTTCAAAGCATAAGCTGCAGTGAAGAGGTTCAAAGGTGGGCTGGTTTCAGAAGGGTGTGTGCTTCCCTGCCAGAATGTATGTGTTACAGCCATTTAGTCTTAACAGGTATTGCATGGGTCACTTTAGAAAGTATGCTTGCATATTCTAATGATTAGGTTATGTTTATAAAACTGTTCTGGAAAAATAAATACTTTAGACTTTTTCAAGTGATGAATTCTGTGGGAATAATTCAGACTTTGCAACGTGATAACTGTTTTTACTGTGTCAGACGCTTTTAATAGCACGTTCCAGTCATGATGTGGCTGTACCCCAACCTCAAGGGGATTGAGTTTTTTTTGGTTTGTTTTTCAAAAAATCCCCTGGTTTTGTTTTTATTGCTTTGACTTCTGTGTTGAGGTGTTTGGGGTTTTTTCCTCTGGGACAATAGTGCACATCTGGGTTTGTGTTACAGGTGCATGCAGTACTTGCTGTATCGGGTTAGATCAGTGCTCTGCCTGGTGTGTTCCTGATCATGGCCAGAGCCTGATCAGTTCACAGGAGAAGAGAAGGATGGTTTCTCCCTCCTTTTCTTGCAGCAGTGTCAGTAGGAGAACTGGTATTTTTCTCTTGAAGAGAAAGCAAAACACTTGTTATATAAGCCGGTGACATGGTTTTGTTTAATATACCAGTAGGAATTGCTAATTCAAGCAGCCAAGATGATAGTGACTCTTCTCAGAAGCATAGACACAAAAATAAGACTTTTTCTGTAACTATCTCTGGTGCAGAGCAAGCATGAGATTGTTTAAGTCCTTTTTGCACTAAGAGCTGTCTTTTCCATTTTACTTTAAAGTAACATGCTAATCAATACTTTGTTGAGTTAAGGGTTCATGATTATTGGCTATTTGTGAATCATACGTATCAAACCTACAAGTTACTGCCGTTAAGGCTCTGTTGCTTTTGTAAAACATTGATATGGCAAACCTTACGAGTTAATATGTTGTTAAAATGCTACTTGGTCTAGTGAATAGTGCTGGTATTTGGTATTTAACTCAGTTAAAGACAATTAAACTTAGGGGGGTTTAACACTTTTTTGTTTAAGACTTGATGAGAGAATAGTGAAATTTAACAAACAAAATTATTATTTTGATATAACTTTATTTGAAAAAAAAAATTTAAAAAAATCCTAACTTCCCTGTCCTGATATCCAGTAGAGAAAGGAAGGGAAGATTGTGCGAGTGTTAATAATAATACTGTATTGTTGTATTGGAGTCAAGGCTGCAGTGCTGTTCTTGAAAAATGAAATTAAAAAGGTGCCTTCTGAATTAAGTGAAACTGGTTTTTCCTAAGTGAGCAAAGCAACTGATAACCATAAAAATGTAAATTTGAGGTTTTTACTTTGAAAATGAAGCAATTCTAATAGATGTTTAAGTGTTTTTAAATATTAGGCATAAAATTTAGATGTAAAAATAAAATATTTTGGACCTTTTGTGACTCAGTTAACTTCCTACATTTAAATAACAACAGATATATTAGGTGCCCTAGGTAATCTGATCAGTATGCATTAAAAGCAGATAGTGACTCCTAAACGTTTTCTTGGTCTTCTGTACAATAAAACAGGAAACAATTTGGTTGGCGACATAGGGGTGGAATGCAGTATGAAAATGAAATAAGATAAAACTCCCTGTGGAGAAGCAGTCTGCATGTTACACCCTGAAGGGATGAATGCTGATACTGTGCACGAAAAGCTTCTTTAGAGAGTCTTGGAATTTCTAAATATTTATTATGGCAGTATAGAATGGTTGTATTACATAATGTGTTGCTGTTTCCTGCTTTCTATATCCTGAAAATACTTGATAATTCAACCTTAAGTTTAAATACTTCTTGTAGTTTCATTAGAGTTCTGCAGATAGGAGCCTTGGAGCAATCAACACTACTGAAAAAAAATATTTAGGAACAAAAAGGAGATTAGTAGAGAACATATTCTAATGGCTAAAACACAAGGCTAAAAGTAGCGGTCCTGAGTTTTAACTCTTCCCTTGCCATTGTCTGTTGGGAAGTGAGACCCAGCTGAAGTTCTGATACTCAGGGTAGTGCAATGCTCACTTGTTAAAATATTTGAAATTCATTGTATAAAGTCCTGTCTTTTTGTTAAGATTCTTTTTCACTGCTTTATGGTGTATACAAATGGACTGAAAATTATTTTCATTGGCTCTTGTGTTTGCAATATGCAAGCAATTGCTGTGCATCTACAAAAGCTGACTCAGACTTTGAAGAACAAAGCCTCTGGTTTTTGTTTTTTTTAATTTTGTTTCTCATAAAATCTTCTCTTAAGATTCTTGGAGAACCTTTGAGTGTTCCTTTCCTTGTTATTTGTCAGTAGCAATGACTCGGTAAGGTACAGATGGTGAGCTATTAACAAAATTCCAAATAAAGTGCTCACTATGTAGGCAGCTCTGGCTTATGAAAATGATATATTATGCTGGTCTTACCTAAATGTTAAGATGTTTTCTTAAACCTTAAAATATTTTGGAGGTGATTGTATCATCAGAAAAGAAAGGAAAAAAAAAATCCTTTTTCATGAAAAATGAGGGATCTTGGCATCCTGATTAATTAAACTAGGAAAAACAAACCTTGACAATTGTTCCTAGAGTTGGAAAAGCTGTCACTTCCTAGAGATATGCACTTGCAGATAAAAAATATTGGAGGTATTGTGTGAACACATTTATGAGCAGCTCCTTCATGCTCCAAAATTCAAGTTTAAAATTAGCTGTTTTTTCCAGTCTCATGAGTCCAGTCTGTGCTGTCTTGAGGTGCAAGGAGTGTTTCTGAAGTTCCTGGAGATGCTTACCATCTCATTCCACCTAGCTGTGGGAAGACATAGCTGAGGCAGAAGTTGTGCCAGCACTACTCCACCTCTGCACTCACTACTGATCTGGCGAAGAACAAACTTATCTTTAGCAAGACCCGACTTGGTTTCCTGGTTTTCCACTGCCACCAAAACTCCCTTTGTCCTCCTGTTGGAAGTTCTAAAGCCACAAGAGCGAAAATGTGTTAGGAACCTCCTCTCAGCCCATCTGGGAGTTAGAATATTTTCTTGAGAAGATGCTGCCAGCTGTTGCTGGTGATGTTGTTATTGCTTTGGGATGAGAGTATAGAGAGCAGTATGACTGCAGCCTGAGGTTTGGGATAGGTAGCTGCCTAATGGCACAACTGGATTCAACAAATCTATACAAAAATAGATGCATAGATCCCACAAGAGGACTGACCAAGCAGGATAAAAGAGTCTGGTTTCCATTCTTCTAACCTACAGAAAAGCTACTGTGACATCAAGTTTCCACTGATGGATGAACACATTTTGATTTATTCTTTGGGAAAAGCGTAGCTAACTGGAAAGTCTGTGGCTAGAAATACCCTTGAATATACTTCTGGTGGTAGGATTTGTCTTGTTTTGTCTAGTAATAAGATTCTTATTGCTCAAAAGATCAGTAGAACAGTTTGGCACTTGGTGGCTCAGGTAAGCCTGAAACCTTAAGGAAGAAAACTCAAACTGTTTTTAAATCTAAAGACAGATTTTAATTGAGCAATAGAGAGCTGAACTGCAGGACTGCAGAGTTACAGTACTGTAGGAGGGTTCTTTTGCTTTTGTGGGTTTTGGAAATCGGCTGGTTTACTTTTAAGTGGCAAAAAAAAAAAAAAAAGAAAGCTTAAAAACTCCTGCAAAAAGTCACAGCTCCTGATTTACTCAATTTACCCTTGTTCTAGCTACTCATGAAAATGCACTGCATCTTCACTGTCTGTTCCAGTGACAAATCTGTCTTTTTGTAGACTTTGAAAAGAAGGAATTGTTGTTATGGATCTCCCTGAATGAGGAGGATTTTGTCATGGGTTTTCCCTGGCTATGACACCAAGGTAAAGGCCTGTGAACACAGCAGACAAAATGTTCTTAAACAAGTCATCTCAGATGAAATGGAGAGCAAGCATTTTTCTGTCTTCTATTTGTGTGGGCAAACCGGAGGCTGTTTTAAAATTAGTGTCCTAAATCCCCTGGGTATAATGTGATCACTTTCAAAATTTTCAAAATTTCAATATTTTTTTCAAAATATGATGAACTGGCAGCTGTTATTAAGGTGGTTTGGAAAAGCAGTTCCTAGATATAAAGCCCAACCCTTCCTTAAAGTTCAGGTGACTGAGGTCCTGATGCCAGTCTACCAGGTGAAATTTGTACTGGTATTTATTGTTTCATGGAACCCTTTGACATCATGCTGAGAGAGTGGTTCCCATGGTATTCGTACCAATGGGCACTGTTTGCCTTTTCCATGGAGGACTGTGTGTATTTCTGCTGAGTTTCTAATTAAAAACACTTAAATGAGATCTGGTCTTGTAGACCATTAGCTTTGAGCTTGTGGATCATCAGAGGCCTATAAACCAGGGTGTGAAAATCAAAGTGCTAAGGAATTAATTCAATATAGCCAAGCAGCTATATATAATAAGCAGCAGCAACTGCTTTGTCACTTGGCTTCATTTCATGAAGATGTAATTAGGGGCTTTTTCTACCCCAACAATTCCTCTTTTAACTGTAACACACAGATATTATGTGGCTATCTAAAATGCAAAGCATTAAAACATACGTTTTTCACTACTAAATGTGAAATCTTAATTAAAAATTTGTTTTGTCCTTTGTCTTCAGTCAAATATAATGACCTGTTATAATCCCTGAAGATATAAACTACCAATTAATTTTGATTATATAAATTAGGTCTTCAGTTCCTCCCCTGAGCTTTCTGTTTTGGCAGAAACCATTAATACAGTTCACTCAGCTGCAAAAATCAAAACAAAACATTACTTACTGTTTAAGGAGCAAGTTGGTATGAAGAAAATGGTTCTGTGGGAGTAAGATGAGCACATCAACCTTCCTTTCATTAGAAAAACGCTTTTTTTAGGTCTTCTGATATTACTCAGTTTATGTCAGGTTACTTTTTTTTTCCCTCTACAAATAAGCAGTAAGCTTGTAACAGTATTAATGATCTGCTCCACAATTTACTTGAATGTTTGGCACTTTGAGTAAAACCACAACAGATGCATGGGAAAAGTAAAAACCAACCAGCCAACTGAAAAAAAAAACCCAAACAAACACTCTCCTCCCTCTCTTGCCAAATTATATATATGAGAAGAGGAAGTAAAGAGAACCTCTGTGTATAAAAAGGGAGATGTGGGAAATTTAAAACAATTTTATGCTTGTGATTTGAAAACAAAACATCACCTTGAAATGTACTGGCGAGTTCATTCATGAAAAAATATGGCCAAGAGAACAAGAAAAGTTTCTGGCAGGTATTTTGGATCATGGCAGATGAACAAGCACTTATAAGCTTCTTAACAGGACAAAAATGATACTGAGGCATCAGCCAAAACTGTTGTGTTTAGACAAGTATGATTTTACTATTAATACACTGGCTGGAATGCTGCATTAAAACTGCCTTTAATGTGCAAAGTGAAAGTTATACATGTTTAAAGATATTGTGAAGAGATTTCCATTTTAACATCTGGAAAAGAGTAATTTTGCCATATGACAGAGTGTGTTTCTTGATGGTGCTTGGAAGAAACTGTTATCCTGCCTCAGCCATACAAGCACAATTAATGCTCATCTGATTAGGTCAGTACAGTGCTCCACGTGATGTTATCTCTTCACTGTGGGGATGAGTGAATATTTCATTCCCTTGCCTGTCTTTACTTTTCCCCTAAGCAGTAACTTATGTTAGCAATGGTTTTCTTCCTCTTCCATGCCTTTTGTTTAGGAAAATGGAGGTGTAGGAGAGGGGAAAGGGTGCGATGAGGAGAAAACCAATGTTTTCATAGCTTTTATGTGGTCCTAGCTTGTCGCTCAAGTTCACATCTCACTGAGATAGTATAAGAATGTTGAAGCACATATTTAGATGGTAATAAAATGTGTGGGACAAGGTGGATTGGACACTGTGGTATCCATAGGCTGTTGCCTCAAGCGTGGTTAAAAGGCAGCAGTGCCACATCTGCAGAACAGTTGCAAAATAGACAGTTGTTTATTTTGGGGTGTTTTGAACAGCACTACAGTACATTTTCAGGAGGCTTTCTGTCCACTGCAGAAAAAAAGCTTTCTGCCTGAGAACCTGGGTCATCAGTTAAATGCCATGCAAAATATTTCCATGTTTCAGAGGTATTTTCTGTATATACGTTCAGATGCACACTGCCTGCTAGCATACACAGCTTTTTCCTGCCATACTTGGGTGGCACTGCTTGTAGTGCTGGAGTCTTTCCCCATAGCACATTTTATTGTAGCCATGTTTAAAACAGAAAATACAATGACCAGCATTCTGCTAAGCCAGTGTTCACATCAGGCAAGCGCCCCAGTTCTGCTTTATAAGTCCTACTGCTGGGGCTGCTAAAATTCAGCCTATTATGCATACCTTGAAGTAGTCTTTCTGGTGTTACCAATCCAGCTACTCAAATTCATGTGGGTTTAGCCATTGTTGCATTTTGTCTTTTGGTATTTAAGACCGTATTGTGTTCTTTCTTAGAAAGCCTCTCTGCAGTCTTGATGTTTTCTGATTTTTTTAAAAATGAAGGAGTCGTTCTTTTTTATCATGGGATTCCAAGAACAGGGTGTTTAAAAGCAATAATCTGTCTCCCAGTTCTCTTGCATTTATCCTTATTTATCCCCTTGTTTACTCAAGAGAGTTTTTTGATGTCAGGCACTAAAATTGGGTAAGGATGACAAATGACCTTCTTGTTCTGAGGTGTTTCGGTAATGCTCTTCTGCAGGCTATCACCGATAATCCCCCTAATTTCTGTCAGATTGAGGTGATATTCTGCTCACTGTAGTGTTAGGGAGAAATAATGTTTTGGAAAGATCTGCTAAACTCTTAACAGATGCTCTACGTACAGTATAACTAATTTCTCTGCTTACTGGAGCACATTTTTTTTCCATACATTATTGTACCATCTTTTAAATTGGCTGCCCTGTTCACAGGTACATGATGAATATGTTTCATTTGTTGCCAAAAATTGCTAAGAATTAAATTTTAATCTCTTGAAGTATGTTTTGTCTTCCCTCTTCTATGCAAAAAACACCTGTCAAGTTTCTCAAAAAAAAGCTTAGACAAGCTGAAAAGGTGTGTCCTTGACAGAAGAATTTTGAGAGTTTTTATTGACATGAAAAAATTAACTGTAGTGGCAGCTTTGGTCCTAATTAAACTCTGTCAAACAGCAATTTGTATTAAAGTAAAGTAAATGTTTAAAAAAAAGAATTTTTGTTTGACTGTATTACTGTATCTGTCAGCTGACTTCTGTTAGCTTGCTGAGATTGTTGTTTGTGTTTTCCAGTTATAAATTTAGTCCTACAAGCATAGTGTAAGCTAGTGTATGGTCTGAGAATCCTGACAGGGAGCATGAACCTCTCTAGACCGAGGAAAAGAAAGAAGACAGACGTGTACTTGTTTTGACAGTCACAGCCGCTAAGTCATGAAATTCTTTCTTTAATGAAAGTAGATTTCTTGACATCTTCAATGTTATAATATGTCTGTAACTGAAAACTGTTTCCTTTTTCTTAATTCACTTTCAAGGAGGAAGGCAAGAGAACTTAATAGAAAAGTTACATTAAAACTTGTCATAGACTGGTTAACTGCTTCCATCTTCTGATCCTTAATGTAAGTTAGCCTTTAATTGTTATAGTATGGACAGTCTCATGCATCATGAATCTGACTTAAAAATCAAATACAAACTTTGAAAATCAAAAGCATACAAAGTTAAGGGGTGTGGGAGCAATCATAACTATAACTGAATAAAACTTTGAAAACTCTTAGTAACGTTTTTCTGATGAGCTTTTAGGATCTCTCTGCCATGAGCTTGAATTTTAAGAAAAGGCATAAAACTCAGGGGGATCTGATATTATATACCCTTACTGGAAATAAAAAGAAGGATATTCTGAAACCAGGTAAGAGCAGTCTCATCTGTACCTGTTGTAACATACATGTTCCTGAATATTTTTGGGCTTTTTGATTGTTTCTTTGAGGACTTAAAGGCAAATTGTTCTACCATAGGTGGTAGAACAAAATTTCTGCATGGTGTAGCAGAAATTAATTTATTTTCCACAGATGGGAGTGGGAGATGGCTCTATCTCCTGCTGGAGCCAGGAAAGGCTGCTGCCTCATCCTCTCCCTTCAGGGCTGTAGCAGCCCAGTTGGCTCTCCAGCCACCTGACAACACAATGTATGGGCATGGATCCCCTGATGGGGAGTTTTTGGGCTGCTCCTCACCAATCTGCAACTTCGGACTGCTGCTGCCTGTGCCTAAAGCCAGCCCTGGTTCTGCCCCACTGGGATACCACAGAGAGTGAATATAGCCAGAGATGTTTGGAGAGAGGCCTCCCAGGGAATCCAGGGATGCAGCAGAGGTTTTTTCATGAATCCTGCAGGCGTGTGCCATGTGCATAAGTTAACAGCAGGAGCTGCAGGTGGGAGCTGTATTCATTTTCTTTGTGCACTGACAGCCTAATATAAACATTGTGGTGTAAAACCACAACTGTTAGCTTATATTCCAAGATCAGTGAGCCTCTGATAGTAAAAGTACATAAAGAGAACCAATAAAATCTTGGAAAGGATCATATAAAATATTAAAAAGACAGCTAGTGAACAGTTCAGTTTTTCACCTAGATGAGGTAGTCTGGTGTTCATTCGCCAACTTTTCTCCTTGTCTTTTAGAAGTTCTTTGTGAGATGAGGGAAAGTAAAGTCAACTTGGTGGTGAGAGAGAAGCAAAGTGAAAATTTTGTTCTCTTCAGCAACTTTTTTTTTCCAGATATTTCAATCTGTTTTCATTTGCAAAATCCTGATGGAATGATCTTGAAAGAATTATGCCTGTTGTTCTTGGCATTTTGTGATCTTACTCCATGCAGTGTGAAGAACCTGCTGCTTCTCCCAAAAAATATGAAATAGAATGGAGATTTATCTTGGATGTGCTCCAGTGTCATTCCTTAAACCTTACATTTTATGAGCTCTCCCCTTTTTCCTCTGATTTCCCTCCCTTCCCTCCCACCACGCTCCTTTGCAATGACCTTTGTAGGGCCAGGGATTTCACTTTCTCACTCCTTTTTGCATGCAGTGAGTATGTGGCTCCATATAGATATAGAAAGATTAGCATGCTTCAAAATGGCAGTTTGAAAGGATTTTTGCACTATATTGCCAACTAGTCTGCCTTCTGACTCAGCCAGAATCTCAGTGTGTTATTGCTTTCTGGGCTTTTGTCTTTTTTTTTTTTTTTTCAAGAAGTGTGGTCTCCTGTGTTGACACAATTTGTTTGCATTAGGATCCTTCTAATTAATGAGCATGTGCTTACATAAGAGGAAGTATGCAAACAAATATTTGACAGCTTATTTAAAAAAAAGTATTTTTAACCTAATTTAATTGTGTATTACCATAGAAGTTTCTTCTGATTTGAGGTCTCTGTTGCAGAACAGCTGAATTTACCTTCTGGTTGAGATATCCATGATGTGAGATTAATTTCACAAAGGCTGCCCTTCTGGACATGAAGTACATTTTTTATCAGTCTGTCATAGGTTCTAAATCTTTGCAGTTTTCTTTTGGAATAGCATAAATGCTTTGACTTCCCTTATGACATAATTGATGATCTCTTTCATTCCTAACACCTTCCGTCTAGTTCAGTGATATGAATGAGTTGCCTACTAATCTCAAGTAACAATAATAAGAAAAAAAAATTAAACAGCTACAAGTTTTGCTCCTGTGGAGCAATGACAGGATCAAGGAGCTTTGGCTTTGCTTTTTAGCCTGACTTCTACATTAGTTCACGTAGAGCATTTTTTACCCCTTTTAAAATAGGTGAAAGCATTTTGAATAACCATTTGGTGGCTGCCATTGTAACTGTCCTCTTGCCTTCCCCGTGCCTCCTTTACATGGGAAATAGAATCACACCAGGTGTTTGTTGCTGAGTTGTTTCCATATGGGTTTCTATGGTCACCAAAGTTCTGAAAATATTCTAGGCAAAACATCCAGCTAAAAGGTGAGCACTCCTATTGAACCCATGCTTCTTGCATGATATTACATAGTAGATTATGAGTTGTAGTTTACAGTAACCAGTGTCCAGATATAGCTGCTTTAAGAACTTGCCAAAGCTGTGCCCAGTTACTTTGCAAGGTATGAGGATTATTTTATTTTTCTTCTCAGGTGACATTTTTCTGTGGATGGCTATTATCTCATTCAGAGGGTCTAGGATTCTGTCTTGTTTTAATGCATTTTTATCTCAAACAGAGAATTTGAGGCAATATTAAATCCTGTCTTGGGTTTGTTTAGTTCTTGGTTTTCTGTTGACTGAAGTCAGTACCCCACAATTCATTTTATTAGGTGTTTTTGTATGTTTTCACTTCCACAATTAAAAGGATGATATTTTTTTTGTGAATCTCACACTCTGAATTTTGATCCAATTATTGAAAACCAGCCAAAAGTGATTCAAATAGCAGTAGGAAATACTATCTAAAATTCCTAGCATAATCTTTGAGAGAGGAGATTCAATCTAAGAATTAAGGTAGATGTCTAGAAAGATTATTGATTTGATTATGCCAGTTAATGTGTTTATTCAGCTGCTTGGTATCTACCATCCTGCTAGGTAAGATTCCAGGTTATGTTTCTATGAAAAATTTACAGAATTGGTAAACCGGGTTAAGGAAAATTTAAGGTAGCTTCTTCAAAGGCAGGAGGTTTTCCTCTCTTTACTTAAACTGCTCTGCAAACCTTCCATTGCACAGGACCTTACATGCAGCAGGATCTCTGTAACTGTGAGCAAGGGCTTCTCTGGGTCTTGCAGAGTCTGCTTGGATGGGGCAGATTCCAGGCTCAGCTGAAGATGAAAACTCCCTGAGTCTCATGCAGAAACCTATGGCTGAGATAAAGGAGATGGAACAACCCCAGAATTCTTAGTTATTCAAGGATAACCTAAGTTTAGTAAAATTTAGGTAACTTAAAATGCTTTCTTGTAATTCTAAAATTTATTTTGTGTTCTCCCATTCTTTTGGGTTTTTACCTTATTGTAAACTAATGCAATGAATTTGGAACAGGGGCTGCTTCTTTTTTCATATGAGGAATGTCTGTCATTAAATATTACTTGTCTTCCACAATGAAGCTTATAATTCATGTCTGTAAATTCATGTTCTTTGGCATCCAGGGACGGAACGGTGAAGTATTGCCATCTATCTTTCCATTTACATTTTCCAACTCTGATTTTTCTTGTCCCCTGAACCAAGTAGTCTGACAGCCTATGCTCTGGAATAAAGCAAGTATTGTCACTTCTAAGACACTATAATAAACAAAAGGTTTATTATGGTTTATTATTAAACCATCTGAGTTCCATGTTCACATTTAAAATAAATGGAAGAGATTATTCGAGCTAAAGCAAAAATTAAAAATCAGCTTATTTTGTGAAATCATATTAGGCAATAAAGGGGCAACAATAAATCATGCTGTCCATTTTCTTTCTGCCCTTCCCCTCTTTCTTGATTATAGGAAAATTATAAATTGGCACACAAAAAGAATCCCAGAGAAATGGAAAACAAGGCACTAACAAGCATTTCTGTTTGGATCCCATTTGTAAATTGAAGTGAATTTGTTTAAGTTGCAGGGCATGTTCCACCCTGTGTTATCTTCCATGCATCAGTGATGTCTAAATTTGTTCATTATGTGTGTTTGTAACTATATTTGTAACATCTGGCTGACCAAAATGCTATTTTTGAACATAAGCACAAAGGTGGTAAGCATGATTGTTATTTATCAGTTGATTTTTTTAACCTCTCTGAACTGTCTCTGCTCTCCAAAAGCTTTTCTCTTTCTTTTTTTTGCTTTTGCTCAGAGCACATTTGACACACAAACAAAAGTGACTTTTGTCTTGTAATGGAAACACGCCAAGCTGTTTGACATACTGACAGGTGGGATATTATTTAGTGCTGCTGAAATTTGGGTTGTATGGGGTGCTTTGTTCCTCCCAGATTGTGTTTTGACTTGCATGTTTCTCACTGCCATTGTAGCATTAACCTTCTTTATTGGACTTGGAACATGCCTGCAAGAGTTAGCTGTATAAATGGCATCAAGGCCTTTTTTCCTACATTGTTAACATGTTTCTGAAACAAATTGTACAACAGGAGTTAAAAAGTTTTCCTTTTTTTTTTGTATGTTTTTTTTTCCACAGTAAATTGCCCATTATATTTAGGTGTGCATGCTTTTTTCCCCCTTTTCACACTTTGTGTGGAATATACAGCCATAAATAAAATATTTAAATTCCGTTTTCTTCAGCAGCATTTATTAAAACTGTGCCTCTAAAACTGCGGAGTAGGGAGTACTCTGAGAGTAGGGAAGGGATTTTAAATTATGCAACTTCAATACATGTTTGCTAAGTGTTTGGAGTTTTCTTGTCTGCTGTTGGAGTCGAGCAGTTGGTTTTGATTTTGGTACTGGCAGAGTACATGTTTGTTATCTCTGTGCAAGATTAGCCCAGCAGGAAACAAGCTATGATGTCATGTTTATAACAGCATAAGTAGGAAAGAAACGATGGCCAGTAGATGACCAAGGAAATGCTGTCATTGGTTTTATGCCCTATGTGGTTCTTTAGGCTGTTGCTGTCGGTACGTTTGTTGTTGTATATCATGACTGAAAAGGCACGTCGAAGGTGAGGTCTTCTGTAAGTCAGGAATGCCAAAGGTAAGGGACCAGTTTACTTAGTTTTCCTGGAGTATGGAGTCAGCTGCACCTCCACTGGACTCCTGTAAAGCCAAAAATTCTGCTTCTGTGAGGCTGCCAGTTGACATACCCTGAGGCTTCCCAGGTGCCCAGCGTACATTATGGGCTGCAGCCCCTGCCTGGCTGCCATGGGGTTACAGCACATCTGTCAGAAGTGCTTAAGGAACTTCAGGTGAACCTCCATTTCATGGGAATAAAAATCTGTAGGCCCATACTAGGGCTGGGCTCTTGTGTTCCTTGTTTTAGTATTGCATTAACCATTGTCCCCATTTTTAAAATAACCTTAAGTCCTCAGGCAGAGAAAACACATAGAACCATAGAATGGTTTGGATTGCAAAGGACATTAAAGATCATCTAGTTACAGCCTCCTTGCCGTGGGCAGGGACACCTTTCACTCTGCCTGGTTGCTCAGGGCCCCATCTTACCTGTCCTTGAACACTTCCAGGGAAGGAACATTCACAACTTCTCTCAAAATGGCCTAAACCAAAGGATATTGGTATTTTGAAATTCAGGGTAGTTTTCTGTTAAAATGAAAAAAACCCATGAAGTTTTAGTTCAGTGATGTTAGTGAGATGTTAATGATCTACTCAGGACCCCTTGTGTTCAGGTTGTGTTAGGCTATGTCATGATGTTATAAATGTGAGAAGTAGATTTAAAGGGGAAAAAAAAGTGTTCAAATGTTGGAGCAGAGAGGGCAGCAAGGGACAGTCTGAAGATTCGGGTGGATATTGAACTGCTCTGAGACTATAGGGGATTTCTGGATGAGCTTAGTGTCTTCAGATTCTCAATTATGAAGAGAAGGAAGGTAAAACTTAAAATTTGACAGCAAGAACACAGTTTTCTGAGAGTTAAGTAAAAGTCCTGAGTAGGTAAGGCAAACCAGAAACTTAGATTTGTGATACAGGAAGCAGACAGGAATAGAGAAACAGGAAACCTGCTCTCTTCTGGATCTGTGGATGTCAAGACCAAATACTGTGTAATGTTGCTACTGTGGATTTAATCCAGAGTTTTCATGTTAACTACTGTATCTGCATCTTGAAATAAATTAATACATTTTTGAGTTAGCAAGGAATTGGAAAGAGCTCCCAGGCAGTCAGGTCACTAAATTAAGAAGGAAATTGGTAGCAAGTGAATTGGTGATTTTAAAAAAAAAAACAAAGAGATGTCCAGACTCTCTTTATTTGAATTGCCATTAACAAATTTGGCTTCTGTGAAATTGTCTAATCCCTTTATAATCCATTTTTGCTGTTGTCTTGAGTATCTGTTGTGTAGCTTGTTTTCCACAGTTGCAGCCTAGAATGTGTCTTGCATTGGCTTTCTGATACTTTTAGGATGGTTACTCTGTGAACTTTTTGATAAATCCTCTTTGTCTAAGAAGTCAGGATAAATGTAGACAACTAGTTTAGTTATGAAATTTCTGTTGTTAGGTTCATATTATTTTCAAATATCTGGACCTTACCGTGGTATATTGTGTTGATATTCTTCTTTCAACATAAATTTAAAAGGTATTGCCAAAGTTTAACATTCAGAAGCCAGCCATAAGGTTTTTCAAAACTGTATAGCATTGTGACTCAGTCAAAGTAAATTCTGTAATCTCTTAGCAGGAGCTACAGCTTTTCAATTTAATCATGCTAATGATATTATAATGCCTGAAAAGTACTTCACTTAGGCTTTATATCTAACTTAATGTTTAAAACATGGAATTTGTTTCACCATTCCTCTGCTGAACACTCATATGCTCTTAATACTATTTTGTTAGCATTTGCTTTTATTAAAATCCACAAAATAGGGGAACACTCCAAATGCATGTCAGAATGAACACCACAAATAACTACATCTGACAGTCCTCTCTCTTGATTACCTTCACCTTATGCATGTACTTCAGGGACCGTAATTATGAATTTAGAGAAGGGATTATTCAATATTTCAACAATTATTCGCCATATGGGCAATATATTTGCTACAGATTTATTTCCACGGGCGGATTCATCAAATAATTTTATACCAATTTGGTCCCATAATTTTTTATTTAATGCAGAACCTGCTTTAACTTCAATAAGACTTTAGTAAGTCTTCCTTACAATGAGGTAGGCAGATGAATGAATTGTAATAAGCCAGTGCTTGAATTTAAGATGCATTTCTTAACTGCTGTGTGCTCCTCTTGTGTGATAATGTATGTGAATTGGTGTGGTATGGAATGAGTTGGAAGGAAGCAATTGCATACACTGACCTGTGAAAACTGTTGTAGCAGAACTTTGTACTTGGTTTATGCCATTTGCTTAACAAATCTTTTCCGGCTTTCATTGAAATAAATTCAATAAAAGAAGCAGCTGATTATAATTTGTAATAAAAAACAGAATCAAGCGGGGAAAAAAATGGCCACTGAAGCTGAATTCAAACCAAATTGTTGCACTTAAAAATAAAATAGTGGAATGAAGCAGCTGGGATATCTGTTTGCTCTTCCATGTGATCTACATTAAGGGTATGGTTCATATGCTGTATAGTTACACAAGTGGTGTGCGTATTAGCAATCCAAAGAACATTTAAAGTTACCGAACTAATATGATGATCACTAAGTGGAAAGAGCGACATACAAGATGATCATATAAATCTGAAAAGTAAATTATTTCCCTGTGTCCACAAATGTGTCTAAAGATTTTGTGCAATGCAAATAATGCTGATAAATAATAACCTGTAGTTAAAAGGCATGAGAACTAGAACTTTGGGGTTCATATTTGTAGCTGTACAAAACTTCACAATTCTGGTGAACGTAGGAAAAGCTACTGACTTAGAGCTAGGGGAATGTATCAAAAGCAGATCAGAAAGCATTCCATAAAAACCAAATTAATATATGTCCTCTAATACTTATTTTACAAATTATTTCAATGGGGATTATGTATGCATTTAATTTAGGGCAGCATGTTTTGGGTAGGAGAGTTGACTTGGAAAGGCCATCATAAGAATGGAATGAGTGGAGAAACCTGTTGAGGATAAATTTTGTGTTATATTATTTTTAATATTTATATTAAAAACAAGAAAATTACAAGTAACCAAATTACCAGTTTCTTTTACCCTCATTAGGAGATGATATAAAATGTTTTGTGAAACAGTATAATAAATTGCATATAGGTATTACTATGGGGTAAGAGAGCAATGAAAATGAAATTTCCTAGTCCAACATGCCTGGTGGCAAATTTCATATTGATTTGAAATTGGTGAATTTCTCCAAGGTAGGAGAAATTTGTTTAATATGTATATAGCACTTTATAAATTCAACCTGATTCTCTTCTCAGCAGAACACTTTCTAAAGAATAACTAATAATGTGTCTGTACTTCCCAAAAATATCAATGCAAGGCTGAGAGAGTGACCCTGTTACGTTCATGATGTTTTCATGAGACAGCTATGAAAAATGAAGCTTCCAGATCAAAACATAATGTCAAAATTAGTAGTTTTAGAAGTCTGCCATCCCAAAACTTTGAGGCCACATTTTAAAGGCAGAGGCATTCAGCCATACAGACCTTTACAATATTGAATAAGACCACTCTGTGGCTTAATAAAATAATTGCAATCCTAAATCCTGGACAACAGAATACCTGGAATTGAAACAGAATATGTACTATGGTCTTCGTGGTTTAGGAAATCTGAAATGAGCTTCAGCAGTGATAACTGCAAGCACTAGACATTGACAAATGTGTCTTGTTGAAAAATCAAGTGTGAAATCTCTTTGGGCATCTGAAATTAAATGTTCCCACTCATATAGTTTTGAGTAAAAAAAGGGAAAATCCCACTCAGTTAAATAGAACTGTGGGTTAAAGAGAATAGAGGGGTATGATTACTTTCAAAATTAGCTTTAAGTCTTTCAGATGCTTAAATTCTGTAGAAAACCCACCCTCAGTGGTTTTTATCTTGCAGTTACATTGCAAGCATTACTTGAGAATTCCGTGCAGTGGGAAGCAGCCCTGTTGTTTTGTTCTGATTGTATGACTTGACAGGGAATCAAGAGATGTGCTTTAGGTAACAAGCTTGACATGTATTCAGTGAAGAGGCTAAAGCACCTGCTGGGCAACTAGAGGGAATTTGGGGTGTCCAAACTTAAAAGACAGAGGCAATGCCATCTAGATTGTGGAACCACCATCTTGCTGTAGAGCTTCAGCCTACCCATGCTGACAACCTTCCCTAATTTTTGTCTGAGGAAACACAAACTGTTTCTTGGTCTGTAGCATGGTTTTGACTACATTTGGCTGTGGTTTATGCTTTCTTTGGATTTGTTGCTTTATCTCCATTTCTCTAGTAAATAGACCAATTTCCAAAAGAAGATATACCTTTGGAAATCTTAACAATGAATAGACTTCCTTGCTGAAAGGAATGAACATCCTGCTACTAATGAAAAATATGCAAGGACTCTTGAATACGCCGATATTTTTGTCAACAGAGTCTTTTCTCTTGTCACTTGTCTGAAAAAACAGTTGTCATATCTTATTGCCCACTTTTTTTCCCTTATTTGTGAAAAATCAAATTGCAGTAATCTGCATGACAAATTCCCTGACTTATTTTGTTCAAGCAAAAGTCAAACAGAGAGGTATGCTTTCAAGACCTTTTTTGTTAGAAATCAGTATTTGAGGTTAGTATTTTTTTTTTTTCTTCTGATTAGGCTTTTTCTCTCTGGAACAGTTCAGTTGCGAACAGAAACAGGTGACTTCTTACTACCATCCATGATTTACAGCCCATAGTGGTTTACGACAAAATAAATATAGGAATCACTTTGAGTGCTTGATTCATTCTTTATCACCATTGTTCATGAAATCTTTTGAAAGAAAAGATTGAAAGCTGACCCTTATCCCTGAACCTCAAAATGACCTTTATTAAATATGCCTATTTAGGAAAAATATTTATGTAATGCAGCTGGTTACTAATAGTTTTCAAATTTAAATAAGTTTATGGTTTTCCTTCTGTATTAGTATAGTAATGGTAATCCTCTAACTAATCTACTGCCACTTCTACAGCAGGATTTTGGCCAAACGTAAATCAGGACCATGAGCTTTCTCATAAAAATTCTTAGTTTTTCCAACATGTTTTTATGGCAAGTTTATTACCTGCTTGAAGATACTATTTTCTGTTGCTCTTGGATTATAAAAAATATACTTTGATAATAGTAGCTTTAAAAGGAATTTAATTTCATATTAACCTTCTGAAATGTTAGCTATTTCTCTATTTTTTTTCTTAGAATTATTCTTTTCATCCTATTTTTGTTGTATTTTTTTTTCCTTGGCTGGTTTGTCTTGTCATCAAACTGTGGAGCTTAAACCAATGGAGAAACAAAATCTGAATAGAAAACAAACCAATTAGGAAAAGTTAAAACCACCTGGTGGCCTATTGCTTCTGAGCATAAAACATACTTTTCAAATTATTCCCAAAAGAATTTGAGGAAAACGTTTTAGAAATGATGACTAGAAGCACATTTTAATGTAATATTTTAAGTGACTGGCTTTTCACCGAGTCTGGCCCTGTAAATGTGATGGATCAGTTCTGAAACACCTGCAGTGAAGTGAACCAGTGATACCTTTCAACGCCTTAAACCATTGGCCGGGTCCTGCATCTCAGACAGCAAATGTAAGTAAAGGTCATGATGTCATCACTCTGCTGTGAGGGTGCCTGGATTAAAATGTTCTGCTATCCAGGGAGGGGGACCCGAGGAAAAAGGAAGGTGGGAGTGAGTCTGTCATCCCTGAAGTAGGATTTTGCACAGTGAAAATACCGCAGTCGTCATACCCAGACATGACAGCATGCACCAAGATTGCTGCACGAAATCAGACTTACAATGCACAGTGGGCCAAGTGACAATAGGGTAATTGTTGTACACTGAGAGGCTTAGAAATGGACTTCTTATGCTTAATACCTGCAGAAGTTCCTGTGAGTGAGGCATGCATAAAGGCAATATTATGTACTAGGTTATAGGTTATTACACTCTTAAGTGCTGTGAATTTTTTTTTTTGACAGTGTGCCAGAATGGAGGTCTGTTGCACTCCCCGCATCGTTTTTGGCATCATGTGTCAACTGAATTTCCCTGTTGGCCCTTTGGTAATCTTCTGCCCAAATTCTGACTAGGGCAGGTTTTTAGTTTTGCAGCTACTGGCTCTGAATTGGTGTCCTTTGCTAACACGTGCAACGTGGATTTGCTGTTAACCTGCATGTGTCTGTCTGGGGAGGCTTGCATAGACTCAGGTCACAGAAACTGTTGACCTTTAAAGGAAGCAGATTGGGAAGGGCAAGGAGGTGTTGTTCAGGTAATTACTGAATTTTAAAGGTGTTCATGGTATGCAGAGAAAACAGAAAACAGCATGTTTTATTGATCTGTTTTTTCTCCAAATGATACAATGTGATACTCAGGATTACGTTTTTGTAGTGTAGATGTTATTATTGTTGTTATCACCATCACAAATAATAGTAATAGTAATAATAATACTTCCTGTCAGTTGTCCTAGAAGATAAATATTTGTTCTACCTGGTTTAATTCCAAACTGTACAAGTTGTGCTTATGAACTGTGTAACAAACTCAATGTTTTGGTGATATGGAGGTACACGTGCACACTTCTAGCTATTCATGTATGCATATGTTCTGAAAGTCAAAATAAATTTTGCTTAAAATTTGTTAATAGTTTGACTATATTTGTTATTAGTTTAATTCAGACTGGTACTCTTTTGTGGCACATAACCTCAAAAATTGTTCTCCATTTCTTCTTATTCAAATCAGTTAGGTTTTTAGCATCCTGTCTTGAAAATGCAGAATGCAAAGATTATTAAGTAATGGAGTAAACATTGAGGGATTACATAGAAAGTAAAACGTGATACATGTTTTAATAACTGCATTAAGATATTTTATGGGCAAAATGAGTCTAGTTGTGGCCTTCCTCACCACTTTGGTTTGGTAGCAAAGGTTCTGAATGGCTTGACAGAGCATAGTTTGCTGCTTTTGTTAAGCCTGCGTGTCATTCTTGTGCATAGGATCACTTTTTGGTTTCACCTACTTCAGCGTAATTTAAGAGTAACCAAATCAAACTAACTTCTGTGAAATTACATTTATCTATCAGTACTTCACATTTTGCATTGTTTTTTCCTCTGTTTGTCTGAAGATTCTCTGGAGGTACCAATGTGTGAAAAATATTTTTATTGGAGAAACTTTCTTTTTCAGTGCATTGCTATGTTATGAACTGTTAATGCTAGAAGTATGCTATTAACTTTACCTATTTTTTTCACTCTTAACTTGTGCTAAGGGTTATCTAGTGTGTTATACTGTCAGTGTTTGAAAAGCAATGCTGTGATTTCTAAACGATTAGGTATAAGTTACAGAGATGTGAGTGAAATGAACATAAATTTAATTGATATGGGTCCTACTAATATTTAAATTTGCCATCCCCAAAAAATACACTCTGTAACACTTCATTTTTTTTTCCCTTTCATATCCCTTGCCCTTTCTAAAGATTGTATTGTGGGCAGAGTAATGTTGGAGATTATTTGCTTGTTTGTTACATTAAAAAGAAAATACAGCTGTCCTTCTGCCAAGAGGAAGATTCTCCATCAACTGCTGATCTCCTTGTTGTATTAGACCTTTTTTTTTTGGTATGTGGATTTGTAAATGTTTTATTGTATGACAGCTGCATTTTTTATCAACTGGGTATAATCACAAATACAAATATTATCATAAATATCCTAAGTTACTTGTTCATAGGAGTGTTGTTCTCCTTCCCTGGTCTTCTCCATGCTGGAGGAGCAGGAAGATAAGTGCTGGAAGTAACACTTGTATCTTTCATGCCTGGCAGTGGGTGTTAACATATTTAAAACTCTGGGCCTTAAGTATGTTTATATTTCCCAAGGAAGTTTAAAAAAATCTGTTTATTTCTCCAAGGAAACCCATATGACGCAATTTTTTGCTTTCCAATAAAAATCATGGTTTCCATTAGTATGATTTTTTGGGATGGCTACAAATGTTGTTGGATATTGCCTTTAATGTGCAGCATGCTCAGAAGTAATTTTGCTTTCTTCTGTAGAACTGGTTAATTTTTCCAGCATATAACACACAGTAAGTTTGGAAACAGTAGTCAGATACATAGACTACTCTGAATTAATAGCTATTAACTGTACCCACTACTATTCACAGCAAAGGAATGTCACATTCTGTAAAATGATTGAGAAGTCATGTAAACTGAAATGCAATAGATGAATTTTTATCATGGATTGAATATGTTGTTAACATTTTTTCTTCTCATGTTGAAGGCTTATATTGTAAATAGCGGGGCTGGTATCTTTCAAAAGTATTCCTTGGCTGTGAAGAAACAATGAAGTCTGTCAGACAATCCAAAACCCCCATGCATTAATAACAGCATAAATTGTGTATTTTGGTTTAGGTAGTAGTAAACTCTCACCCAAAAAAAGAAGTTAGCAAATGTGTGGGCTGGATCTTCTATTTACTGCTCAGCATTTTACATTTAGTTTACATTTGTAATAAGAGATTCCATAATTTGAAAGGCAAGTGTGGTTTTAAAAGCTGCATCATAAACATAGCTGCCAGACAAATAGCACTGCTTTTTTCAAATATTCCATTAAAAAAAGTAGAATCTTTTGGTGTTCTTCTCCCCACCTTTTCAGTTTGTATTTCATAACCATTTTAGTAGTCCTACAGTAGGTTTATAATTTAATAGTATCTTTTTTTGGGTGAAAAGGGAGGTTAGGTTTGCAAATATGCTATACTGAGTTTCTGCAGAGGTATTCTCACTGTGGTATGATAATCTTGCTCTGGCTTTAAGAATAAAAGCACAGATTTGAAATGGAATAGTGCAAATTTCAGAGTAGGAAGCCAAGAGATGTATGTTTTTGTATGGATTCTGGCCAATGTCAAGTGCATAAGAGCAGTAATCTGGGGTGTGACTTGGGTATCAGTTTTGTTACACATTCAAACTGTTTCTGAATCTTATTTATTTTTTTTTAATAGTTGGAATTTTCCCAAATGTAACAAAGCCAAGTAATTCATACTCTCTCCATATTCTTTGCCAGTAACTGAAACATGTATCAGAATTAAAAGGCTGGCATAAGGCTGATTTATTTTTTATTTTTGTTTGGGTTGTTTTTCTCACCTTAAAAAGGATTCTGCCTGGGATTTCCCTTAGAAAGGGAGGAGAAAAACCTTTCATGCTTTGGTTGCATTACTAACAATCCATGTTATTGTTTGCTGGAAAAGCATCTCCCTGAACTGAGGTAAAGTTAGTTTTAAACTGCACAGGGATTGGGGTCAATATAAACTGGCAGCCTAATACTGTTGTATCTTGCAAATATTTTCTTTTCATAACCAAATATGATAATTTCAGGGGTGTGACTTACTTATTTGAATGTATTTTTCCAACAGGAGATTATGTTATCTTAATTGCGATAATTACTTATTTTTTTTGTGATTACAGGATTGCACTTTTTACAGGCCTATAATATAAATTGGAGGATTTTAATTACTGAAGAAGATTAAGTGTAGTAAAATGTAAACAAGGATATTCCTCAGTTTTCAATAATTTTAAACTTTCACAAAGTTGTTTAATTCTCCAAGCTGCTGTTTTCTATATAATAGTAATTTTTGGGGGAAGTTTAAATCAGCTGCTGTATGGATGATAAAAGGAAAAGGCAAAGGAACCTTTGTATTATAATGGCATTTATCGAAAAAGTTGGGAAAAACTTACCCAATTCCTTTCCTGGAAGTCCTAAACCTGTCTCATGGAGCATCTGAGTTCCGACAGTTCCTGACTGCCAGTCCAGGGCAGTAATGTTCTCCACATTTTTCCCTCTCTTGCTGAGTCCTACATTGTCCCTTGGTGATCTGAGGAAGGAGGGGGTGCAATGGGGATGACGGCGATACTGGAATTCCTGCAGAACAATAACAACCAGCTACCGGGAAGCTGAAGGTAGAATGTAAATTTTAATGGAGTGCAGGATGAAAGCACCTGCATCATGATGTGGGGAGGATGGAGACTGTGTGCAGGCATGCTGTGCTCTGAAGACCACCACTGTGTAGTCAGCTGGTCAGCAGCAGGGATGAAGGGAAGAGAAAAATATCTGTGCCGAGAGGTGGTGATGCTGTGCATGGTGCCCTGGTTATATCCAGCTCATCTGTTTGATTCCCCATAATCGTGCCAAGGTGTGAGGACCTGGTCGGATGCTGGGAGACATCACCTCTGCTAATAAAACTTCCATTAATACTAAGGAAGAGTCCCCCACCTCTTGACTGTTTCAGGAACAGTGGTTCAAACAGTTGGAATTGGGAACAGGAAGAGTGGGATAGCAGTCATTTTCCAAATGAAAAGAGGTACACGGATGTTATTTTGATTTAGGTAGACTAAAACCAGATATTCCTCTTTTAACCTATTCACTCTGCAGGCTTCAACATGCACATTGCTTTGCAGATACTGTCACTTTTACTTAGGTCTGGTTGAGTTTGGGCTTTGTTTGATGAGATTTTTGGAAACTCTTTTTATGGGCCTGTGTAATACTCAAGCTTGTTAATCGTAAGCAAGTGCTAGCATTTGGAAAGTTTTAAAACTCAGCAAGGATAGATTTTTGGTAGGATCAGCAAATCTACATTCCTGGCCTGTAACCCACATACTCATATCTCGTTGCTGCTACTTGAAATTCTGTAGGCAATGCAGCTTTTCTAGAATGGCTGTAGTTTAGAATTTCTAAAACATTGGGGAAAAGAAGTTTTCCTAGCTTTGATTTTGCAAAAAACCTGAGCTGCATCTTAAGATAAACTTGAGAAAAACAAAACAGAAACGCCCACAGCCTTAAGTAGAATGCAAATATGGAAAATACTGGCTTCACAACTGGTTAATGTCTGACAGAAACCAGCTGAAGACAAAACCTGACAGTAGAGCATGTGAGGCAAGCCTCAGTGTGAATGAGGGCACACTTGTGGTATGATAAGAGGTGGTGTGATTTCAAATTAGTTTCTGAGTTTTAGCAGCTGAAACTCTGTTTCAGGAGGAAACTTCTCTCCAGATTTGGTAAAAGTAATAATATTTCCATGGAAGTTAGGTGTGTGAGTACCCTGGAGAATCTGGGATCTAGACTTAAATAATGAAGTAGGTAATTATGATATGCTGTAATAGCATTATTAATCTTCAAATTTATTTTCCTCATGAGTAATAAAAGTTAGTAAATTTATTATTTTTTCCCCATGCTTCTTGGCATACAGTTATTCTGCCGAAAATGGCTTAAAACATTTGGTTTGATAGCATCTTCAGCTCACATTGAGTTCCATGTGTTTATTAGACTCAGTTGTGAAGTTTGAGAAATTTCTGACAAGCTCATGTTTTCAGAAGACCAAAAGTGTTGCTGCTTGAGACATTACAAAGTCAGTATTCATTATGTTGGAACTGATCTGGCATCACTGAAAGAAGTGTTATTTTTGCTTTTTGTAGGTACATAATTCCTTCTTTTCTTCATAGCTTACTGTTCATCTTTCTTCAATTCTTGTAAAGACATGAAATAAGATTTATCTTTATTACACAGATATTCTGTCCTTGGAGATATTTAGAACATGCCTGTGGGTGACCTGATAGAAGTTGGTCCTGCTTGCAAAATATTACAGGTCTTTTCCAACCTCTATTATTCTATCATTGATGCAGTGGAAATTTTATACATGAACATGCACAGACCCTTAGTTCTACATGAAGGATTAAGAGTGTAACAAAGAGCTTAATCATTAATTGTTTGGCTTAAGAAATAGAAAGAATGTGGGCAGTGGAGTTACTCTATAGAGGGTACATGAGTCAAACATACTTGAAGGGAGGAGATCTTGGTTCTATTGATGCCATAATTTTTTTCTAATTTGTCCAAAAATGACAGATTTCTAGGAAGTTCAATGCATAAAATTGAATTAAAAATAGGTCAAAATCAGAAATGAAGTGTGAAGAAATTAAGTATAAGAATATATCTTGTCAGAGTGTGCTATGTGTGCAGTTCAGTAGAAGCAAGAATGAATATGTTTAGTTAATTCTGTGTCTGCTTTGCGGACTGAATGAGCTTTCTGTTGCTCCTTTTGCATTGTGTTCTTCCTTTGCATAAGAGCAAAATGAGGCAACTAGGGAAGATTATTTCAAAGAGAGAATTACAGTTATTTAATTTTACTGAAATTTTAATTATGTAGCTATATCTTTCATACTGTGTGAAAAACTTCATTTTCCACATAACTCATCTGATTGCATGTGTTCACTAAGAGCATGTATTTTTTTCTCCAAGTCTTAATTCCAGAAGTCCCATCAGACATCCCAACAGTTATGTCACAATCCTAGCACATTATTTGTTAAAAGTCTCTCTAGGTAGGTCTTCAGAGCTTTTACACAGTCTCTGCACACTATTCTTAATTTGTTTCTAATTCCATCAAATATGTGCTAAGCTGCAACATAGTTTTGTGTTATAAAGACACTATGAAAAAATGGACCAAAATCCTCATTCTGTCATTTTTGGACTTGGTTTACTATTATTTCTTCAGTAGTTATTGCAGTAGTAAAACCTATTCTTGTCAGAATAAGCAGGCAGGTAGCTTGTCTTTGGCTGTTGGAGAAGAAAGGTGGGTTTGAGTGTAGGGAGGCTTGTCTTGCAACATGATGTGTCGAGGGCAGCTTTCACACCCAGGCATAATATTGTCATCAATGAAAGCTTTAAACTTCAGAACTGGGAGCTGAAAGGTGTGTGTTCCACTAGCATGATGGAAAACCTGCTTCGTAGCATGTCTTGCTTTTTTGTGTAACACAATATGGGCTGAGATGGCTGTCAAAATACATTTTTACAGAAATACGTAGCCTTCTTGAGAGCTGAATTTTTGCTTACTTCAGTGGTTTATCCCTCCAAAGGCATTAAGTAGTGAGTTGACAAAATATTTGGAGATTCAATTTCTTCTTAACCCCTTCCCATGCAATTTATTTTAGTTAGTAGGAGTTAGAAGAGGACAGACGTTGTAGTTGTGTGGGTTGTGTTTTCTGTTGTGGTTTTTTGTTTGGTTGCTTTTTAAAATCTCCTCTGGTGGCACAGTAATTAGAGTTTTCTGTAGTCCTCTAGTTTTGAGTTATTCAATCTTTTAGTTTTGGTTTTTTTTTTTTTTTCAATAGTAAAGTGAACATTTTCATTTTATGTTTAAGAAAGAGTATGCTTGTGTGGGGCAGCTTTTTTCCTGCAGGACATGCAACTCCTAACTCTGTGGAAGGAGCTTAACATATTTGATATCAAAATGACTGGTTGTCCAAGAAAACAAATCTCGTAAGAAAGCTGTCCAGTAGGAACAAGACATAAATCTGGTCAAGTGCATTGCTGGTCACCCTGTTACTCTTAGGTTACAGGACTACCTTTCAAATCTGTGAGGGACCTCTGCTTTGTTCCAGTGTTACTGTGTCCTCAGGGCTTTGTTTCTCACAGAATCTAATCCTTGAAGGTTCAAGTCCCTGCTCTCTGTGCTTCCCTTAGGGTGCCTGGCCTACTCTCTGTGATCTAGATACCAGAATGTTCTCCTGAATGTGCTGTGACTAATCAGTAAGTCTAAGTCCAGTCCAATGTCTTAGTCTTTGAACTGTGATGACTCAAAAGGAGATTTACTTTGGGTTTTCTAGGCCTCTTCTAGATATTTAACATTTTTTTATTTGTAAGAAAAAAGACAAAGGGTCTGTCTTCTGTTTTTTGCCCTGCAATAACTATGGTATTTTATGTTAAAAGCTGAAATTTTCATGATCACAAGTTGTTTGATATGAGTAGTTCAGGAGGCCACAGGCATAACCAGTTCACAGCAGCCAGAGAATAGAGTTCCTAAAAAAAAGATTTGGTTTTGCCAGTAATGGGTATTTCTGTCCTTCCTTTGCGTTTCCACAAGTGAACATCAGTCTGGAGTAGTCTTAGTGTCATTCTCCTGCTCAGTCTTTTTCCACTTTACCCCAGTGATACAAGAGCTGCATGACAGCAAGAATTTTCTTCTCTCAGTAGCAGGATTTTGTTGGTCCCTCCCATCTGGTCTGCCCACTTCAGCAGTTTCAAGAACAGCACAGCATCCTGCCTGCTAATATGATCAGTCCTATAAGCAGCTGGTGAGGCCCTTCATTTCTTGTTGTACAGTATTATATAGGACAGCTTGTTAGACCTCATTCCTGGCTTGCAAAATGCATTTGCCCCTGACCTAGAATTAAAAATCTAACTTAAAACAAGAAACACTTGACACTTGACAAAAAGACTTGACAAAAAGCCAGAGTACAGTTTAGGGTCTGGAGACAAAGGCATCATCCTTCACAGATGATCAGAGTATTCAGAACCTTCAGTATATGTACTGCTGGCTGTACAGTAAGACCTCTGTTACTCTGTGCAATATAAAATTGATTCTATTAGTTGTCTGGCTTTAATAACAATAATCAGTTCAGTGGGGATTTATTTTGCCTAAATAAACAGAGTGATTTCAAATTAGGCCTATACGCAGTCCATTCTCTCCAGATTTCTGTTCTATTCTAGTGCAAAAAGGGAAAAAAATCCTCAACCACTTTTTGGTTTTGCTGCACCAAGTTTTTAATGAAGGCCATTAAGAAAGCTTAGGAAGTAAAATGGTTGAGCACTCCCTTTTCTTGGTGAGAATACAATAAAACAAACAGTCTAACATTTCTGAATGTTAGTACCATACACTTTTAGTTAAAGTATAGGGAATACTGTTATTATTCTGCTCTTTGCTTGCACTTCTACCTAGCTTTTCTTAAAAATTAACATGCTTTTTACTAACAAAAACTGGCTAGCTTCTAATTGTGAAGAGGGTGTCTAGTAGTATTTTTCCTTTAAGTAATTCCTAACTGGCTTTTCAGAATTCTACCTGTTTTTCTGTAGTCCCTGTCTAGTAATCCCTTTGCAAATGGTCTAAATGTAGATATTTAGAAATTACTTGTTTGATTAAATGCAGGCAGAAAAATGACTTCTGATTGATTTGATCAGACAGTGGTATGTCAAAAGGCTAAGAAAAAAAAAACTTAAATTTTCTTAAAAAACGTGCGTCCACAGAACTATTAAAACTTTCTGAAATAGTTCCTCCTGATTTTGTATTACTCTTATCTCTGTACAATATTCAGCACTAGCAGCAGAAAATCTAATGTTAAATGATTTTGTAAGAGCGTACATCTGGAGAAGCTTTAATTTTTTTATCTAGGAATATGTCTTACTCCACATGTAGGCTAACATGCATGTCGATGCAAAGACAGATGAGTAACTGTATGTTACAGCAATTGTGTGGTTCCTTTGGGGTCAAGCAACAATGGGTAGGCAATTTACTTCTTCAGTTTTCAAAGGGTTTGAGTGTCAGAGCTACAGAGACACCAAGACCAGGATATTGTGGAAGAAAAATATTCAGTGTGCCATTGTATATCTCTAGTATAGCAATATTCCAGCCTTATTATGTAGGTAATGATGTATTTATATATATCTGCCTACTTCTAATTCTAACTGAAATTTTATGTTATTGTAGTGGAAGGATAGACACCTTATATTAATTTGTATGTGTGTAGGAACTGTTTAGACAAATTAGATGCTAAGAGAAAGATATCTTTTATTAGTGGAATTTTTTTATACCTACAGGTATAACTACAAATTATGAATGTATTTATAAAATGTAAGATCTGTGAAAAGGGGAATAGGGTTTTTTTTGTATGTCTGCATGACATCTGTATTTCATTATTTAGTTTCTAAAAGTGCTTAGCTGAAGATCAGAAATTAATCCCAAGAAATCTTTTTTTCCCTTTGAATTACTTTCTGTTAATAAAAAAAGAAACAATTATGCCCACGTGTTTCTTGCTTATAGTTAGTCCAGTCATGCTTTTTCAAATACAGACCTTTTTTTAGTGCTACACCACTACTAACATTTTGAATTGCAGAAAATACTTTCATAAAACATTGAAGTAAGGGAGGCTTTTTAGCAGTTTTCTGGTTTTATTTCCCGTATGTACAGGGTATTGCTTTGACATATCAAAGAATTGGTTCTGCTGCAATCAGAAGGCGTGTGTGTTAAGAGTAACTGGGGATGGGTTGGTAAAATACAAGCGGAGAGGGCTGTGCAAGAGATTTAGGTTGCTTCCACAAAACAAGTCTTACATTCATTCCTGAAAGTCTCAGTCCTGGCTCTTTTGCTAGCTTTCACCAGTGCGGCCTGCTTATCAAAGCACTTTATCAGTGGGGAAGGGATGTGGGTTAACCACTTCACTCAACTCGAACTTCCCAGCTAGCAGTCTGTCACCCAACAGCTGTTTTTCAATACATACACTATGTGCTGTGGTGCTGATTCAGAACTCATGACAAGAACAGCATTGTACTGTGGGGTTTGTTCACGTTTGGGGTTTGTTTCCTATAAGCTTTAAGGGGAAAAGAATCCAAGCACAACTTCAAGGTTCAGCTTTTTTCTTTTACTTTTTTTTTTTTTTTTTTTTTTTTTAAATAAAAAAAAGCTGTTTTTCCCATTACAGCTAAGCATGTGTGTATGTGTACACATTTAATATATGCAAAATCCATGGAATGGACTTAAGAGCACTGGTACGGGGATTTTTGCTTGCTGGTAAAACCCTAGCCCTTGCCATCTCCCCTTTCTGGCCAGCATCAGCATATCTGTTTCAAGTGCTAATATAGCAGACCAAATCAATCAGTCTTTCTGTGAGTGGTATATCCTTAACATAAATACAGGCTGTGAATGTGTGTGCTTACATTTCTATTTATTTCCATGCTATTTTTTAATGTGGTTATGTAGGAAATAGAAATAGATTCAAAGGTAGACTGAGTTTGAACAATTTTTGAGGGGCATGTTCAGAGCACTTTTAGGGTGGGGGAAACTAATTTCTGTTAATGTTTGCTTTCTTACTTAAGCACGAGTTAAATATCTAGACTTCATGGGGGTGAACCTAACCCTTTGGAAAGGCACTGAATTTGGGGGGAGTTGTGCAGAAAGACTTAAAACCATGCCTGCTCTGCAGAATTCAAGTGCAATGGTGAAAATGCTGAGCTTCCCACAAGCTGCTCCTGGGCCTGGAGACCCCAGAAAACAGAGGTCCAGTGTGGGGGATGCAGGGGATTGTCACAGCAAACCTAAACCCAAGTATCTGGAAACCTGTGGGGTAGCAGGGTAGATTAACAGACCACCCAGTAGTTAAGAGGGTCTTGGGTGGATTAAAAACCAGAGGAGTAGCAAAGGGTTTCTTTAGTTTTGTGCTAGAGGGACGTGTGTGGGATGGAAGTGAGCATTGAGTATTTATTAATCACCTCCTGTATTAGCTAGAGGTTAATACAGAAGGATGGTTTCCAAGCAAAGTGCATGTTACTTGCTGAAAATACCTGCTTCATTCTCAGCGGGTGCCCACAGCACTGGGGGTCTTCACTAGAGTAAGGGCTGGTGTGTTGCCCTGGCCCCTGCTGCTCCAGTCCCCACTCCCCCCCTTACCTTGTACACTGGCCTTGAGCTCGTAAATGCTCTGTAAAGCTTCCAAGCTGCCCCAGTCCTCAGGAGATTAATAATTGGAGAAGGCAGGTGGCAGGAGTGGAATGCAGTTCTGCCAGGACAAATCCCACAGGGGTGGTGATGAGGCCAGGTTTGGCTCCAGTGTCCCTCTGAAGCTTGTCAGGCTTTCATGACTCTCTGCTGGGTGAAGTTTGCTTACTGACTGCTCATTTTTGGCACGCTCCAGTGTAATGCTTCACCTTGCAGACCACAGGAGCCCAGTAGAAGATTATCCCTGCACCACTGTGAGTGTTTTGGATCTCGTGATGCTGCAGTCTTCTGAACACCTTCTGTTTGGTCACTTTGATGGCAAAGCTAAATCTCAGGCTGTGGTTCATGTCTCCTCCTGGAACAGTATTATGTTGACTTTCCAAAACTGCTTTTCTATGTGAGGAAAACTTGTCATCAGAACGGTTTTCCTGGGGATAGAAGAAGAGGAGGGAGTGTTAAATGTTCAACTTGTTCAGAATTTCAGCATTTGCATGGGATACAAATGAAGTCTAAAACAATTTACTCTGGTTTACTTTGAAAGAAGTATGAGAAATCCTGTTAATGAGTTATGTATCAGTCTTGGAACTTGTGCAAATGAATTCTGTTACCAGACAGTGTTTTCATTCCTTTCCTTGAACATAGCAAATTAATAAGAAATGTGGAAGAATGGAGAACTTTAATTTTAGTAATGATTATTTGCTCTCTTATAAGTATAATAAATAACATTCTTTTAATGTCTTAGTTCCAGAAGACTTCCAAAGAAACACCTGCAATGCTCATTTCATATTAATCCAAGGAGCTCATCTGAACTATTTGATACGGCTGTTTGTAAACTTTCTATCCTACAAATGGAGAAGAATGTTTAAACCAGCTCGAAACAGTGATTGAGGCTATCATTGACTAAATCTGAACAGGATGGATTTACACAGCTACAATGGAAACACTTTGCAAGATTTTTTCCTAGGATCCAATGCTATACAACCAGTACTCAAAAAAGGGCCTGGGCATCTCTGGTTATTGAGGTATCTCTTACCTGAAAGATGTTATATCTGCTGGCAAGTTGCTACCTAGATACTTTCTGAAATATTGCTTCAATACAGATTATTTTTCCCAGTGTAACTTCTCAGAGTTTTTGTGGAATATCCCCCCACAATGTCCCCCATCCAGGTACTGGTGTGGCATAACTGCTGCAGGAGATGTGATTGGAAAGCCCTTGCAACCTTGCAGGGAAGTGGTGTAAGCAGTACTTGAAAGCAGCTGTGCTATGGTGATTTTTGCTATCTCTGGCTGATTTAAAGGGCTTCACATAGTTATTAACAATATACATTAATTTAGTATGTTTTTAAATTGATGGAGGTGTTCAATTTAATTCTTATCAATTGTATGGACCAGGAGAAACAGTTACCCAGGGTGAGTTGCTAGCAGCCCTCATGCCAAAGGGAGATCACTTTCTGTGGATTGCTGTACTGCCCTTTATTTCAGGTGCTCAAACACATTTTACAGGTCTGTGTCATACCTCAAAAGCAGGAGGAGATAAGCATGAGGCAGGTGAATATTGTCAGTTCAGAGGAACAAAGTGTTCAAAAGTTAGGAAAAGCGGGAAGAACAAAGAATTATATTTTTTTACCTTCTAATCCAGATGGTTTGATGTTCAAGACAGGTGTAGTGGTTTGAATGTGGGGATTTCCTTTCTCCATTGCACTCTCAAATTTATGTTTGATCTGATGGTCGATGTGTTTCATGAATTTGATGCACATATAACTAACTCTAGCTAATGATTTTATAAAAGTTTCATTTACACTAGATACACATATAATATAAATAAAAGTGACAGATATCCTAGACTTTGAAATAGAACCATAAAGGCAAATATCCCAGTTGGTCACCAAATGGGGAGTCTAGATGAAAGGGCATTAAGACAGGACAGTCTTCAGGTGAGTCACAACAATCTTTCCTCCCTAGGGTGAGTCCCAGGTGGAAAACTGGAAGAAAGGGGGACAAGGAAAAAGGATTGTACACCAGGACTCACCTCAGGAGCCAAACTCAATTTTCAAGTTCATTGTTATTTTTTAATAATGTGAGGAAATGACTGGGTATTTGCCACAGTGGAGATTGAGCAGGATTTTTCTACTGAGTTTCAGACGGACACGACTCCATCAGAAATTTCAGAGGAATAGAGACTGCGTTGGGAAGGTGAATGTAGTTTTAAATAGCTATACCTTAAAGGATAAGGGCAACTCCCAATGATCAGGAGTTTTGAGTATTTGGAGTGCCAAGTAACAACCTTGGGAAGTAATGGGATTATAGCAGGTTGGTACACCTTGAGTCATGGCCTCTGCAGGAAAGTACAGTGATGCAACTTGGTGAACCCTGAGGTTTGGGTAAGTGACCTCTGGATCCAGAGAGTCATCTCTTCTACCTCCCTGCCCAGCAGATTGTAAATAAAGAATTCAGTTGTTTGCTGATTGTAAGATCTAGATGTAACCTGTTTATGCCTGATATAGGTATATATTATAAATAAAATTATAGCCTGCCATTTTTTAGTCCCATGTTAACATTTTCTCCTTTATGATGTGTGAGCTAGTAATTGGAAAGGTTTAAATCCAACAGCAAATCTTAATTTTTTTTTTCCTGATAGATTAATTCATCTAATTTTGAAACCTATGGTAAATCCTACATCTTTGAACAGTATTTGTGAGCTATATACACCATGCAGGAGGTTGTTCTCCAGAGTATTTAAAGCATAGTAAAAGTCTTCAAGAGGGTTGATTGTCCATGATTCCGCATGCTGTATAAAGATGGCTGTGAGTGGTGGTAGATTCCTTTGGACACATGTGCTTGGATATTGCATCAATACACCTAGAGTTTTATTAACACCTTGTTAACTTAAGAGCTGTCCAGAAAAGATTAATAAGTTTTTCAGAAAGGAAAATTTATTATTTAATTTTGCCCTGCTGATTTTTATTATTGACAAGTTGTGAGAGGTGGAGGTTAAACTGAAACTTTTATATACCCCAGAGCATGACCATTAATTTCTTTTTAAAAAGCTTGTCAAAACACAACAATCTCATCTTTCTTTTTGTTGGGCAAATACATTAATAAAGTGGTATATTCCCCAATGCATCACCAGATGTAATTTATTATAAAATATGAACTATTTTACCTGCTAAAATATTACCTTGCAATATAAAGAAACTGCTAAAAAAATTGAATTAAAATAGAGACAAAATTCTTTTTCACATTCTGTTGAATGTCAAAGGTGAGATGTGAGTGCTGCTGAAGGAAGTGGAGATTTAATACAGAATTTCCTTTGTATCTGGAGCAGCGAACAAGCAATGATTTGTCCAGGCCTATTGTTTCAATAATTATTGTTAACTTAAGACACGAAGGGTTGCAAAGTGCCCTTTGGAGAATCTCATTCACTTTGTTACTCCTGCAGATATGAAAGAAATTCTTTATTCAGCAGTTACTCTTTGAAAAGGGTAGCACTACAAGCTCCACCGCCTTCCCTTTAGGAAGTGCTCTCCAAACAGCCAAAGGGAAACAGAGGAACGTTTTTGCTGCTGTGACTAAATGTAGGTCTTGTTCAAGTACTTGGCTTGCTTCAATATCTACCCCCTCCTCTCCCAACTTAAAGGTTTACCTGGGCTGCTGGACAAAAATAACACCGAATTCCTCGCCAACCGCTGCAGCCTTTCTTTTAGCTGCCTGGTGCTGGTTCAAGTTAGAGCTCTCCTGGAAGCAGAGGCTCTGAGACTCCATCACCTGTGCTCCTTTCACAGCACCTTTTCCCGCTACAGTCTGTCTTTTGGTTGTTTCTGGTCATTTCTGCTCTTTCATTTCCTATTAGGTGCAGTTGTTGATTGATTCATCCGGCCAGTTGCAAACCCACTGTTCTGTAACGTGGTTAGTTTCAATTAAGATTTGCCGGTAATGTTGTGACTAGACTGTGTTGTCTCTATGTGAGATAAAGGAGTGTTGCATGCTCTTGCATTCCTGACATCCCATGCTAATGAATTCGTATCATAAAATAAGCAGGACTGCCTCTGTGTTTAAAATGTCCCCAGAAAATGAGCATCCAAATTTTTTGAGTGCTTCTCAAGCTTGGTTTTGGTATTATACTTGAACTCGCTGTCTTTTCTCCTTGCTCAACTATGTCTCACAGTTGACCAGGCTTCTGGTAGAGACAAAGGTCTCTGCAGAATCTCAAATTCTGCAGAACATCTTGTTCTGCTTTAGTATTTTTTTTTTTTCCTCTTGCCTGTGATCCTTTCATGTCCTTTCATCTTTCCTTCTTTGCCCTTTGTCCTGAGCTTCTTCCCTTCTGGGTTTTTTTCATTGTTCCTTCCTCTTTGGTGCTCTCTGCACCATGCCTGTGCATTATCTCTCCTTCCCAAACATTGGGTTTGCATTTCCCAACATCATCAGGTTAATTCTCACACTTTTTGTCAGTGCTTTCCTCCTGGTTTGCTCACATGCTTCATCCAAAGCTGAGAGGAAAGTGTGAGGAGATCTGACAGTCCAGAGAGCAGCATGCTGAGACATGGTCAGGAAAATGGCTTAGTAACAGGACATCCCATTAAATGCAGGCAACTTGAGAAGCGTGACAGCCTTTAGAACCCTAAAAGGTTGTAATGTCTGTAGTTGCTTCTTGTATGCACACGGTTTCAGTAGCTTTCACTTTGCTTGTCTGAATGTGGGTTTAATTTCTGACAAATATTTCCAAGAATTGTCTGCAAACATCTTCAGGAGGGAGAAAACCCCCCTCATACTTAGTAACTTATTTTCGGTTTCCTTGCTTATTGGTTCTCTTCTAAATATATGCAATATTTATGGCCATCTCTATTCATCTTTCAGTCAGCATGTAAGTGCATTACTTGTTTAGTTAAACATGTATTTTGCTTCTTTAAATGTATTATTTATCTGACAAATCCTATTGGTTTATTTGGAACCTTTACAGCCTGAAGGGCAAACAAGGTATTTTGGCATGGCAGTAGTTTAGAAAACATGTATTATTTACCCATCAGAAAGTAATGGGTCCTAAGGAGCCATTATGGTCCAGCTTGTAAATCCTTCTCAATTTGCATATTATTGACCCAATAGACAGTAACAACTCTTGGGACCTGTTGTGGTCTATCCATATTCATTTGGTTGCCATACATGTGTGTAAAGTCCGCTTGCTGGAAATCCTTATAAATACTTGATTGAAAAAAATATATACAGAAAGTTATGTTTATAATTTAAATTGCTTGGTCAGTTTTAATTTCCCTCTTTCCTTCTCTCTCATAAATACCTAGAGACACTTTCAAGGAAAATTGTTTGTTTTGGAATTACACAAGCACCCAGAAGAGCTTTATCCTGGTAATTATTTCTTTTTAAAAAAACCCAAACACTTATGTAATATGATACACAGTCTGACTTCTGCTGAATTTTTAGAAGAATGTTTTTATGCCAAGTTTCAGGCTAACAGCAAACTTTTACAGCTGAATAATAAAGATTAAACACATGAGTGTATAATGGAAATATTGACACCTCCAAGGCTGCTGGAACAAATGATTTTTGTGTAATGAGACATTTTCTTTTTAGAGCTAGATATTTTGAAGTCTTATTCAAACCGTTTCTTTAAAACCAAAATCACTTCAGATAACATGGGAGTGTTGCGTGTGATCCAAAAAAGGTATCACCATTGCCAGAACTGTCAGGCTCTGGCACCTGGGAAAGATAGCTAGTGGTATTTCTGAGTATTAGTATTCAGTGTGTGTCTGAGCCTGCGCTCCTGATTTTGTTACACTTGTTTCTGCAAAGTGGTGGAAGAGGATAAATAAGGAATAATGGCCACTCTGGTATGCAGTTGTTCATAACTCTATGCCACAACAGTTTCCCTGTGCAGCTTACTAATGTTTAGAAGAGTGGATGGGAAATTTGTCTTAAAAGTGTGAAAAAGGGCAATGAAAAAAAGAGAAAAAGGCTGGGTTTTGTGGTGTAAGGAGCATAAGCCTTGTTCTTGCCAGTTACACAGAGGTGAATTTCCACTGATGTGTCCATCGATGTTTATCTTGGAAGCAGTGTTAAGAAGCATTTGTTAAGGAGCTCTTAGCCTGGATGTGCCAAGTGGCTCATACAGAGAAGTGAGCAGCACCAAGAGCGGGGCCCAGCTGGGTGTGATGGTCCAAGCTGCAGGGAACAAGCCTGCCTGCTTCTCTCAACCAGCTGTAAGCCAACACTGAGCTGTGCCTGCTCAGAGTTTGGAAGGATGCCCACTTCTGCATGGCTGTGCCAGCCAGAATTTGTGGTCATCCTAGACTCCAGAGGGGGCAGGAAAAAAATCATCCTTTGAAACTCGAAATGTTTTATGATGTAATAATAGTAATGGATGGGAACACCGAATCCTGTCATTGTTGAAGGGTGATAGGAAACTTGCTATTTTGCATTAACTGGTAATTTTTTTTTAAAGGCAGTGACCTCACCCTTCTGCCTGAATCTGAATGTGAATATAAAGAGATTTACATATGTATTTAAAGAATGTGTGTGTGCATGTGTGTCTATGTATATTTTAAACTAATTACGTTGATATTAGGGGTTTCTGTACATTGTTACTCATGACCTTTTTCAGTCTTAAAGCAGTTTTTCTGGAACTATATGCATGATATGCATTCTCTTGAGCTTCAGTGGTCAAGTAATATGTGCTCACAGAAGAGTGAAATGAGAGTATAGCAAAACATTCTATACCTTCTATTTTTATTTAAAATTTGTGGTCATATAGTCAATCCTTGCTACAAAGCAGAATCTGGTTTTTATTACATGTTTAAACAAATGATAGATTTTTAATGGAAAACAATAATCACTTTGTGATGGTTTATTAATTGTGAAGAGAGAAATTTGCAAATCCTTAGAAGACCGTAAGTCTGGCTAGTCTCTCTAGCTGTGAAGTTTAGCTTGAAGAAGAAAAAATATTACAACCACAAATTCTTGCTGCCCCAAACCACTGCTGTCGTCTCTAGCCTACATGTAAAATCATCAGTCTGTAATTATATCTCTTGCCACAGAGTATAGTAATCAGTGTGTGTTAATCCCCCTAATACATACATAAATCAGTTTAAAAAAGAGGTTGAGGACATTTATTTGCAGTCTGTTTATTTAAAAGTTCTTTACAGGTAATCCACAAGAAGATGACTCCTGCCAAAGCTGGAGAAGTCTATTGCTTTTTCTGTAGACTTTGCTTATCATTAATAGAAAGCACCATGTGTACATCCTGCAAACTCATTTCCTTATTTAAAGTGGGCATCCTTCCTTTACTGAGATATGCTTCCTCTTTTAATACGGGACTGAGGATGAAGCCTTTGTAAGTCCTTAAAGGCACATCCCTTCCAAATGACCTTTTGTCCCACGCTAGTAAGTTGCATTGTTTAGTCGACTCCCTGTTCAGTGCAGCTACATGAGCTGTCTTTGGAAATGAAGAAAAAAAAATTCTTTGCTAATTAAATTGGGAAACATGTCACATTTTCCCATTATGAAGCATAAATGAAAGTCCAGTTGAGTGTGCTGTGCCTTTTGGTAGCCTGCAGGGAACTGAATTCCAGGGAGTAACTGAGCAGGGCTTATTCACACAGCTATCCAAGGACATTTGCTACATTTGTACAGATCTATTCCCTATGGATTTCTAAATTCTTAATAAAAATAAAATACTGTATTTGTTTTCCTTTAAACCATATGACCAAGAATTGTCCATATATATTCAACTACATATAAAATTTTACCCCTATGCCTTTTCTGTATGTAAGCACCAACATATAGTCTGGTACTACTAGTATATTTCTCTTGAAAAATCAAATTCCTCTTCCAGTACATGTTTATTTGCATAGATTTACTTTTTCTTTGTTTATGTCCTTTTATTGATTTAGCAGAAAATTATTCTTTCTGTGAACTACTTGTGCTTGATTTTTCTGACAGTATCACAGATCAGTTACTGTGGAGGAGATATTAATTTCACAGGCACTGGGTTTATAGCATTATTAAATTAATTGGATAGAAGTTAGGTTGTGGGTAGTTTCTCTTTAATGACAGATAGTGTTTCACTGATCAGAGATGAATGAAAATTAAATGAAAACTTGCTACCTACATTTTTAATAGATTTCCCAGGCTGCTTCTGGTGGTTTGGTTTGTTGATTTGTTATAGGGGGAGTTCTTTTAGGTTTTCATTCTTTTTTTATTCTATGGGACATATCTGTAGGCAATTCATAAATATTTTCTTTTAAAAGGTTTTTACATGGTCTCTCCTGACCTGAGACCTCAGTGTCTGTACTCAGGCCAGGTTCTCTGGAGTTGCCTGGGACTCCCAGAGCCTTCCAAGGTGAGATGAGGATTCTTCCTGGCCCAGATTTGTTGAGATGCACATGTGTGATGCCTGTCAGGAGTGATGCCATCAAGTGGACTGTTCATACCTGCGGAACATTAGAGGGTGGTAACATGAATTGGTAAATGCTCTACCCTTTCCTGACTTAAGCCCAGGGAGGGGGTCTCCATAGGTGCCGTGTTAGTTACAGGAGAGAGGGATTCTGCTCTAGAGGGTTAATCAGGAAAAGTGCTTAATTGCTACTTACCGAAGTTTCTTTTGTTGACTATTGTTGTTGACTAGTCATAACCACTTCTAGTCAGAAACCCAGCTGAAATAGTATCCTACTTTATTCTGTTTATAAAAGCCTGATGCTTAAGATACTTTCTCCAGAAGTGGGAAACCTGCATGGTAAAACTTCCTCATCCTAGAGGACTTCCATTCTGCATTTACCTGTGAGAATACACCAAGGTGGGAGCCACTCCAGCAGCCAAGAATTCGGGAGGTTTGTTACAGGGACGAAGACGCTACAAGTGAGATGGGTGAGGTATGAAAAAAGAGGAAAATTAAATACAAAATGGTTTCGATATGCAGTATAAAGAGAAGTTGAAAGAGAATTAGTTCTTCTTATTTTTCAGGGAATAGTGAGAAACCAATGGGATTGAGGATGAAGTCTTATACCCATTGGAATCAACTGAAATGTTATAATTGAGTGAAAGCTCTTAACCTGTTGCTTTGAGTGACTTTCCCAAACCTGCAATGGAAGTCCATGGCACAGCTGGGTCCTTGTGCCAACCTTCCAGGACTGTGTTTAAAAAAGTGAACAATGAGAATGGAAAAACACGTGCCTCCATGAAATTTGTGCAGGTTTCTCTGACTCTTGGTGGAAAAGCATGCAGTTTTGAAATGTGACTTGCTCTGGCCTCAGTGCTGTAATTTACCTGGAGTTGTTTCGTGATCAAGCTGTATGTGACAAAATATATGGCAGCCTTCTTGAATGGCAATGGTGCACCTTCTGGAACAGCTGCCTTCTGCACACGTGGTTTGGAGGAGACCATTCTGATTAGGTGGTTGGTGGGTGATTAAGTTGTGGGTGAGATCCTGACTTGATTGCAGGTAGTGCAAGTTTGCTGTTGAAGCAGGTTCATCCCTTTAACAGGTTTGAGTGAGTGTTTGTTCTGGAATGAATGAAGATGCTGGCAGCAAAGGAAGTCCATGTGCCCTTCTGTCCCTCCTTCACCCCCCAAGATGGTGAGACATCTTATTAGGTCCTCTTTAAGTAATGAGTGTGCATGTGCAAGGCCAAAACCAACTGGCTAATGACCTTAACACTTCTGTCACCCTTTGCTCTAATGTAAAAGCAAAGTAAGGAAAAAAGGCAGGGGGAAGATTTTTTTTTTCCCAATTCTTAGAAGGATTTAAGATTCTTCTTTAAGATTTTTTTTTTAATTCTTTAAGAAGGATTCATGTCTTCCATCATATGTTTAAGGGGAAAATGTTTTGAATGTTTTAATCAACCAAATTACTGTGATTTCCAAAATTGTATTGCAATCATTCTGTTTTTATATTTAATGTAGAAAATATTGCTATTTTTGCTTTCTGGTTCCTAAATGGGAGAGCCAACTCAGACCAGCTGGTAGCTTGCATGAGTAAAGACTATTAAATTTGACTTAGGGCTTTAACTATTGTAGGCAGTTTGTGCAGTGTGAAGAAAACTAGAGTGTGGAATGATACTGTATTTGGATCTTATGCTGTGTGTATGTATAAAAGTAATATTGATTCATTCAACAATGTAACATTACTGTATGGACTTGGCTGTAAGCATGTGAAGGTTTCAGAGGAACTCCCCACAAATTTAAAGATAAGAAAATTCCTGGTTTTGGAATACAAATCCTTCAGAATACAAATCCAACTTGTTTGAGCTGGAATTGCCAGTGCTTGCCACACAAACTTAAGTTTTTAGAGTCTTGTTCTCCAGCCTGGAGAGGTCATTTCAGTGGATCAGAAAACAAGGAAGCTTTTCCCATTTAGATGAGGACAGCAGGGAGTAGTGCTGCTGCTTCAAGAATAGGAGCCTTGCTCTAGGGTGTATAGGATGTTGCACTCATCCACTGGGCTTGAATTTGAGCTACACTGATGAAAATCAGTACTTTTTGTTTTAAATGCTTCCAGGGTCCTTGTGAATGATTAGCCTAATGGTCTGGGATGTAAAAATGTAGCCAGCTGAATGTCTTGGTTTACAGAGGCTGTTCATTCTGTCGGCAAAAAAGATTTATAAATACAAGGTACTTTTATGAAATAATGCATTTATTTACCAAGTGTGTTGTGCTGGCTCTGAAGAAAACATGCCCTTTGATATGTGTCAGTAAGTATTTTAATGATTCATTTAATCATGTAGAACATTGTGGACATTTTTATCTGAAGAAATACGTACGTGCTCTGATGGTTAAATTATGCATTTGTTAAAACAAAACAAAAAAGGCCACCAAACCTCGAGATATACCTTTTATGATAGGAAAGAAGCCTCAAAAAAAACCAAATTTAAATAATAATAAGGCTGATAATACACTTCAATTATAATTTCTACTGCCATGTTAAAAAGAATGTAGAGTAGCAAAGGCTTTTCAAATTTATTCTATTTCAGCCTTCTTGGAAATGCTAAGGACAGTACTGCCTCCCTCCTGTTCTTGAGGCTCTGCTCCATCTGAAAAAGCCCAAACCCCTGCAGCTGTCCCCTCCCCTTGTGCTTTTGGGCTTTTTTTTACTATTTTACTGAGAGCTTCAGAGTGAAAAAAAAAAACCCAACAACCCCCAAATATCAAAGCTGTCCTGTGATCTGGCACATTTTGGAAGTCAACAGGAATATAGTTTGCAATTAAGCTTGATTTTGATATGCACAACAGGACAAGAGTAATTCTTATGACCAAGCTTTAAATATAGTCTGGTTATTGTTTATCAGCTGACTGAAATCAGTTGTAGAACTTTGAAATGAGGAAATATTAGTCTTGGAAAAATTAAATACCTACTTTATGTAATGAAAATGTACCATAAACAAATGAGTTCAAATCAAAAGTAAATAAAATTAATGTGGTATTCTGCTGCTGACCAGTTCCACTATATTTGAGTGGAATAAATAGGATTTTTTCAAATGATGAAATGGCAATAAGTAGCTGCTTGGTTTTCACTGAGATACAGGTGGGGATAAAGCTTAATATTTTATTTTGAAATTATGTTACTCAGTTTCTTTGAAGTCAACTTTTTAAAGTTTGCATATGGTGGTTCTGCACTTTAGTTTCATAAAATATCTTTTAAAATGTCGTTTTTGAGTGTAGACTGGCAGCACTGGCAACCAACCTTGTTTCTAATAGTTATTCCCTGAACAAAGGAGGGGAGGGTTTGGAAGCATCTCCTACCAGTTATCTTTATTTTTCTGTGTGGTAATTTGTGTTCTCATTGCTCCTAAAGTCTGTTTTCTTCAACCCTGAGTTATCAATAAGGGTGGATGGAGCCCTGGAAGATTTTTTTTCCTGTACCTTCTTTGTCTCTGTATGTGAAATGTCGGGGACAGACATGATCCAGAAAATTATTTTATCTTCTCTTTGAAAGACTGCACCATACTGCTTTCCTCATTGCCCCACGGCATACTTTGAGTCTTTTTAAACATGAAGGACCCAGCTGAGAATGCAGGTCAGGAGCTGGAAAACTTTTCTTTTACTGGTTGTAGTTGTCTCTGTATTGCAGCTGCTTTTTATCAGAAGAGGGCTGCAGCTAAGAGGTCTTAATCTCACTTTTCCTCTGAGGGTTTCTAGATTGTCAGGTGTTGACCACTTGGCTACACCAGGCATATCTTCTACTTGGGAGCTGACTTCTTAGGAGCTGTTGTTGGTTTGTTGAAGGGTAGATGTATCCTTTCGTCTACTTTTCGTTGGACAGAATTGCATTTCATGGTTAGCAAACACAAGAGCTAAACTTCTCTGTGGCAGACAATGGTCTGAATCATTACAGACATAAAACACATGATTTATGATAAAGTTGGGCAGCAGCTTGTAATGAGGAGCTGATAAAAACTTAAAGCAGAGTCTCAATGCTCCAAAGAATTTTAGTAATATATAAACTAGATCTTTCCAGCAACTCCTTGCTTTGTAGTGAACCCAAACTGATTGGTATCCAAGTCAGACTTGGATATTTGTGGTTTTCAGACTGTTCTTAATAAATGTGGGTGCTCCCTTAGGAGAATGATCCCTGTATAAACAAAAAGGTTAATATTGAAAGTTTATTCTTCACTCAACTACACTTCCATTTTATTCAGCATCTTATATTTTTATGTTTTTAACATGTGAGAATGCAAAGCAGAAGGAAAGAAGGAAGAGGAAATCCTGTGCATGGGCAGGGTGGAGTGCCATCCCTTCTTTGACTGGCTTCTCTCAAATTAAAACAGGAGAGGAAAAAGAAGTGAAAAGGAGTAGGAGTAAAACATTTGTTCCTTTGTCATTTTAATTTCCAGTGCTGAAGGAGTGAAAACACCTTTAATGGTCATGTTTTTTATTTTCTGTACACCTTTTCTAAGTGTATTTCTGACTGTGTTGTCAGGGAAACCATTATCTTACCTTGGACAAAAGGATACTTTTTTTTAAAAAAATGGCTCTTGTGCTATCTTTAACTGTATCAACTGATTCAGTGACTATCCTCAAAAATCAAATGTTAATAGAGTTACAGAATTGCTACTGCTAACAGTGTGGGCAGGCAGGCTTTGCTCAGTCAGTTCAATTGTGGCTGCAAAATCTTGATATGAAAGGAGTAAAATGCAGGGACGGAGGAATAGCTTAAATGTTTGATCTGACCTTATTTAGAATGGGCATCGAAGACAGTGCCATTAACCTCAAAGATGCAGCTTCTGATCACATTTCTGTTTGATTTTATTAGCATATTGCCACTTTTGGGTGCCTCAGGCTTTTTATCACTGCCCCTTTGTGCCATTGCTTTCCCAGGATGGCTCTTTCTGTGTGCTAAAGGAGAAGAAACTGCAGCCTGCTGAAACTCCTTAGAGCTGCAGTTATAAATAGACTTGGAAGCAGCAACAAGCTGGGTCTACTGCCTCTGTAATGGCCCTTTCCAAATACTTTAAAACAAATGATTCATCAAATAAGGAACACTAAAAGAAGAAATCTGCCAATTTGTAGAATTTGACTCCTCCTAATCAGAGCAAGGCAACAGGATGTTGAGTTCCTGCCCTGCACCTGATTAAAGCCAAATGCACTAGGAACAGCTGGGAGTGAGAGGAAGCACCAAGCTCTTCTCAGTTGGGGGTAGGACAGCAAAAGAATTTTTTTTAATCCCTTCCACCTTTGTTGTTCTGTTTTCCTGACTCTTTGACAGATAAGCACTTATTTCCTCTGGTATTTGGACCCCTTAGAAACCACGTAGAATGTACAGAATATAGGAAAAAGCTGCACATGTATGTGCCTGACCTAGGCAGTTGATTTTGGTCCCAATGTTATTCAACATTCCTCATCATCAGTATAGCCAAATTGCTAACTTTACAGACTCTGGTCACGCAGGTGCCAAATTCTCCAAGTTCTGCCCACCCACCTTCAGCAAGTCAAAACCTGTAAGAGCAGCATGGAGACCGAGATGCATTTTCCATCTGGATCGCTGTGGTAGTTCTCACTGTGGCAAGCTCACACAGAGCCCCTCAATGAACGTGCTTCTCTTTTTTTTTTTTTATGGAAACACTGAAAAAATGCGAAACCTTTGTCAGTGCTTTCTTCCTGTGCTCTAGAAACCATAAAAAACACAGCTTTTTAAAGCTTCAGAGTACACACATGCCCTCAAATAAGTGTTAAGCAGTTATTTTTCCCCATGCAGTTGTAGAATGTATTGCAGATTACAGCCAAGCACAAAAAATAAGTGTCTTGTAGCATATGCTGTAGATACGATAACAGTTACCCAGTGGTTTATTGCTTAAAATACAGCAATTACTTCAGTGTCAGAATTCTTCTCAGAACCTCAAGACAACGCTCCTTCTTTACTATTTCTTGAAGTAACTTCTTTTGTGATTATTCCTGGGCTTTTTGCAGCTGTATCACAGCGCTACTTTATGTGTGCGCAGCTTCCCCTCTGTGCCTTGAGCCAATGGAACAGGCTGTTCGCTCGTGCACTCCCTGGGCCTGATCCAACAAGCCATGAGGTCGGGAGCACGACTTCTCTTGGCTTCCCCAAACTTTGGATCAGGCCTCCTGCTGCAAGCATTTTGTACCGTGGCATCCACGCCTCGGCTCCTTTCTCTGTGAGCGTCAGCGCTGCCAGAGGGTCAGAGTAGCAGCCTTCACTTTAACGCTTCAGAAAAGCAGGCAGTTCAGAAAAACAACAACAAAAAAAGTTATTTTTAAAGACATCCCTGAAACCCTTTTTTCTCATCTTGAAATGAAGGAAAATGTGCCTATAAATGTCTCGGTCAGCATGCACTTCTCTCCTCTACTAAAGTTTGCCAGATATTCCATTTCTGTGCTTTCCTTTTTTCTTCAGATTTTCAGGTTAATGTTGGAACTGTTTTGTGAGAAATGGTGTTAACAGTGTACCTGACAGATGAGTATTCGTTCTTACCATAACACTGTGAGAATAGCTGCTGCCAAATTTTATGGCCTCCAAGGCTGTATATTTAAAATCTTGGTATATGTCAACCAAAACAGCGTGTCTTTATTTCAAGCAAAGAAAAGTGATACTTACACACACAGTTGAAACGTCAAGGGTCTCTGCAGACATTGAGAGAACAAAAGGACACTTCCATGAACTTGTGCTATAAAATACAAACCTCAGGTACTTTATGTTCCTCTTTTGGCTTTTCTGCGGGATGCAGGATTTTGGCTGCGGCTTGGATGACCTTCACGTGGTGTTTCAAAGGAAGAACAGGTCAGCAGGTGTCTGTGCTGGACTGCTGCACTGCCTTCTTATCTTTGCAATGGGGGGCTTTGCCCCTTGGGAGAATTGGGGTGGGCTCTTTGTGGAAACAGGTACTGCTCGAGGAAAATGGGCATGTTTCAGAGTACAGCAAGTATCATTCTGTTTGGCTTTTAGCACCTGTTGGAAAGAGACAAATTACTCTCTTTTTTCCTTTGATATGTATAGCCTAGCTTGCCTATTAATGTGTAATGTTCTTTCCTAATATAGCTTAGGAAACTTTATAAATTATTGTTCACACTACATATGACAATACAAGTTGTATTTATACAGATCAAGTCAAAGCACTGGAGCAATTAAACTCCTACTCATCACATAATGTGTTTTTCCTGTCTTGTAGTGCCAAAAAAAAAGGTGTTTGAATGTATGTAGAGATGCTCTTATTTTCTTTGAGCTAATGGAACTTGCCTGCTGCTACTTTGGAACACAGTCATTATGTATTCTTAGATATCTCTATAATTAAAGCCCAAAGCAGATATTGGCTGTTGATACAACTTGTGGAAACTTGTATGTTAAGTCTGATTCTCCCCCCTCCCTTTGGTTTATCTGTGGAAAGAGATTGCTTCCAGAAGAAAATGCTCTAATAGTTAGAGGCTAATTGCCATTAATTGAAATTGTATTTTTTAAGAAGGATGTGAAAAAAAACCTGTGAATAAGTTTATTAAAGTTTTCCATTAGATGATGTAGTTTAAGTGGTCCTATAGGTATTCCATATTTTTCAATGCATATTATGGTTTGAAAAAATTATTATTAACACATTTGTTTTCCTGTTTAACTTGAGAAGACATTGTGAAAAATTGATAGACAACACTACTGAAAAATCTTTAAAATAATTTTTGGCAGATTCACACAGATTAATTCTTTGACTTATGCAGGTGTCAGAATATGATCAATTGGATGTGTTTGTGAGATGCTAGTATGCTCACATGTAAATGCAAATATATGTGTGTGTGTCTCTGCACATTCTACCTAGGGTTTATTCTACCATGTACCCCAAAGGAGGTGTGCTGTTGCTTTCTGTAAATTAGAACTAAGGCCCTCTGTGTGTATATAAATATATAAAACAATAGCTTTAATGCTTTTTGGCCACATTACAGAAATTACAAAGTTTACTTTGTTTGTGTTCTCCAGATCCCTTCATGCCAGAGAGAAAAGGCCAACAAGGAGAAAACAAATTTTTTATTATTTCACTCCTACAATGCTTAGTCTCAAAATGAGCAAGAGGACCGTTTCTTATGACTTATTTTCCCTTTCCCAAAAAACCCAGATGGCTGTCCCTGTTTAGGGGGGCTCTTTCCTCTCATTAACTCAGAAAATAAGTGCATCTCATGATGCTTTCAAGCACTTTTTTTTGTTTTCCCGCTTGTGGGGACTGGTAAATCACTAAACTGTTGTAATGAAGTTTAGCAAAAAGCATATCCTGTGATGTTGACAGAGACACGGAAGCAATGAAACTAATGCAAATGAAATCAGGACAAGAGAGAGGTGTCTTGTGCTTGGGAAAACCTTTAATTTGCTTTCAAATTACCTAATGACAGCCTTACAGTTTAAAAAGAGCTACTTCCAGTGTGTTCCTCTCTGCAAATGAAATTGGAATAGACACAGAAGACCTGACATGAACCATAGTAAAACTTGGCTTGCTTGAACAGGATTTTGGGTAGATTTAGTGAACATTTTGGTCTTATGAGGCATTGTGACAAACTTCCTGAAGTTCAGGAGCTTCAGGGCTATTCATCTACTTTTTGCTTTTGACCCTAGGAGGGGTTTTGTGATGTGACTCAGGAGATAAATACACACTTTGGTGTAACTTTATGACACAAGCCTGAGAGGGAGGGTCATCTTGTCTGCCTCATCTAGGAGATTTTTTTCCCCCCTGCTTTCATTTTGGATCAATCCACGTGAGGTCACTAATTCAATAAAGGTGCTGACGAAGGTAAGCCGTCTTCATCATTGCAGCTTAATCTGGCAAATCAGCTCCAGAGGTTTGAAAGCGCTTCTGCTTGTGAATGGGTGATTATTTGATGCCAGCAGAGCCAGAAAGAGAGGTTAGTCTGATGCAGATGTCTTTGCTGGGGTCTTATTTATGTCAAATTTGCCTTTTTTGGGAGGTACAGCAAGGACTTAGCTCTGTCTCACAGCTTTTGTGTGGCACCTCAGGAAGGAAAGCTCCAGTGGCTACAGTTATGCACCTTTGACTTCTGCTCAAATTCTGTGTCATGAGGGGGGTCATGACCACCTGGAAATTGGACTTTCCATCTGCAGCTGTGTAAGTCTCTGCTGCTGTGTGGTACGTTCCGAGGTCCCCAGCTCAAGGTCCATTTTCTGAGGTTTTCCAGCTGCCAGTGTACGCTTGTCTTCAATGCAGACTTACAGTGTAGGAACCACCTTTTGAAGAGATCTGCTCAGGTTACAAATCTGAACAATCAATAAAGTTTCCCAACAAATAATTTGATTTAATAAAACACAAGAATACCTTACTTCAAGTTACCCAGTTTCCCTCCTGGAAACCCTAGAGAAACAACGCTTGTAGTTTCATTAACCAGACCTTCCCACTCCCCATACCCACAACTGGAAAGCCTTATGACTTCTTTTTTTTTTAAGGTGTTTGCTGAGGAATCATTTGCCATCTCTCTCAATATTTTCTGATGTCATCGAAGAAACTGCTTATTTGAAATAAGGTGGAATTATAGCATAGTGCTGAGACACTTCCTATTTCTTCTTTCTCACATACTCTGTGAGATACCCTGTTTTTATCTCTTTCTTTGCAAACAGGTTAGCAGGCTTCCAAATAGATTGGTCACTCACAAATTTAGTGGTTTTTTCCTTAGTAACTTGCTATAAACTTTTGAGTTTCTTTTCAGCTTGCAGATAGAATAAATTGCTGTTTCTAAGTTCTTAAATTAAAAAAAAGGTTTAATCAAACTAGTTTAATACCTCTTGTGACTTGGTTTGAGAAAGGTAAGTGCACTGGGTAAGGTACAATTTTTAATCTAAGAAAAGGTTTTGGGAATGTGCAACCAAGGTGTTTCTGTGAGGAGCTGTTTAGGGACCAGCAGATGCCTTAGCCAAGCTCCCTCCTCTGCAGGACTGGGCATTTCTGTCTCTGAAAGCAGTTTAGTCACATCTAGGGAGGGGGAAAGGTTTGGTTTGGTATGCTGGAGAGTAGGAGCTGCAGAAGAATTTAGAGGTTGCAGAGAGTGCTGGACTATACACAAGGCAGTGTCATGCCAGAAAAGCAGTGAAGCTGATACCCTGACAGGATGCTACTGAGTAGAAATAAGGAGTCAATATTGCTTATATAACCTAATATGAGAACACCTCAGGTCTTCCACTTTCCAGAAAATGCTGAGAATAGGAAACAACTCAGAGCAAAGACAAAAGTGATTCTGGGCCTGGAAAACAGTCGTGCTGGTAAATGACATTAGGAGACCACTAGAGTTGCCTCATTAAAGCAAATGTGAAGCAGCTATTTGATCCTGTTCACGCTGGGAGTAAGATGTTTGGTATTACTGGGTGCTTAACCTCACAGGCAATTATGCAGAGATCCAGTGCTGAAAACTAAAGTTAAACAAATTCAAACTGGAGAAGAGGTGCAAATTTTTTAAAGTGAGGACAATTAGCATTTGAGCGGCTTACCAAAGGAAGTGAAAGATTCTCCATTACTTGCAGTCCTTAAATCAAGATTGGATGCTTGCCTAAGAGATATAAATAACTACTAGCTATTTATACAGCTTGATATAAGAATCACTGAGTGAAGTCATATGGCCTGTGTTATGTGGCACTTTGTTATACTAGAAAAAGGAGAATTCTAACTAGTATTAACTATATGTGTATAATTGTTGCTTATGAAGATAGTGAATACAGCAACCAAAACATGTGCTTCTTCTGCAGTAATCGTGTTTTCCTTGGATTTATGCATGTATCAGGCAGAATAGCTGATGCTTCTCTCAGTTTATCATCCACAGGCTTAAATAATACCAGCTATGTTTTTATGTTTTGCTCTGTATGAAATTAGGCTGTTATTAATGTTTCTGGTTTAGCTTCCAGATTCTTACACTAGTAGACTTCATACTAAAGCATTTGAGTTATAAACACTGAAGTAGTGTTTAACAAAAAAAAAAAACCCAACAAAACAAACACACAATCCTGTTTCCTTTAGAAATTAAATTAAAAATTAAAATTGTATCTCCAAATTTTATATGGAAAATCAAGACAGAAAACTGATTTTTTATTTCCTTAGATTATTTAGAAAACCTGAATTAACTGTAGTCTGTATAGGTAGTATCTTAGCCTACAGATTTCACATACTTATATCTCCATAAAGAGAAAAATACATCTTAAGATGTTTCAACTCGAAGGACAAGGTGGCGATCGCCTGGTTTGTTTCCAGGTAATGGTGTTAGAAATCAAATTCTTCTGAAACTGTAAAAACAGAAGACCTACAGAGGTTTCACTGGTTTTAAAAGCCTATCCTAATAATCCCAGAATTACCAAGACAACTACAATAAAAGAGCTAGTCTTGCATTTAAGTTACAGGCAAAGTAATTCCATTTGAAATTTATAAAAACTAACTCTTAACTTCTGCAAAGACAGCCTTTCCAAAAGTACTTTGCCAAGGCTTAAGTGTCTTCAGCCATCTGTAATGGATTATTTTCTCTTACTGTATTTCAGCAGCGTGGTGGTGGGAAAGCCTTGGTGACAACGACACTAATGCAATAGGCGTGATTTTTTTCCCTTTCAGTTTATTTTGGCAATCTTGCAAGAGGGGGGAAGCAGATCTAAATCAGCTACTGCAGCCTCGAGTGTGCTGAGTGCACTCTGATGTCCTCTCTATGTTATGTCTTCTGTAAGGTAGTAATCAAGTGGGTAATAAAAAGATGATTAGGATCATGCCCAGCTTTTTGATGTGCTTTATTTTCCAAAATTACTCCATTAGGGGTGGTGGACATAGTAAAAGTTGGCAGAAACTGCGTCTGGGCAGTGGAACCCCAGAAGAGATGAGAATGCCCTGGCTCTGGCAGGCGGCTGTTGTTTGCAGGACTGCAAGGCGGGCGGTGTTGCTGGACAGATGATTTGAAGCAGCGGCTGCTCCGCTCACAACCAAACACTTCAGCTAATTCATCACAGGGCTCTCGGGCGCTTCGCTTGTGCAAACTTAAAAGGTTAAGGCAGTAAATAGTTTATTGCCACCGAGGCCTGTTGAACATTGATCACTGTTGAATTCCCTCTGTTTAGATGTAACTTCTTTTGAAATATGCTCTGTAGGTTTAGTCTGAGAGCAGGATAATTGCTGCGAGGGCTTAGGGTTTGAAAGCAGACACTTCTACAGCCAGAACGCAATTGGCTGCCAAGACAGACTAGCGTGAAACATTACAGCATTATATTTTCTTAATTCTCAGGACTTGAATGAAGCAATAAGAAAGACTGTTTTTTGAGGCATGGAAGGGTAAAGTCACGTGGAATTTGCCCATTTCATACCTATTAATAAAGCCCTTGCTATAGTCCTATTTCCAGCCTCTCTGGGGTGTATGTTGCAGTTCAAGGCATCTGGTGGTTCTCCTTAGCCTAGTGTGGAGGAGCTCCTTAATCGCTGTGCAATTAAGATTTTTTTTCAGTGTGTGAATTGATATGGTGAGGCTACACACATCCCAGAAAGTACTCCTGCTGCTCGTGTAGCTGTATGCATTTTTCATAGCCCACTTATGTACAGGATTCTTACTCTCACCACTGAGTTTCTGAAACGTGGCTGGCAGTATCCTGTCAATGCATAGTGCTGGTTGTGTGCCCAGCCAGCTTTTTGGGTGTGAGGTTCTGCCAAAACGTGATCTAAACATGGCTTTGGATCCAGATTGACTAATTTCTCTGACTTGTTGGAGGGTTATGGGTTTGGGAGGGCAGGTTACAGCAGCAGTTTAAAAATACAGAACAACACCAATTGTATGTGCTTAAGCTTTTATGATCATATGTGATATCATGACAGCATATGCCACATTTTTCGGTGATGGTGTTCTCCGTAGAAAGGTGAATTCTCATGAACTTGGACCCTGATCGAACCATCAGCTCCCCCAGGATGAAACCCTGTGTCTATGGGGAACTTCTTGACTTTGCTCAACCTGTGTATGCACTTGAGGTTCAAAATTAGCTCTAGTTAAGCTGAGGTTATTTATATTTACATAATTTATTTGTTTTTCAGTAAAAGCCTGCAGATAAAGACACATAAAGAATAAGACAGATAGCTTGTTGACCTATTGTTCTGTAGCATGTTGCATATAAATATAGACTTTTAAAGAGGAGTTGCAGTCTGGACAACATGCTGGCAGATTTGCAGCTGTTTATCAAAGATAATATCTGCAGTCCTTTGTTCAAAAAATAGAAATGTTCCCTCAGATTGCAAAGAAAGGGATATTAAATACATTTACATACATCATAACTGGAATTTTGTAATAAGCACAGATTAGTACTTTTTTCAAACTATACTGGAATACTGTAAGTTAATTCCAAACCCCAATTTTGCATGTAGGAATTGGTGTGATTCTTGGGTATGGTGCTGTGCAGGGCTGGGAGTTGGACTCGATGATCCTTGTGGGTCCCTTCCAATGCATCTTGTTCTGTGATTCTGTGGATATTTTGATACAGTTTTGAAGAAAAATAAAAAAATCAAATAATAAAAATTGAATTCCTGTACTTAACAGGTTTCTGTAAAATTCGAGACCGAGGCAGTAAAGTGAGAAGGGAAAAACAAACCTGGTGAGCAGTCAATCAGTTTCTCTGTATGTGGCCTTAGTCTTTACCGAGAAAACAGTACCTCAGGCTTGCCAGCTGTGAAATTTTTAGTTCATCTTTACCATAGAGCACATCACATTTTTTTCTCGTTTAGACAGGGCTGTGAATGGATGATGGATGAACTGTAGACTCATTGTGTTAGAAATACCTATTTCATTTTAAAAGCTCAGCCCCTCCTTGCCAAGGCAGTCATTCCCTCTTGTAACAATACAAGAAATATCATGAAGTCATAGTTCAGCTACAGTGAAAGACTTCATTAAAGGATTTGATGAATAGCAAAGGGAAATAAGAGAAAAATAATGTGACAGCTAAAAAATTTTTGTTATCCCCTCCTTTGCTGTCTTGAACTGTAAAATTTTCTATATTTTTAAGGTTAGGTGAAAATTCCCAATGCAGGCAGAATAATTTTCAGCTGAGGGACATTTTGAGGATGAATTTTCAGATTTTAAAGAGACAAAGAATTAATCTGAACTAAACCTTGTACTGTTAAGGATGTGCATTTTAGAGCAACTGTTGCATCACATCTGTTCCTTAAACAGCTTCAGTTTAACGATTTCTAGGGAAGAAGAAAATAATAAACACTTGAAACAGACTTCTGACATGCAGTGTATATTTTCACTACTGTGTGCTGAAATGTCTTTGCATACAATTTAATGACCATGCTAATTTTCCAGATTCTGAATTTCATACAAATGCATTAATCAGACGGAGTTTGTATTCGGAATTTTGTGGGAAGCTGTAATTTCAAAAGTGTTAGTGGTTGTTAAATGTCAATGGGAACTAAAGTCTTGGGGCAGTGCTGGGGATATACAAGACTCCTAGGATCAGATTGCTGTAATCTTGGCACGGTATCTAATTAGATCTCAAACCTGCATAGGGTAAGTTCCTGTGATGCTACCTTGCACAGTATTTGCTCTTGTTGTGCAGAGAGCCAATAGTATCAGTTCAGTAAAGGGAATCAAGTATCGCTGCGCTCTCTCACCTGGGGAAGAAAATTCATTGTTTATTTCCTCTTTCTGCAGGATAAAAATGCCCTCTAAATATATTACTAGGCTGACACATTGCTGTATTTACAAGCATAGTAGCTGTTTTCTCCATTAATTTGGCAAGCTTGTCGCATAAAAACATGCCTCCTCATTTCCATACACCAAAGATCTAAGTAGATACCAATTAGTTTGAGTTGGATATATGCTGGCCAATCTGAGGATTGTCTGTATGACCAGTATAGCTAAGAAATCTAAGATGGTTTGATTCTCACCTTTTTTCTCAATAAAACACTTGGTAGCATTATCCCCTTAATTTTCTAGAAAGAGTTCAGACTTCTACAAGATAATACAGAGAGTATAAGACTTCAGTGCTCTCGAATGATGTCTTTTAGCACTAGAAATAGAAAAAGAAATTTGTAGTTGCATGCAGGTGGGATTGTCAAGCCATGATGCTGGTCTGGGGATAGCACAGTTTATTTGATTTTTCTGAGTAATAGCCTTTGCAGAATGAGGTTTAATTACATTTTGTTTGTTGTGTTTATTAATCCCATTACTGTATTAACTTCAAGCTACTAACAAGTTTGATTTATGCATATATGTGGATTTTTTAATGTGTATTTGCCGTATTGGCTTTTCTTTACCTGTTTTTTCCTTTATCATACTGACACGAGACATGGCATCTCTTTACTCATGCTGTTAATTAGCAAAAATTGAGAAATCTTAGCAGTTTGATTTTCAAAGGGTTCACTAATGTAAACTATCAATCTTTCATTTTTCATACTCAGAAATACACCTCTTTCCCTTTCCTTTTCCTCCCACCCGATAGAGGAGCAAAGGAGACAGTTCTCGAGGGTGTGGTTATCATGAGTTAATTGCAACCCTGAGGGGTTTGAGACACTTGGGTGCATTTCATACCTTTTAGCTGTCCAAGGATGAGATTTTCACATGAAGGCTCCACCCCACAGTATTTTATTTTTTATTGCATAAATCAGTCTGTGTGCCTAGGGATCATTTATCATTTCCCTAATATTCACCAGGGTACAAACAGTACTGTTCCAGTTCCATTCAACCTCCTTATTTCTCCCTCCTACTCCTCCTTAAAAAAAAAAAAAAAAAAAAAAAGGTTGGCAAGATGCTAAAATTACATAATGGCAGTTCTGTATTTAATGCAGAAATCATACATTATCATAAAAAACTTTCACCCTTGAGTACTCTTTGTACTTCTGAGAACATGATATATGGCTGACTAGTGCACTTAGCAACGATGATTTCATTTAAATCTTTCAGTTTCTGAGAAAGGGATTACTGCCTAGAACCTAACTGGTATGAAAAATACATACTTTCAGATGCAACTGTAGTTAATATCAGCTTAAATTTGTGTGTGGAGAGAGTACACTTGCAACATGAGAGGTGTTAAAATCTATAGGAGTGGAAAGTGAAACACTTGCTGAGGTTTTGCTTTCTTGCCAAAACTTTTTAATTTTTTACCAATTATAGAATTTTTCATCACCATTCACTATTTACATTTTTCAGCCTTCCCAGCACAGCTTCTTTGGTATACTGGTGATGCAGGATCAAAAATTAACTAATGTTTCCAAATTCCCATATGACACTTTAGAAATTTCCTCTGCTTCTCTGGCAAACAGGCAGCACCAGTGTCTTTCTCCCAATATTTTGTGGTTCCTTGACAGAACTTTTTGTGTCCCAGGTGAGGATGCTCAGAGCCCCGGAGCAGCTTGGGGTCAGCACACTGGAAATTAGCTAAAACTCCTACTGCAGCCTCAAGACGTAGCGTTCTCAGCTGATGTCAGGGTTATGTGCAATCACGGATCTTAACTTGCGGTATTTTTTCATCCAGCCGTACTTCACAGCTATTCAGCACGTTTCCCTTGTGGATAATCGGTGCTTATAATGATCTGTGCAGCAGGGCTCTCTCAGTGGCCTGTAGAAGCTCTAAAGATTTCCCCTTTTTGTGTGTGCATTTTGTGGGCAAGTTAGTATCATGACATCTTCTTTGGCTTAATACTATGTGATAAAACTTAAAGACTGAACTTGATTTTTTTTTTTTCCTTGCCTGATGGACAAGCTCTGGAAACACAATTTTTTCATTTCAATTAAATACTTGTGAATACTGGCTTGCTTGGAAGGACACGGAAACTGAGTATGCTGTTTTATAGAGGCTTGCAGGCATGTAGAGAAAATGTGTTTGGAAGGGAAGACAGGTTGAAAAAAATCCTGAGATAGATTTACATTACTCCTTCCACATTTATCTCTTCTTGAGATAAATGCACCCTGTTGGCATGTGCTTGTGATCCTGCCATTTCTTGACTGAGATATCCATGAGTCATTCAGAAAAGAAAAAGCATGATTGAAAAGTGCTAATTGAAATAAAATATTTGCATACAATAGGGACGTGGCATCTGCCTGAGCCATACATTCTTTTAAAACTAAAATGCAGTCGTTCACAATTTTACAGACTTCACCTTATTTGTCAAATTTGATGTTCCCACTGATCGTGTCCAATGACTTGTTCAGTACATTTTGGCAACTTGGTCTTGTCTTCCACATTGCTTTTCTAACATGCCTCATCCTGAGGCTGCCAAGTTCACTTTGAAAGCTGACAGAGCTTTTTATACGTTAGTCAAGTCTTACTCAAAGCTGCTGAGAGGGTCTTTACTGGCACCTCAAGTGCCACTCTACAGTATAGATGAAGAGAAGCACTGTATTGTAGAGGTCAGTATGATCTTTTGTCACTTCTAGCACTGCTAGAGACAAAAACTGCAATGCTGTTTTAGGGCACAGTCAGGGGTAATAAAGAAATATTGTGTTTGTTCTTAGGGGTGAGAGGGAAAACTCACAAACTTGTTGGGTTTTTGCGATTAATTGACTGCCATATTCCTTTTTCATGAATGGTTTACCTCAATGTTCAAGTGAAGAGCAGCTATTACTCCTAGTCCTTTTCTCCATGTCAGAACCCCAGAGAGAGGTGAAAAACAGGGCTGAGGTTAGGGTTGTGGGTTGCAGTATACAAATCAGTTGCAACGTTCTGCTTTGATTTGTGATCACCATGGCTCATGAGTGCCAAAGCTGCCTTTTAAAATTTATGCCTATACATTGTTTTCTAAGAGTTGTAGTGAAGAGGCTTTAGTAGTCCATAATAAATGGAAGAATTAAGTAGGGCAAAGGGAATGCTAGCAGAGAAAATAACAGACTGATTTTTTCTCTGAGAGTATCATCCTGCTTGTTCAATAAAGTTTAACCAGAAGGTCTCATCCCTTTAAGCTCTCTGCCCCTTGGCCTTTTCCCCCTTACCTCCACATACCTGTTGAGACACAGTTTTTTGCCAGATTTCATCCCACAGATTTCTTCCTAGCCAGCCACCCACATCCTTTTAAGACAGATGAGTTGATTAAGTAGAACATTTTATGTGGGGGATCGCCTTGGAGTTCAGAGTGCTCACTGTCACACAGAAAACAGCAGTGTTCTCCCCAAAAGCATGCAACTGGAGAAGATATAAGGCTCCTGGTTTCCCAAGTGCTATAATCATGTTAAAATCTGGGCACTAAAAGTGGGAATAATAGGGTATTCCACTCCAGTATCTTCCTAGACAGGATGAAGAACTATCACAGTCATTTTTGAGGTATGTAATTACTACAATGAGTTTACTGAAAGCAGTTTCTACAGGTTTATTATATCATGCACAACAAAGCCATCATCAACTACTGTATTTGTGGATGCTATTAATACCAATATCTTGAAATTAATAATATGTAGTGCCTGTACATGCACTACAGGCAAGGGCATTAGTGCTCCCCTGCCAGGGTTCACCCACTTTAGCATTTCAAGGGGTGCGGGTGTTTTTTTTTGGTTTGTTGGTTGCAATTTTAATAAATTTGAAGGATTCAGTGGTTTTCTTTCAGGGCTAGTGTAAACCTCAAACTCTTTTATATAGTTAAAGAATGTTTTTAAGTGTCTTTAAGTAGCTGTTCCCAAGAACAAGTAAAAGGAAAAGAATGCTGCTGGGTTTTGGAATTGTTGTCCTTTCTTTGAGTTAGATTTCAGAGTAAAATTTCACAGAAGATGACCTTATGCATTGGAAGAAAAGGCAGTTATTTGCCCTGTTCAAAAAAGAAAGCTGAAAAAAACCAACCCTGGTGACTTATTTCTTGACATGCTGTTGCATGTTTATTCATTTTCCTAGTCATTCCTGATGAAATATTGGAGCAGGAACAGGGAAGGTGGCAGCTGTGGGAGCATGACTTTTGTCAGTACAAAAGTCCAAACACATATCCATCCAAATTTGTGCCATGCAATTAGCCATCCCCATTTAATTCTTAATGCACATGCAGTAAAATTGAAAAATAAAAACAAACCAGATTTGGGAATTAATTTCATAGAAGTTTGAGGTATGCTGAAAGAATTCTAGCTAAAGAAGAGTTGTGTTGTTTTTAGTTGATTTATGGCAAACCAGAAAGTAGAACTAGGTCTGTAGAGATGTAACACTAAGAAGCATTGTAAATGATGGCAAATAAGGGGAGAATATGGACTTACTGAGGAAAGTGAGTGGGCGAGGAATAGGGCTGAAGTGATACTGCTTGTTTAGAAAATGTGTTTCTGTGGTACTTTTACTATTTTAAGAGTAAACTCAGTGCAAAAATGGGGCAGACATTTGCCTTCTGAGATGGAGTACTTAGAACTCTTTTGCCACAAAGATGCAGGTGTTCGACTCTGAGTTCTGAACTCCCCTCCCTGGGTACTTCAAGGCAGAGGTTGTTCTCTAGATGGAATCACAGCATTGTTAAGGCTGGAAAAGTCATCTAAGGATCTAGTCAAAGCACTAATCTAACGCTGCCATCTTCACCACTAAAATGTGTCCCCAGGTGCCACATCTACACATTTTTTGAATGTGTGATTCCACCATTTCCCTGTTGTGCCCAAGACAAGAAGTCATCGCTTTTTTCTCTGTGTGTGTATGCACATGCTTATTAATTTCCTCAAAAACTCATGTTCTCGTTTGTCTCCCTGAAGTCCTGTTCTGAAAGCTCCTCCACAACTGAAGCACCACAAGCTGCCACGTGTGGTCAGAGCTGAGGTACCTCTCTGCCCTTAGGCTGTGATGAATGGAGTGATTTGATTTTTGAGTAGCTGACAATAAAAGAGAGCTAAGATAAGTTGCTTTATCTTGCATGGTTTAAGAGTGCTTCCAGACAGCATTACCTCAGCTCCACAGTGAAATGGTAACTTGTTTTCTTGCAGTGACTTGGCTGTGTCTGCACCTGTCAGGGCCCATATTCATGGACAGTCTATCTAATTTGGTTTATGGTCTCATTAATGAGTAATACAGGCACATTGATCTAATTAATTTTTTTTCTTGGAGCATCCCTGTGAAGCAGGGAAGCTCTTTCAACCGTTAGTTAGCCGTTAGGAAGGAGATAGCAATTCTTCTCGTTCAGAGGAGGAGAAAATTCCTTTAATTTTACAAAACTAAAAATCATAGAGATTCCCATAGAGTAAAAGGTAAAAGCTTTTGTTAATCATTATAGAAAGTGGATTATTTTTAATAAATTATATGTCATATCTCTGTGGCTGCTTCATTCAAAATGTGTACAGTTTGGTCAGAGTGAATCATAGGACTTTAACAGCAGTCAGTGGTTTTTTCTCATCTTTTTATCATGAGCTGTGCTGCATCGCTTACTAGTTGGATATAGAAAAAGAAAGCCAACCCAAAATAATGAAAAGTGTAAGTTGGAGAACTGGTCAGACAATTGATAATGTAGATAATGGGTGGACAGGGGGGAAAAACTAACAAAAAATATTTTTTCTTAAAAAAAAAAGTTTATAAATTTATAGCAAGTTTTCTCAAGTTTTTCAAAATCAATTTAAATGATTGCACAAAAGATCCGAATAGCTTCAGTACATTTTTTTCCCAGATTAAATGCCCTTAAGGAAAAAAGACCCTAGTCCATAATCAAATACGTCGAAACTCCATTGATGAAATATTATTTTATTTCATTATGAAGGGAGAAGTATTTTTGATACTTTAGTGGTATCAGAGAAGCTGATGTTGGAACTGCTTTTAAGATTTCTTTACCAGTGCCATTTGGAATAAAGAATTGCAGTCTGAGAAGTAATCTTCAGTGATAATAAATGCTGAAAACAGCTTTTCTCTGGTTGAAAAGGCAAAACTTCTGACAAGCCCCATAAACCTAGGGACATTTTACCTTATGGATTAGTAGGAGGTACAAGAGAGTCAGGCAAGGTAGTAATTTGCAAAGTTTTGGGTTAATTCTAGCTCCTAGGCAGTACAGAAGTTCTGTCAGTATTTGGGGGCATCCATTGTGTTAAGCTGTGTTTCGCAGTCTTGTTGGCCAGGAAGGCAGAGAGGAGAGTTGTTAACAAAGCTTTGCCATACTAGATTATTGCTTTATTCAATGTCTATCTAGCCATCCATTGAAAGTCTATCAAAATCATAAAGCAGATAGGTGGTGAAGGTCTGGTTGCTCGTTCTAGGGGTTGTTTTACTTTCTTTCTTCTTTGCTTGTGGTGATGATTTTATCACTTCTGTGAAAAACATCTTTCAATGTGTTCCGAAAGCATCAAGGAAGCAAGGATGAAAGTTTTTTAAAAGGCTTCAGAAGTAAAAAAAAAACAAACTCGAAACTATAGTATAGTTGTCATGTTACAATTTTAAATAACCTGTATGTTTTAAATTAATGTCTTTATATGTGAAAGTGAGTCAGAATGGTGCTAGTTCTTTGGAAGTGACTGCATTCCCTGCATGGATGTTATTCATAGCTCTCTATTCCCCTGGTACATATAAAGCAAAATGAATTGGCTATCTTTTTACATCTCCCTTTGAATGTTCTCTAGTGACTCTGCAAGTTACCCTTTTTTGTCTTTCTATTAAATAGCATTTAAAGCTTCTGGCACAGCTGGACTTCAGTATGTAAGAAAGCTTTTAGGGTATTACAATGTCACTAGCTATTGAAGCTACAAGACTTGAAACATCGAAACCCATCCTGACTTTGCTGCATGTGGCATGTGCTCAAAAGTTTGGGTACGTATGTATATTGTTGAAGCTATCCCTGAACAAAATCATGCTGACAATGAATAAAGAATCAATGCTGCTTTTTTAAAAGCTTCTTTTCTAATCTCTGTAATTTGAAACTGAAGACTTAGAACAGTGGGTCAGAGATTGTTCTGCAAGATAAATCCCTTGCATCACATAACCCTGACAACTCCCCAGTTCCATCAAATTAATAACAAGTGGATGAGAAGATAAGCAAAACTAATGGGGAGGTTACATTTTTGTGACAAAGGTTTATGGCCATACTGAATCTCATGTACTGTGATATCCCTCCTCCTTTTCCTCCTCCGCTTTGGTATTTTTTTTACTATCAGATCTGAGCATTCCTCTATCTGAAGCTCTTCTGTGGAGGAGATATGATGAATAGCAAGCTGAACTGTGTGTCTCCAAAAAGCTGCTGTGAACAACTCTCTACTCCTCCAGTAGAAATCACTGAGTTTTGACAAGAGCAGGCCTCATTCTCGCACACTGTACATCTACTTTCTGCTCCTTGAATGCTGCTACATGTTTGAAGATTGAAACACACTGCTGTAGTCCCATCTCCCTCTCTTCTTAAAACTGTGCAATACTGGAGTTTGGCCGCAATCACTGAATGTCATCTGGACCGGCTCTTTTCACAAAGCAGGACCAGCTTACAGCAGGTGGCTCAGGGTGATGTCTGACTGAGTTTTGAGTATGTCCAAGGGTGGAGATGCCATGGATGGAGACACTGCATCTTCTCTGCACAACCTGTTTCAGTGTGAGACCACCCATGTTGTGAACTCTTTTTTTTCCCCTAATATCTAATTGTAATTTCACATGTTCCAGCTTGTGTCCATTTCCTTTTGCCCTGTCTCTGGGCAACTCCCTTTTAATCCAGTCTGTTAAATTCTCTTGATTCACTACAGTAGCTATGTAATGAGCAGAAGAGTAAATAATTTGCAAATTACCTCTACTGGAGATTGGTTCCAAACACACCTTTGAATCCAATGGTCAAGACAACTGTACAAGATATAGGAGACTGTTTTATTAAAATGGAGAATGGGTGTTCCAATTTAAGGATTGTGGCATCAAAATTTTGAAAACAGTAGGGAGCTGGTGGTTCTTCTATAGCTCTTAGCTGGTCACACATAAACCAGCAGGCTGCTTTAGAGGCAAAGGTGAACATGATGACCTCGAGAGTTCAATTTACAACTGCACCTGCAGTCTGCCAGGGAGGAATCACTTGCTAAAGGAACTGAATAATGAATCCAACTTTCAACCCCTACTGATAGGGGGCCAGATAAATATGAAACTTTACCTACTCATGGGAGTATTTCTCCATGCTTATTCTCTGCTTTGGGTTAATTTTATTTTTTCTCTTCTTCCTCCAGCAAAAAGCAAGTAGTAATTTTTGCTCCTAAGAGGGGAAAAATGGAACCTGTTTTAATAATGCCAAGCTAGTTCTCTTTAAGGATTATTTCAGTAGGTTTGCATCAAGAACTTAAAATTTATTGGGAGGAGAGTTTACTGTAAGGAAGACTTACCCAAGACAAACCATGAGAAATTGCCATGCGAACATACACTGTGGAATATGTTAGGAGGCCTTTTGATCCTGATCATTGAGTGTTTCAGCTGCACAAAGGAAGTTTTTATAGAATGTGAAGATCATCAAGGATCGTTTCAAATCCCCAAACAGCACAAAGGTTATTTTTGTGCTTTGGTTTGGGCCTTCACAGTTAGAAGTGAAGGTGAGATGCGGGCCCACTGATGTCAAAGCCAAGCTTTTAACCACTTCAAGAAATCTCTCCAGTCACACAGCCTGCAGTACATCGTGTGACAGAGCCACTGTGAAACCCCACCACAGGACCTAAATGTAAGCACTGGGAGAGAAGTAGAAGAATAAGCACTGGTTTTATCAACTGCACTGCTTATTCCTTTGCATCACAAGTACCTTGAAAATCCAAGTTACCCAAGCTCTGTTGCTGCAGCAATGTTGTGAATGAAACATAAATTTTAAGAAACAATGTTGACTTCTGCTTCCACTTATAAAATCTTTTCTTTGCTAATTCTCCACTTGTAATCATGTTGTCCAAATACTCCAATTTTATACAGATCACTTTCTTTTTTTCTGTCTTGCTAATGAGAGAACAGGGAAATAAATGGGAAAGAAGATAAATGTACAAAAGGCATATTCATTTTATCCCAAATTTCCATCATTACTTTTTTTATCTGTTTCTGTTTAGCTAAGAAATTGAATAGGGCTTTAAGGTATAAAGAGTATTGCTTAGTAATAAGCAGTTCAGGGCTATTGAATTGATTATTTTTCTGTACAGCAAAATCTATAATTGTTTGGGGGATTTTGTACCTTTCAACTAGTTTTTTTATTGGGTGAGAGGACAAGCATTCATTATGAGTTAAGAGGCTGGGGGGGTGGAAGAGGAATTGTCACATTCTCTTAGAGGGTTACCTGACATTTTCTTTCCCATCCCCTTAACACAGCTCAGCTTCCCCAGATTCTTTATATTTCCTAAAATCCCTAGGATTTTTTTTCAGTGTGTTAGGACTTTACAGGAATGCTTGGCCCATCGTCTGTGTTAGATTTAGCAACTGGAATCTTATGCTTTAGATGCCTGTTCCTAGGGATTGAGTAGCTTGTTTACTGAGATGATGTAAGTGATCCCAGTGGTTTTTATTGGCAGTGGAAGCCGCACTGAATATTCAAAGCAAACAGAATTGATTTTAAAGAATGCAAAAAAGTAACCACTGTGAAATTTGTGAGATGTGAAACATTTCTGAGCAGTTTTTCTGCTTTGTGATTTGCTTTTCAGGTGTAAACCTTTCTCAATGACCTGATACACGTATCTTCTCCTTTGATAAACCTAAAGAATCTACCATAGTTTTTTTCAAAAGAGCAATGGTGCTTAAATTGATGTTATAGTTAGGTTAGCCACCTCTCCTTTTACAGTGAAAGAATAATAATTTACATTTTTATTTCCATTTCTATTTTATATATTTATGTTTCCTCCTGGGGCTTCACATAACCTTCCCTCTTGTAACACCAGCCTTCCAGAAATCCCATCTTCTGAAACTGAGAAGACTGTAAGGAAGAGATGAAATTTCAAATCATTATTTATATTCCTTAGGTAGAGCATTGAAGCATATTCTGCTAGCATATGCTTTTTTTGATTGAAAACTTATAGTTAATATGATCACAGCTTGTCTGTTGGATTCTTCCAAATGACAAAGCAGAGATGAAGAGTCTCATAAAGCCAAAACTATGTGTGCACTAAATTGATAACTTTCAGAATATCACCATTGCTTACAACAACACATTGGTCAGAAGCAAGTATTATTAAGTCTACAGTCTTGTATATAGTGTTGATAGACGTGATAGGAATGTGGTCTTGTGGAGGGTAAGGCCCATATGTTTTCATTTAGCTAATTTTCAGTAAGCTTTTAAATCTTGTTAAAGACCTTGCTAAGCTCGGTTTTGAATGATCAGTTGGGAAACATCATATTTAAAACATTGCTCTATTAAATTCAGATCTCTTGTAGAGGTTGAATCTGGTGAATATAAAGAGAAATAAATGGGAGGGGGGAGCACAAGAGTTCAAATTCAAAAGGTAGAAACCAGTTCACAAAACTCATTCTAATTGTAGCCACATGAAAGGAGAGACATAATGTGGTACAGTGCATTCATATTGTTGAAGAAGTGTTGTAACTAATGAAACTGCTTTATTTTGTGAAAATGGTAGCATCCTATGGTAAGCCTTGCTGTGGAAATTTTGTCTTGACTAAGAATGCATATTTGGGATGAAGCCAGCAATGAAGATACTCAGTATACAGAATTCCCACGTACAATAAGGACTCCATTTGCTTTTTAGTATTCTTTGAGGAAATTCTGCAGGGTGTTCACAACCCGAAAACTTGGAACTTGAAGTACTTTTGTCAAGTGTCTCCGTATTTTTCTTTGTCCACTTTTAATGACACACTTACCACTACCCACTGAATGGAATAAATGGATATATCTGAAAAAATATACTTTTATAGTATCTCCAGAGATCAAGAAACTGCAAAAGCATGCTGTCTCCATTGTACATGGGAAGTGAATGCCAAGATCACTCAGACTTGGATGTTCCAAGAAGACAATTTCTGTTTTGTTGGTATGTCATGATTTCCCTTTGGCACAAAATCTGTCCAAAGAGGACAAAGGAGTATTGGTTCCATATTCTTCAATACTCTTTGAGAAAACTTTCAGATTTAAAGTTCCTGCCAGGTAAAGAAGCTTCTTTTCCAGTCATTACAAAAACTCCATGTTTTCTTGAAAACAAGTTGTAGTTGCAGGTCTTGCTTTACATGGTTGAGAGTAACAGATAGTTTTGGATTTTGAGGGAAAGAATGGAGCATCTCTCTTAGGTAGCTAAATTAAGAGATGGGTGTGTAAATAGCTTCTCCAAAGCATGATCAAGAGCATCTCTGTTAGGTTTTCTACTCTGACTCACCACTGCTTTTATTGGTGTACAGGAAGACAATCTTCCTAATTCAGGCACTCAAGAAAGTTGTCATAAATTAGGTGGTTTGAAACTCTCATCTGTAGGTATTAGCTAAGCTCTTTTTTTCCCACTGGATAAATGTTTAATCTTTCCTAAACTGTGACTTGGTTTTAGCCTTTATACACCTACCTTTGTGATAATATCCATGAAGATTTTACTCTTTGAGGTAGTCCCACTGAGCTCAGTGAAGATTATTTGTAGGAGTAACACCTATTGAATCTGATTCTATATTTGGTTTCTCTAACTCAGTCCTTTGTTTTTGTGTTATGCATGCATGTTGTTCTTTCTTGCACATCCCTCTTTAATGAAGTCCCTGCTTTTGTTTTTTTAATTTCTTTTTTTTTAACTCCAGTCTTGCTGCTAGTCTTGCACAAAATACTGTGTATAAGGAGAGGGGAATTATGTCATAAGGGATAAGTTATCACCTTTTCCTGCTCTGCCATGATTTGTTTGTAACTACTTAATTGATCTAGTATTTTATAAAACCCTTTTACATTCTTAACTTTGAATTAGAATTCAAATTAAAATTTGGGTTGCTTTTATCTGTATTTGCAATGTTACCGCCTTTACATTCCACAGGGTCTCTTAACAGTCCAGAAATTTTGTTATTGGATGTTTTAGTGGATAAAACAATTTGAAAAATTGTCCTGAATGCCATTTTTGTCTAACCTGCACTCCAAAATGAAATGGATTTAGTGGTCTGAGTCCTGACCCTGTTGAACAGCAGTCTGCATTACAAAACAGACACGAAACTGGTGGTTTCTGCTTGGGGACATTCAGACCCAGTCATCGTGGGGGCACAATTACCTCACACCCCAGGGAGTGTTTTCTGAAGGTGAAGACTGAGGTCATTCATCAGGCAATAGGGAAAACCATCTCTTGTGAAACTGGTCTCTACACCAGCCAGAGAGAGTTCGCAGTGCTGCTGCTGCGGCCTCATTGCTCCCTCTGGTTAAGAGGTTTTATGATCTGGGATCTCCTAGACTGCCTCAGTTACCGTGTAGAAGAATATGAAAGCAATGATTTGCATTTCAGGGTGATGTTTTTAGCAGGTTATTTGTTGGAAACAATACCTTAATATAGGTAAATTCCTGGTTCTGCTACAGTTAGTATGTTTTGCCTTTCATTGGTGAGCTGGTTAATGCACCAATTTATGTTCGTTAGTACATTATTGACTGTACCATCTACTCATTAAGATGCTTTCCTAAGGGTTACTCTGACACTGAAATTGAGAGACCTTAAGTGGCTGTCATCTTTGTGCAAAATGGATTAAAACAAAAAATGCACAGCCCTTCTTGGTAGATGAGTGCTCAATTTCAGCTGGGTCATACCAGGTTAACAAGGCAAAGTATCAGGTTTCCTTTTGTGTTTTTTTTTCTCTTTTGGTGAAAAAAAAGAAAAAGTAAGGTTTTGTTTTGTTCATATCTTTACCTATTTCAGGTCAAAACTGTGTGTGAACCTTTTTAGTTTGGAGCACAGTAATTTAGATCATTTCATACCTGTATTAAATTAACCATTAGTGAAAATCAAATTAATCAATTTTTTTTTTTTCTATCTGCTGTGTAAATAAGCCTTAAACCTCCAGTGGTTACTGAATAGGGAAAGTGGCTTAACAGGAGAAATGAATACAGGGCTATCAGTCTGAATCAGCCAGAGGGGACATAGAATAATTCTTTGGGTCAGGGCCATGAAGGAGACTGCTCTAAAAGCCCATTCCCCTTTACTTTTTATAGCATTGGCAGCATCAACAGGGAACGTTTTTTCAAAAACTGGCATAAGCAAAATCCCTGTGTTGGAGAGACGATGTAAAAGGAAGGAGGAACTTGCCTCTGGGATGGGCACTGGTGGGAAAAAATTATTCAGAGTCCAGGAACTTTGCTGGAACATCCAAAAAACCAGCCTGTACCACCAAACAAAGAGTGAGCTCCCTTCTGAGCATGTTTTCTCCTGTCTGCACACTGGAGTGGCCACAACACACCTCTTTTCCCAGGTTTTGGGGGTTTTTTTCTGCAACTGTAAAGAAAAGAATTAATATATTTTTGAAATACTCTGAAAGCTTAGACTTGAGCACTGACTGTGGCATAGGCCACGAGACAAGCTCATTGTAAAGATAACTACAAATAGTGGAGTGGGGAGAAGAAAAGGAATCTTGGCCCACCAGTGGGCATGAGTTTATTATCGTACTTTGAAGAATGTGTTACTTGGAGATTTAAGTTTTCTTCTGGATACCTCCACCCTTTGCCATCACACTTCATGATCCCCCTAAATTCCGTGCAAAAGCCACAGCTCTGGTACACCTTGGTCAGGTGGTATTGGGAATGTCATTTGAAAGCAGATATTTCCACTCTTCTCTGAACTTTGATGTCTGTTTAAATTGCAAAACCTTGGACCTTATTTAAAGTTTGGGGGGGTGGGGGAGCAGGGTTTATACATGTTTATGCTGTCACGCTCTCTGTCCTATTACTTTTTAAAAATATATTTTGGGCAAGTATAACCAAATTCAAGTGTGTCAAAGATATTGAGCCCAAGTGAGTGTTGTGGAAATTGGCAGCTGTGGAGATGAGAGAGTGCCTGATAATGTTCCCACCACGGGGAGGCTTACCCCTTACTTCACGTGGGAAAATAATCCCAGGGAACACCAGTCTTTTGGTTTGGCTATTTATGGAACTACTTATTTATTCTTAGAAATCCTTTGAGGGTACTTTTGTAAACTGAGCATCTACTCTGTACAAAAGTGTCTAGATGGTTTGTGGCAAGTGATGTATTGCTTTGTTTGGTTGTACATGATCACAGCATGTTCTGGTTCCCCTAGTAAAATTGGTGGGTTTTTATTTCTTTCTCTCCCCAAGATTTCTTTCGACCTAGCAGAATATACTGCTGATGTTGATGGGGTTGGCACCCTACGGCTCCTAGATGCTATTAAGACCTGTGGCCTTATCAACTCTGTGAAGTTTTACCAAGCCTCCACCAGTGAACTTTTTGGAAAAGTGCAAGAAATCCCGCAAAAGGAGACCACCCCTTTTTACCCGAGATCGCCTTACGGTGAGGAGCGCTGATGGTGTGTGTGTAGTGTCTGTCTGTCTGTTCTCCCTGCTCATGTCTCAGGGCTGAAGTCATTTGGGTGTGAGATTAGAATGATGATAGAGCTAAAGTGACTAGACATGTCGAGAGGCATACCTTTATGAATTACTATATAAAAAGTATTTGCTGCCATTGCCTGGGGGTTGGAAATTAGCATCTCACTTCACAAGACCTTGTTCATTCAGCTCAGAGGTGAAGGGCTCTTGAAGAAGGGGGGGTAGGGTGACTCTTCTCTCACAAAGGCTTGTGAGGTACTGCTGAAGTGATAAGGTTTCATATTTTTTGTTGCCTAAATGAAAAACTCCCAAGAGCTCTCCTCTTCCTTCATGAATTCGTATGAAATTTGAAACACTTATTAAAGCAATGAGCATGGAGGACTTCGGTGATAAAGTTTCAAATCAATTTGAGTGTTAAGGTACCAGATTTTCACTTTTATTTCTCCAAAGTAGTTTTGGTTTTGTTTTGGTTTTGGGGTTTTTTTAATTTACAGAGGTCACTACAGTGGCATATTTCACACACTCTGACCGTGTTAATTATATTGTAGAAGAAAAAACACTGTGCTTGAGTATGCATAAGAAAACAAGTAAGAAAATGCCCTGATGTTTTCTGGCCAGTTCAGGGGCTGCACAGAATATGAGTATTTTCCCATTCAGCTGCTGTTTATTGGGCTGAACTTTTCTTTCTATATAAAATTTGACACATATAGGGAACTAATCAAATGCTAAATCACTCTGCTGTTGAAATGTGGACTTCACCCTGCATGTGACAGAGACTTGTGTGTGTGTGTGTGTCTGAACTGTGTATGAGCCAAGTATTTATATAATAATGCTTCAAAATTATTTTTACAGGGGCAGCAAAACTGTATGCCTACTGGATTGTGGTGAACTTCAGAGAAGCCTACAATCTCTTTGCTGTGAACGGCATCCTCTTCAATCACGAGAGCCCCAGAAGAGGTTAGAAAATCTGTGTGAAACCATTTCCAACTTTGCATATATCTGACCGGAAAAATGGAACAATGCATCCACAGGTTTCATTTAAACTTGCCAGAATTCTGGAGGGAAGGTGTCATGACTTGTAGCCTACTCATGGCATTTATTGCAGCCCAACTGGCAGCCTCAGAGCTCAAGAACAGCAGCTTTCCCTTTTGAGCATTGTATTCCATTTTGTAGCTCACAAACGTTGAAGGGAAGTTTGTGTACCTAACTTTGTGTCCCTCTTGTTAATAAGTAAAGACTAAAATGTTAAAATGGCACATTAAAAAAGGCAGGTTTTCTAAACATTTATTTGGGCAACTACGCCAAAGATGCAATTTTAGGTGTGACATACTCACAATTTTAATTTGTGTATAAATGTCATATTGAGAAGCAGAAATATAGATGCTCTAAGTTCATAAGACTAATTAGTACCGTATTTTGAAAAAAATTTTGAATTATGGCCCATACTGTTTTACAAGATGGCTTTTAACACATGGCTTTAAAATGCCTTTCAGTTTAATCCTTAATAGCAATGCAGCTTAAATTCCACTTAATTGTCCCTTTTCCGCTTGCAGTACTTTATGAAAAATTAATGCTGGTGTTTAGTTTGAGTAAGAGTCCATGGTTGATTAGAAGTCTCTTTTACAATGACAGTTTTCCTCTGCCCTTTAAGTACTGTGACTGTAGAAAACACTCTAAAATTAAACTTTAAATTAACACAGAAAACTGGATTCTCAGTGCAGAAGCCTTTTATTGTGGTCTGCTTCTAAATGAAAAATAAATTCAAGTTTTACAGGAATGCAATTATATAAATTATAGCTTGGCAGAAAATATAAGAATTTTAATCACACTTATATGATACTTATATAAAACAGACCATAATTCCAACTCTGCTTTAAAGGAAAGGAAAAAAAAAAANNAGGAAAAGAAAAAAAAAAAAAAAAAAAAAAAAAGAAGAGAAAAAAATGAGTCCATGTCAATAGGATTTAAATATTAATTTCAGTCTTTGGGAGTCACAGCTGTGAAACCTCATCATTGGTAGGCAGCATTTACAGTAATTAGTGGTAGAAGTTGCTGTATCAGTTCACTGGAGCAAATGAAGCACATGTTCAAAATTAAAGGAGAATCATATCCACTAGATTGTTTCATTTAGAAGCCCTAACTCTTTGCTTTCTATTAAAGAGTTTACTGAGGTGTATTCATAGTGTGCTGTAAACCAATGTTCAAATTACTCTCAGTTATCACTATGCAATCAAAACATTCTGACCATTGTAAAAAATGAGGGAATAGGCAATAAAAAATATTGGCTTGGCATGATTTCTAATAACTCTAAGAAGTTTCAAGATAAGATGAAAATTTTATAAACACATTTACCATTTCTGCTGCTCTTCTATAGACTCGTGCCATTTTGAAGGAGGAAAACTTCAGTACTGATTGCTATTTTGATCCCTCTGATGTTTTTTCCTGCTTTAACACTACTGCAGTAGGGTTTCCAATCTGAAGTCTCTTTTCAACACATTTAATGCCCCCATGGAGAACCTAAGTCTGTGCTTTGAAGGCTCAGGCTGTACTTTTCATTGTGTGTGTGTGTACTGGGTGCAGTTTTAGGCCTTTTATGCCATGAACAGGAATCTTGTCCTAGAAATGGTTCCAGTTGTTTGCCTTAGCAGGAGTACTTGCCATGAAAGCAGCTTTAACCACAGACCAGTTCCATTTGCATAGTGTGTATATGGGAAAAGGTCTGGAAAACTATACAGATAAGAAAACGAAATAAAAGTAGTTTTGAGATTGCTTCTTGATAGCCATTCATCACTTTCCTAATATTTTTGAAGATTGCAAAGGCACTTGGGGAGGAAAAGAGGATTTAACTAGGATTTCAAGCTCCTATGCAAAGCTGGTAATATCCATGGAAGTTTTAAAATGCTTTATGATTTAGCCTTTTTTTATACTAATTTCAAAGATTAGGAGTACCTAAATAAATCAATACATGTTTTCTTCCAGTACTAGATACCACTCTTTCAGTTGGTTTAGGGTTACACTGAATGGATCAAATACAACATCCCATTGATGGTGATATTATTTGCATCTTGTTCACACAAAACCTAATGCCCAGGAATCAGAGAAGAGCAGAAGACTGCAGCAGTGCCACTTGCTGAGGTGCAAGTCCTGGCAGACAGTGCATATCTGAATTTTTAATCATACTTTTGAAAATTTCTTACAGAAAATGTATTTATAGGAAAAAACTGTGAAGAGACAAACTCTAGTATTCCTTGTGGTCAGGGATCCATGAAATACACTACACTGGAAGGCAATGGTAAGGATGAACAATGCATTTTTCATACCTTGGAGCCTGTATTTTGGGCTGTGATCAAATATAGAAGTATTTGTATTTGACTTCAACAACTCGTTGAATTGCAGTTGTCTGCCAAGCTGATCACTGGTGTTGAATTGAACAAAAAACTGTAAAGAGTTTGCTTCATGATCTGTATTGTAAATGAGTGTTTGGGGTCGCTCAAAAAATCGCCCACAAAGGTATTAGCAAAAATGGATTTAATATGAATTTATAAAAATGTGACTTAACAAAGTTTGATGGCGTGGTTCACTCTATTACTTACTACATGAATGAAACATACAAAGGAAAACTGAGTTGGAATCAATTTAGAATGATTTGCACAGAGACTGAAAGCGCTAAACTGTAAGACAGACCCATTGAGTCATAAGGTTTCTAAACTCCTGGTGCAGCTTCGGTGCAGACCTTTACAGTCTTCTCTTAGTCTCAGACCTTTACAATTATTTATGTCTAAAGAAAATAATTCTTTCATTCATTCATTAGTATTAATTTACCATGCTATCAGCAACTTACTGACCATCTGTTGTGAGTAAGGGGTCTCTCCACTGTGATACCTCAGTCTCAGGTAAGGAATCTTAAACCTAGAGGTGAGTCCCAGATCAAGGGGAGAGGCACTGCAAAGCAGTCCACTTGCAATTTAGAGAGGACTGAAGCTGCATTTTTCCAAAGATCTGTTTTTAGTAGAAAGGTCTCTCTGGCTCGAGGAGTAACTTTGAGAGTTGTCCTAACTCAAGGGGAGATCACTGCCACGCAGCCATGCTGCCTTGCAGGGAGAGCTCAAAGAAGGCTCATTTAGGCTGTCATATTTATGGGATAAAGTGGTTGGCTTGCAGTTGAATTAAATGCGATGGGAAAGATATGCATGTGAACCTTTGGACCTTCAACTTTCTTTGTTCCTCAGTAACTGAGTCTTGGAAAAATCACCCACTATTCATGTGTTCCAAGCATCACCCTGGGTTACTCTGCCCCTTTGTGGGCTTCCTGGAGGAGTTCTTGGCCCAGCTACAGATCAGGTGTTTATGTCCTTCGGAGCCTGTACCAAACTACTGCTAGTTTGGATAAGGGAGTCAAGTGCATCTGCCACAATCCCTCTTTATATGGCGTTCCGGTGTTGTAGTGCTGGGGCAGCGGTGCACAAGCCTAGTGAAAATGAGAACTCTCTAATCTCAAGAGCTGCTTCCCCATAAAAGGAGTTCAGGAATCTATGCCTCTTCTTTCAGAATGCCAATTCTTCTTTGGAGCCTTTCCAGCTTAAACTCAGAAAGGAGCACCAGTAGTTAATCTCATGTAGCCTGCATAGTAATAGAGAAGTCTGCCCAGAGTTCGTGAGGGTAAAGAGTGCTTAAGTCTAATATGAAAGGTTTAGTATTTCTCAAAATTACAAAGGCTTGAGAGAAGTGCTGGCTTTGGGAACATTTGGTTTTCTACTTTTACCTTGGTCTATAAGAGAAAGACAGTAACAGGAGTAGTTCTAAGATGTGACGCCATAGTGTAAATCTGAGCACTTAAGTTCGCTGTGTGGGCTTCCTTTTAAGTATGATGTTTCATGTTCTGACAATCAGAGTGACTTTACAAAAACACCAGTGATAAATTCTAGGTTGGCTGAACCCACTGCCTGAGCCTTTTATCTTAATTTTGGAATAGTACAGCATTATTAAATTGTAAAAGTACTTGGGTCTATACTCAAGAGATACATGTGTATGTAACAGCAGAAAAAATTTTCTAGAATTTCATATCAACTAAAATTAGTGGCTATGTTAGACTAATCTTAATAAAATATACATCTACTTTGAGCCTTTCTGTAGTACTTTCCTTTCTGTTATTTTCTTTATATTATACGTACTGCCTCTCATTTGATTTCCCTTTCATTTCACTTAGTCACTTTTACAGTTTTGTAAGATGAAATAGTCACTTTTTGACCAGTACTTACTTTTCAGCTTACATAAATCAACACAGCTGCACTGAAGTGAGTAGGGTCGTGTTGATTTATGCCAGCTGAGGGTCTGGCATAGTACTTCCAGTAATGGTCTGGTAATGTAAGATAAGCATGACTTGCTTCCTTTGGGGAAAAGACCTGTATTAGCAGTATACTTAGCTAAAGCTAATTTCTTCAGTTACTTTCATCTATTTTATCCAGGTATAGCTCAGGAGTTTCCTGATTTACGGTCATGCCAAGGTGAATGGGATCTTCCATTTTTGAAGCTTATTTATTGTCTAAGTATGACATGAGCTGGAAAGCAATGCGCTCTACAGTAGCTACAAGGCAGTCTCTGTATTCAAAAATGAACAAACAAAAGAAAACTTTAAAAAGTTGTCCAGAATGATGTGTGTTTTTCTCCCCCTCCCCTCCCACAACATTATGGGATACTGAATGGGGGAGGTGGTGGCCATCAAGTTGCTGGTGGCAGTTGGAGATGTCTCCCAGTATTATCAGTGTGGAAATGTTTACCCTATAGCAATATTGGAAAGATATTGCTGTTCAGTGAGATGTTGGTTTTGACAGTGGAAGAGTGAGGCAATTAGCAAGTCTAGTTTTCAGGAAAGCTGGGGCTTGATCCAAACCTTTTTTACTTCATTGGAAAGATTCCTGTTTCTTTGTTGGGCTCTGGATCTCACTAATATCTCCTTTTCTGAGTGGGAAAGCAAACTACTTGTTGACAGTGTCATTTGTTTCATCCCAGACAAGCCCTTACTGTTTTCTCTCTTCAGTTCTTTGTAAGAAGTTGTCTCAGGTTTACAAGATGTGCCTTTGGATGTCTGAGATAACTCTCTGATTTGGTTAACCACTTCATTGCTTGCCTCATCTGATCTTAATCTGCCAAGATGTACAAACATGTACAGCATGTTTCCTGACACAATGCAACAGAACTTTTGTTTGGTTTTTGTTGGGTTTTTTTTCCCCCTAAGTAATACCTTGCCTCCACACATGACATCATTGTGTAGATCATTCAGTAGGGAATTTTTGTGTGTCTGATACCAACTCTGGTAAAGCAGTTGTCATCAGACCATTGCTGTATAGCCAGAGGGAAAGGATACAACTGCTCATTTCTGTGATCTCTTTCAGCCAGGGTGGAAATGGCTAGATGTTAGATTGCAGGCTGAATGTTGTCAAAGTGCGTGTAGTAAGACTAAAATGAAAAGAAATCATATCTTAAACAGAATGGGGAGTGTTCTTTCCTTTTATTGTGCATCTGGATCTCAGGTTTGCCAGGGAGAAGGGGGTAAGAATTTCCCCTACTCACTGTAAATAAGTGTGTGTCTTTTGATTTTATGGTTTTTGTTGTTACCTTTTTTTTTAATCAGCTTTTAGTCTCCCTTTTGCCTCTATTTCATAGAGCAGGCAGAAGCAGATGGTGACATCTGCTACTGACTTTCACAAGAAATCCGTGCAATCCCTACTGTAACAGCTGCTGTTCTGCATCTACTATATAGAGATGTAGTCAACATCTACCAGATTTCCTTTTCTCATGTCTGTGGTTGAGGAGACTAATTGCTAATCTCCTAAGACACTTTCTGTGCAAGAGAAGCTTGGTCAACCTAGTACCACTGGAAATACTAAGGGCTTTTCCTGGTGCTTTTTTGGTAAGTTGAGGCCTGTGAAAGACATTAAGTGTGTAAAATTTTCAGTGCAGAGCTACATCTCCTTTTGTATTCGTTTAATACAAAATTTCCAAACCTGTGAGTATATCTAAATAGGAAAAGTCAGCACTGAGTATTGCTTGTGACTCTCTTACTCCTTGCTGGATGAGAAGAATCTAGGCTGGCTGGTGTCATCAAGGATCATCTGCCTTGCACATTGAAAACTTGATGGCAAGGTACCATGGCCAATGTAAAAGGATTTACTCAGACATTTATGTGCTATAGAGCAGCCAAGATCATTTCATGCTTTTTAGTTTGCGTGTTTCAACAGAGAAAGCATGCAGTGTCCTGAAGACATGCATTCTTACTGGCTTTTTCTCCCTGCTGCGAGACTGATCCTGCTAAGTGATCCATGCAGGTGTTCCCTTATCTACACATGCAGTCAGACGTCACTGGGGATAAATGTAGGCATTAGGGACTACTTACACAAATGGATTTGCAGCAATATTGACTGTAAGAATAAAAAATTGCCAGATAATACCTTTCTTCTGTTTTACCTAAGTACATGTGTTTTCCCCTTGAAAAAGGTCTGGAGTTACAAAATAAGTAAATTCAGTTAATTGTGATGATGTTGAACCTGCTACTGACCAATTAATACAGATCAGAGCACATCACAAAATGTGGAGATTTTTTGTCTGGTTCTTATGTTGCTAATAAGCCATATTAACCTTATATTTCTAGTGCCACTTTCCCAGTGCTAGCCAATACTGAGATGTGAAGGCAGTGTGAGCTCACCAAAATATGAGTGGGTTTCCCTTCATGAGCTTGTGTTTTAAAAGCAGTACCAGACATCTGAAATAAGAACTGAAGAGTGAGACCATTTCTGCCTGCCCCTAGTTTTGGGCATCCAGGTAATCCAGGTCAGTGCCATGGAACTTGTCACGTATGAGAGTGAAGCAATCATGTAAGTGAACTGGATCAGAATATAAAAAGATATTTTTATAAAGCGAGTCATTGATGAAGTATGATATTGTGTTGAACAGTCTGTCTACTGAAATCTATTTGATTCAGTCTTTGCAACAATAGTTAGTGGTAATCTTTACTATCTCTTTTTTTTTCCTTTTCAGTCTCAAAGTAGCCCTGATTCTTCACTTCTCTATCTGATGTACTTTTCTGGGGTCTATCACCAGTTTATTTAAGTAGTTATGGATATAGTTTGTACAAAAACTTCTTGCCTGTGGGTTTAGATTTTTTAGAACAGCTGCGTTCACAACTCAGATCTCTCCTTGAGCAAATTATTATCTTATCAGAAGCATCTTTTCGTCATTAAATCATATGCTCTCTTGTGGCTTATACTGTGTTGAAAAGAAAGTATATTACAAGTTTTGCTGTCCTCCATGATTGATTTCAACTGTTTTTTAATCTAAAAAAAAAGGGGGCAGAGTATCCCCACAATTTACAAAATGTCAAACCTATTAAATTTAGAAAACTTTACCGAGTAATTCTTAACATTCCTCAAGTTATATTAACATATATCAGTGTTACTTTCTTAAACAAAAATTTGCAGGCTTTTTTTTTCTCTAATTAAATATCAGCCAAAAACTTTGAAATAAAGTGTTGTGGAATTTATGAAAGTCAGTGATGGGAAATGGAGTGGCAGAGTATATATCTCATGTGCCGTGTTCTTATGTCTTCATTAATGCACAAACTGTAGCAGGATTTTTAGAAATAAGGTGTTTCATGTGCCTATTCCCCTATTTTTTCCCTTTTTTACATTTATTTCTCCCCAGTCAAAGGACAATGGAAAATGTGATCATTGTGCTCTTCTTGTGTATGTAGACATGAGAACATGAACTGAAATACAAGCAAGAATTGTGAAATTTACACCTTGCATTTCACAAACTAGCTTAAAGTGAATGCGGAATTTGCAGAAGGTCACAAGAACAGAAGTGGTTTCAGCCAGAAGTCCATTTAGCTGACTTATCCCATTGCCTTTGCTGGAACGTTAGGGGAGAGTTTATGAGGTAGTATTGATACACTGTGGTCATCTCAGACCCCAGCAGCTGATGGGTAAGAGACCATGCATGAAAGATGCACCCCAGTTCACTGCTTGTCCAGTCCAGGGCTCTGTAGGAATGCAGTCCAAGCTGCTGCATGTGAGATCCTCCCTGAAGGAAACCACTTCAGCTGGGGAGTAACACCTCCTCTGAATGTATGGTTAAGTCCTTGTTCAGTGGTACCAGAGCCTAGGAGAAGCGAGCTTACTGCAGGATACAGTTTTCCCAGATGTGGGGACTCAGCCACGGCCAGCCTCTTCTGTATTTCTTGCTTCTGTCAAGAAATTCCTTGAGCCATTTTTGCTTGCAGTTGCATCTACATGATTATTTTGTTCTGTTGTGTTTCATTAAATGTCATTGTATTCCAAAATAGAGGCAAGAAATGGAAAAAAAAAAATCACACAAAGAGCAAAGGTCCCATCATTATTGCAAGAGATGTTGCATAAATGAATCTATCTTACATTGTAGATATTTTATAAGTAAAGAATGTTTAATATTTTAGTCATTGTTGCCATATTAATGATTTCTTGGACTTCTGAAGACCTGGGTCTTACTATTATTAAAATTCTGTCAAATATATACATTTCTCATGTGATACACTAGTGTACCGCTTTGTCTTCGTCCTGTTACGTAATCCAACATCAGTATTCCCCTGAGACTATGAGGGAAAAACCATTAGAAATTGCTTACAGCTCATCTTCAGGGTCCTGGGTACACTGCAAAGATGTTAATTATATGACTCTGTAGGCCTTATTGCACAACCTTCAAATTTTGGGCATCATCTACCAGCTGCAGAAACTTGAAAGCCTGGTCATACTCACAGCTTGTAGGTGTGGAGTGACTGCCAGACTTACCTGGCCCATCTTAGTATCTGAAACATTTTCTCAGCAGTGTGCATCCTGTTTTCCCTAAAACAGCTTTCTGAACGGTTGACAATTCCCTCTACTTAGTAAGGCATAATTAAAAAGAAAAATTAAAACAAAAGTAAATCTATTGAAAGTGCATGTTGTTTCAGAAAGTTATTTGAAATTAGCCCACTGAGTAACTGAACAGGAGGGACTCTAATTCACAATAAAACAGTTTCACCATTAGTGGTTCAAAGAACACTGCAGAAGGAAATGCCAACTGATTATTCCTCAACAAAGTTATTAGGATTCATTAAAAACAAATAAGTGAGAAATGCAAGGATGTCACCTTTGATAAGATTCATCATGCAGTGAGATTTTACAGCAATTGTAGGAAGGTAAGCTGCTTTATCTGAGAGAAGGTTAGTGCATTTGGTCAGAGCTTGGTTTGAACTTAGGAACAGTTTTCCTTCTCTGTCTTGATTTCACTAAGTGTTTCACTTACAGTTCCCAGAAATGTGTTTAAAAATAAGAAGTAAAACCACACAGACAAACATTGCATGTGTAGGTAGTTTGATTTCAGACCATCACATGTATTATGTACTTTTTGGGAAGCACAAAAGTTTTACATTTATAAGTTTTACATTTATATCCTGTTGTCACTGAAATAGCTGAAAATCCCAACAGCATACTGGCAGACTGCTGATTTGTGCCAGTTTTATTCATCTAATTGCAAGTATTTTTGAACAAATTTCTGTTACAAGAAGTTGTATCAGTGTGTATACTGTCAGCTACATGTGTTTCCCACACTGTTGATGTTTGCACACCTTGCCAACTGTGTTAAAATATTTCCTTTTCAAGGATTTGCCTTTCTTAGACTCTTAAAATTTAATTATGTTCTACTTAATTGTTAGGCAATGATTGGCAAATGAAAGCTATGGCCCAAAGCATTGTAATTAAACTAGATAACCCATGCTATTTAGATGTTGCAATATCAGTTGCATATTTTGATCTGTATTGTATCTCACCCCTATAGAATGATAGCTGTTAAGACGGAGACTTAGAAGGTTTCCCATGAAACCCTTCAGGGTTGCTCTTTGGTACAGGAAAACAAATGAAACCCAAGCCAACAGAGAGAATACAGTATCATGTTTTCTCTACTTTCTCTGAGTTTTTTGCCCTAGGACACATGAGTTTGAGAACTACTGCTGTAGAAATGTTGCAGGAATACAGATGGATTTTTATTTTTGAAGTCAAGGCCTTGATTTCATGTCATTATATGTGAATCGACTTATAAATAATTAAGAATTATCCAGTAAAGCAACTCAGACCTTCAGTTTATATCCTTTTTTTTCCCTTCTCATTTATATTACAATACTTACATTAAAAGAGATTTATTCATTAAAAGAGATTGTTTATTCATTGCATCAATATCCGTCAATTGGTGGATTGAGAATATTTGCAAAACTTTACAAAATCCTAGAGTAATCCCAGGTGTAGGCAGTGCGATTCTGGAAAAATTTAGAGCTCATTTTGGATTGAAGAAAAATCAAGAAGACATGAAAAAAACACCAGTAACACTCAGAAATATTTTTACGTTACACTTCTTTTTTAAAAATTTTGAAACAGTTGCTTTTTTAAGTTATAAATCTTCTTTGTGCTTTCTTGCTGACACCTTCCTCTTCCCAGCCCCACCTCATGCCCATATTCTGAGTCACTGGTAGGCATGTGTGCATCCATCAGGGATACTTGTGTTGTGTTGTACACTCTGTGCTCTCACACTGAGTTCTATATGATGCAGACTGTAAAAATTACCACCAAGATCTTTTGTTACCATTTTTGCCCTACTTCAAGATTAATGGAGACACTGTGCACTTCCCAAGTTCTTCAACTTACCAAATTTTATGTAATTCGTGAAAACGGAGTAAACTGGAAATTATCCATGGTCTTAAAAACTTTGTTGGTTTGGGATGGCACCAGTATTATACTTCATTTTAAACATTTATAATGAAGTGCCGCTGAATGTAGAGTAAAGTCAGTCCTGTGACCATAACAGGCATCAGGCGAATACTCCTTTTTTATTCCCATGCTGTTTGTTTTTGTAAGTATTGCGTGTATCTGCCACTAAAAATCAGGCCAGTAGTTGCTAATTTTAACATGTGTTTTGCAGCAGGGATGTGCCTTCCTCTTCTCAAGTCCTGACCCTTTAGGGAAAATGGGGGAATGGGATGGACTGGTGCTAGTAGTGTGACTGTTGGGGTAAAGCATCTGCAACTCGTGTATTATGGACAAACCTCTCCCCTCTGTATGGTCTAAAACTAGATAGTGGATGTGCTTCTCCTTTTCTGAATAGCTGCCCTGGGCCATAATCTGTCCAGATGTGCTGCACCTGCCAGGTAGTGATTTGAATTTTGGTGAAAATTATATGTGATGTTTGAGATTTGCACAAGAACAAGTTAAAAAAAAGAGCGTAGCACATATACAATTGTTTTATTTTTTGCATATTTCATGGTCCCTGCAGATTTTGCAATATTTACGAAAAGCAGAGCAAGAGTGGTGTAACAGTAACTCAGTCTGGGAACTTGAAAGCTTGACTTCATGTAACAGCAGTAGGCAAATGTTACCTTTGCTACCTAGTTCTGAAAGTCCTCGTGTTACTAAAGAACTGGCAACTGTTTTTGTCGTGCTGGTGAATCCAAGATCTGGTGCCAAAATGGTGTCAGAAAAGTGGCCAGTGAATAACAGGTCATTATTAAATTTTTGCTATGTCTCATGATGATGCTTTTCCTGAGAAAAGCATCATAATCTTAAATTGCACTTAAAGAAGCTCTTTGTTTTGAAATCATGGAATGAAGCAATTCTGGGTTTGATTTCATTACTGTGCTGCAGTTATTGCACAACTCTGGTGTACTGGCAAGTAAGTTAAGTGTCTCCTGTCACTTTGGTTCTACAGGTTCGTTGTGGGTTTGGTGGTGTGGTGATATCATCTGGTTTACCGTCACATTTATAGACAGTGATAACCAGGCATCAACACCCGTGAATAAACCCACAGAGTCCTCAGGGAATGTTCATTCATTTTTTCCAAAATTATGCATGTGTGTGAGTATGTGGATGATGCTTGAAGATGGCTGCCTGTAAGTGAAAGTCTGATGGAAGAATTTGTGTGTTCAGTACAATTTTCTGTAAAAGGATAAATCCAAATTGTCCTAACTGATAATGTACATGAGGGTTCAGTCAAACTCAGTGTTGTGTCTACTGGTTAAAATCATAGAGTTTAATATTTAATACAAAAGGCTTGGGATTGGGTAAAAAAATCTGAAAGATTTAACAGTTTTTAAAATATGCTTTTCCTTGAGACTACTAAAATGCAAAAAATTAGAACATTAATCCTCACTGGATTAACAGAAATGCCTCTTATTTTTCTGTGGCCTGTCAGCAAAGAAATACTTATGCAGCCACAAGTTGCAGTAAGTTGTTTTTTAATAAAATCTCCGTTGCCTTTATCCGATTTTCAAACCTGCTGTTTAGTGACAAGACCATTCCGATTTTGCACAGCCCTGGGATATTTTAAAGATACCTCACAGAGAGCTTTCAAGACATAAACAAAATAGTTTTAAGAGGGTTTTATTCTCTACTTCTAAAGCAGAACTTCTCAACTATGTAGTGATGTAGACGGCAGCTACCTTGAAATGTTAGTTTAGCCTCATTTTCATTTTACTCTACAATAATGTGTGTGGGAGACACTGCTTAGATTAATATAATTGATTTTAAAAATGAAAGAAAAATTGTGTTTCCTGTACACAATTTTGTTTCCTGGGCTTGTGATGTTTGAAGAATACCAATAGCTAAAAAAAACCCCAAGTAAAACAACACGAAAATTGCTTGGTTCGGATCTGATTTTTCTTGGACTCTGACAAGTCAGTTCAATTTGGACAGAACAATAATTATTTATCTGCACTGGTATTTCTGAATTAGTTCAAGCTGAAAAATGCAAAATTTTTAAATGTAAATTTAAGTGATTAGGGAACATCCTCTTAAAATTCTCTGTTACTTATTCTGATCCAATAATCAGGTGTTTTCTTCTTGGTTCAGTTCTGCATTGGGGTAAACAAATAATTTGGTTCAGGTAACAGCTGTGGTTCAGTTACCATTTTATGTGGAAATAATCTGTATTGATTTGGTATTGGACTGAAGCAGTTTGGAAAGAACCTGTGTTTGTGTTTAGCTCTACATGACTTTGTGCCATTGAGGAGATCAAGGAAACGTGGGTTAAAAAGAAATAAAGAGGAATTATATAAAATCTGAATTTTGAATTTTTGTTTTTATAACCTTACAACATAAAATGGGTAAAGAGAGTACTTTGTCATGAATCAAACACTGTTTACTGAATTCCACTGAAACTCTTAAGAATAACTTAAAAATTTAACTTTATTTTTGTAAGCCAGTATGTCTATAGACCTGGCTACTTTCAAATTCCTCAGCAAATATTTTTGTCATGTTTAAGTTTATTATTTCTGTATAAGTACTCAGAATTTGATTGTTTTTTTCTTTTTCAGGAACTTCTTTTGGGTTCTCTTTTAAATTGGTAAGGAGATTAGGGGACACTAGTGGTTTCCTTAGCAACCTCTTCTAGGCTGTGCAGAAAAATTACTAAGAAGCAATTTTTTTTTCTGATGTGCTAAATTGCAACTATTTTAAAAGAAACCAATGGGTTGAGTGTTAAAAGATTTAATATAGCTTAATCCATATGTACTTTCAAAGTGTGGATTAGTATTAATTGATATGTCAGATTTCAGCTGCATTAGGTGTCTGCACAATTGTGATGCTCAGCAGCTCAAGAGATGATGTTGCAGAATTTATTCCATTTCCTTTTCCAGAATGGTGCCATGACCCCTGCTAGTGCTGTGCATGGGCATAGGAAGAACAAAAACCAGAGTGGGCAGAGCCATGCCACAGAGGCTGCAAAAGGACATGATGTCCCCTTTTTGTTAGAAAGTCCTTTCTGAAACCCCACCTGAACACCAGACCTGCATGTTAATTCACATCTCTGTGCTTCAGGCTCAGTTCTGCTTGTTCTTGACTCTGTGGGCTTTAACATATCTGTCTCTGAGGAGGAAAGTCCCTGCTTCTTCAGGGGACTTGGAAAAAACTTCATGAGAATATTACCCTTGGCTCATTGTTTCTTTATGTTCCTTCCATAGGAGACCAGGTTAAGTCTGTTGTTGTTGACTTGCCAGTCACATTACAGCAGACAAATTTGCAGCTGCTTAAATTTGAATTGAAATAGCTCTGGAAAAGATGGGGGCTCCCTCTCAGATGAAATAACATGTATGTCCAAGAAAATCATAAATAAGCTGTTGGCGGTTTTTTAGTAGATCTATCTCATATCATAATAATTACCAAAGTGTTTACTCACAGGTGCAAAATACTTAGAGAGTCTCCTTAATCTCCAATTATTGTTGCCTTCTCATCTTGACCTCTCTTGAAGTGTTTTATAAACAATTTAAAGAATAAATGAAGTATTAGAAACAGTTATTATAGAGCAGGCAAAGTTATTTGCTTTCTTTGAGTGAAGGGATATAATTTATAAAGGACTGATTACACTCATCTGTTTTCTGGGTAGCCTGTAAGTTTACTTTACCGTGGCAAGGCAGAATAACAGAGAAATTGTGTCATGGGAGCCCAGTAAGATATTGTAGCAGTAGGAAATCCAATTGCCTTGTTTTACAGCCATTTGTCTTGTCCGTTGTTTCTGTCAAATGATCATTTGAATCAAAAGCATTTAAAGTTATTTTCTTCCTCTGCAGTAATGAGAACAAGAGACTTTTATGCTGCAGGACATTCCTACTAGGTCTTTCCTCCTCTGACATGGCTACCTGCCAGTCCTTGTTATTATTGAAAGTTGCTTCATTTAGTACATTTTATAAAGTGTCTCTGCCCAGCTTCCTGGCTGTCATTGAGGTTATGAGTCAAGAAGGAGAGTGGAGCGGGAGCTCTGATTCAGCAGGGCTTAGCAGCAGAGAAGTTAAAACTGAGAATGTTAGTGGGTAGCTTATTACTTCAGACCTACTCTTTTTCAAGATATGTGTTCAAATCAAAAGAAAAATACAGTGGAAAGCATGTTTGATCTCTTTGCCTTACTCATTTTACCACATTGCTCCTGTCTTGCTTACTAACCAGAGGTTAGTGTCGAGGTTATTTGACTCCAGCTCTCAGAAAGAAGGGCCCTGTCTTGGAGGGAACAGCCTAAGGGTTTCAGAAGCTCCCTCTGTAGGTCTGCAAGAGATTCCCACCTCTGCTGTGCACTTCTGTCAAGCAGGGATCAAATGAGATGTGAGGGTCCTGGAATCATCAAAAGAACAGAGCCTGTTGGCACCAACACAGCTGGAACTGAGGAAAAGATGCCTGTTTCTCTTCTCTTACATGGCTTTTTTCTGTCTCTTTCCTGATCTCCCTGTGAGGCAGACAGCGTGGAGGCAGTAGAGCAGCAGGGAAGAAGAAAGGGTGACAGCGATTGTCTATTCCACATCAGAGGACAATTTTGTAGTGTCCCTTTGCAGTTAGAACATTTGTCAACCCTGATGTCTGCCAACCATAGTTCTGCAGCCCCTGGAGAAGCTTATCTTATCGAAGTGCCTTTTTTTTCCTAAACAGATAGAAGAGAAGACACTGTCATTTCCAAGATCAGTATTTGAGCGAAGAAATAGGGCAGGATGTTATTGTAGACACATATATAGAATTACATCTTTATTTCTAGTACTTCTGGCAGAAGCAGGGAGGTTGAGGGAGAGAAATACATTAATAACAGGTGGTTCTTGTCAGCATAAGACTCAAAAAATCTACAGTACTCTGTATCCTACAGTAATGTTCTTGCAGGTCCAACACCCCTAAAAATATACCTTAGCAGTTCTAAGACACTTCTGAAATATTCCATGGCTTTTAGAGTCAAAATTTTGAACGTCAGTAAGTCTGTTTGAAAACGTTTGATATTTAATCACTGGAAGGATTGGGGGCCCTTATTCAGAACAGTGTGGTCAGAGGAAATCAGAGTTTGAGCGCTGATTCTTCGTCTGCTGCATCTGGAGCCTAGTGGGGGTGCTCTGGGGAACAAATGTAGTTTTGGCTTTGGCTCAAGGGAGGTCCCCTGTCATGAGATGACATATGAAGGTTATGCACATAAGTACCAAACCCTCACACTCCCATACTGTGCAGCATTTCACAGCCAGGAGATAAACAGACTGTAGCTGCTTTAAAATAACAGCTAAATAACAGTTTTTTCTCTGTTTATCTCTGTTTGCTGGGCTATTAAGTCCCTTTTTTTTACTCCTGCCTGGAGTCATATCCCAGGTTGGTGTGTCCTGCAATTGGGTGGGATAGTTTCTGCCAGATACCACTTGTACCTGAAATGCTGGGCACTGTAAACTTTGTTTTAAAACTCTCATGAGTAATTGCCAAAAGGTTGTAGCTACAGTGTCCCAAACAAATGCACATTATGAATGGTCCTCTTTTTTAGCCTGCTTTTCCTTTAAACATGCCTGTTGGGTTTTGAGTACCTGCAGTTAAATGGTGTTGCTTTTGGCAGGGCTTGGTGAGCAAATGAGGCATAATCTCTCTGATCTCAGTAGTCTGGTCAGTCAGCCATGACATTCTCAGTGTCTTTTCTTTCTACACCCTGTCTGAACAGAGCCATAGCCCAGGCAGCTCTCAGTGGGGTTGCCAAAGATTACCATGTGCAGTGAAGCAGCAGATGGCAGGACAGTGGAAAATATGCAGTCCCAATCCCTGGGTTCATGTGGGGTTCAGGGTTAAATTTCAGTGATTTCCCTCTCTGCTCCTCAAGCCTGTTGATAAACTGCCCTTTGAGAGACGAACTCTGTAGTGTGCTTTGGGAAACTATTTAAAGTTCAGTTTTGTCCGGTTTTGGAAGTGTGTTCTAGACTGAAGCAGAAAATTCAAGCATTCTGTGGCTACAGCAGTTAGAGTCTTCCTCACCTTAGTGTGGGCATAAAAAATGAGGTACATATGAATGCATCCTGAAAACTGTGAAAGGAGGGTAAAAGGAGCTTTGAAAATTTGATTAGCTCATAAATTCTATAATGACCAAATGAGGGGTGCCTCCACAAACTTAAACTTGTGCCTATGTGTTTTGATAAAGCCCTTTTTTGCACTTTTGGTTTTTTTCCCCACAGGCTTCCTCCTCCTTATTCCTTGCATGGGATGGAGAGCTCTCACTGGAATGACTAGATATTCAGTCTTGGGGTGGGGGAGGTGGAATGGTGGGCAGAGAACAAGAAAAACATTCTTTTACAGAAGATTTGTTTACTCTTTTGAGTGATTTCATCCTTTTTTGGCTCTTCCAGCGTACTTCCATCTCACTGTTTCACAGATATCAAGATACTTAACTTTCTCAAATTCTTGTAAAATTTTGGAATTTTATCTCCTTTTGTGGGGGGAGGGGGAGAAATTAAGGCATGAAAAACCTAAAAAGGTCTACATTGCTTGATTGATTAGTTCATGTTCAGAATAAAACTCACATCTCTTTCCACCTTAGGGCTTGGTAACAAGCACATAGAGGAATATGCATCAGTGACTAAATGAGAACCTGGATTTAAGTGACTTTCTGAGCACCCTTTCGGAATTTGCACAAGAACCAGGCTTTTGTTCATTTTCCTGTAACAGCATTAATCAGACGGAACTGTGAATCTACCATTTCTTTCTCTGACATTCTTTACCTTTGGTTAGCTTCAGTCTCCATAGGACCCTTGCCTACTTCATTTCTTACAAGATAGCAATTTTTGCTCTCAGAGCAAGTCTGTTCTCTGGACAAGGGGCAATCCTATTAGGAGAAAGATTACAGTATGTAATCTAGAAGTGTTCTGTAAAACTGTATCATTGTGCATTTGGAAACAACACTGAAACACATGATCCTAACATTTGGTGCTAGAATTGACAGCTTTGCCCTGAGTATGTACAGAGTGTGTGTATGTGCATGTGTGTTTTTCTGCACAGCTACCTATGGGGATATTAAAATGATGTGAAAGGTTCCACTAAAAATACAAAGCCAGGAAATTCAGAATTGGGCTAACTTTCTGTCCTGGTTTCACCCCATTGTGTTCAAGTATTGTAGACATCTCAGAACAGCAGGTGATCTGACTGCCTCTTCTGTTCCTAGAGGAAGTATAAACTAACTTAAATGGGAAATATCACAAAAACAGGATAACAGTGAATTTCAGGAGTCCACAGAGGAAGAAGTGTTCTTAAAAATATTGTTATTAAAACAGTAGTGAGCATGACAAGCTGAATGGTGGTAAATGGACATATTATATAGACACTCTTTTTGCCATTGAATCACTTTCCAAATGTTTTGTTTCATATTTTCTTGTGCAAAACTTTCACGGTGATTGAACTTGTTAATGGTGGTATGTTTAAGTTTGGCCTCTTCTTTGTAAATTTAAGTAATCTGCCTTCAGTGAATTTATCGTGCACCAATTTATCGTGCCAGAAAGCTGAGTTCTCTGTGTTTATAGCTGCATATTAATTTTTATTATTAATTACACTAGAGAAATTCTGTTCCCACAGAGAAAGAATTCAGGAGCAGGATTCAGTTTCAATGGTAACATTAGTAATAAGGAATATTCATTGAAATGTGTGTACATTTCAAAAAGCTGTTAGAATTTTACTCACTGGTTGTGTTCAAAATATTTTCTCATTAAATAAGGGTCTATTTCTTTTTTTGGTGCCTTAATAATTTTAGAGTGAAAATTAGCAGCATGCCCAGGCTTTGTCCCAGAGGAGAGTTCACTCTCAGCAATGGTTTTTATGCAACCTCCTGACATACCCTTTCTGCCTGTGGGAGAGCTGCCGCTCTGTCTGGTGGCATTTCCAGTTCAGAGCTTGGGTGTGGAAGCCATAGCACCCTTGCTTAACTTCAGGGTCCTCTGAGAGTGATCACATCCTGCGCTGCAGTAAGGACACAGCTTTTATGGGAAGTTTAAGCAACCAGCAGTAACTACAGCTAGGTGAAATAATGTTTTTATTGGCTTTCTGAGTGGAGGAGGTCAACACAGCTAGACCAAAGTCTGACCAAGCTGGCCAAGTCCTTTGGACCAGAAGGGACATGCCGTCTTTGTTGGCTTGCGGTCTTCCCAGTGTACTGTCATCTTGTCTCTGCCTTTTCACCCCATTATCTTCTTAAACTGTTAGAGCTTGGGGGCTTACTTTAGGGTTGGGTTCCCCCTGCTCCTGCTTCACACAATCAATTGAAGCTTTTTTTACTGGGGTCTGTTGTTAAAATACTACATTTCAGGGTTGTTACTTTGGTTTTATCCAAAATAATGACTTCCAGGGTTGTCCTGTTCTGTCTTCAGCAGAACCACTTGTCCCTATACAGAAGCAGAGCTTGGGAAATGGGGACAGCAGGGACAGGGAGAGTAGGCTGGGAGCACCATGAACCAATCTTATACCCTGGGTTGCACACCAGCTTGACTGCATGCCACAGCACACGCTGTGGAGATTTTTTTTTTGGCTCTTACGTCTGAGCCATGTGTTTACTTGATTGGTCTGTTGTGAGTCCGAAAGCGTGTCTGTTGCTGGAAGATTTCATCCTTGTACTTGTAACTGTTGAACTTTGCAAGTGATGATCTGTACATTGACTTGTTGGGATCATCAGTGGTGTTGGAGATGTATTTCTCACCCTATCCTAGCTGAGAATCCAACTATTCATAATGTGGAAGATGGAAGGGAATGTAGCACCTTTCATTTTATGTACCTCATACTAGAAAAAAATTTGCCTCCTGTATTTGCAGAAGCTGAGATTTCTTTTTTTTTTGCTTCCCTCAAGTTCTCACTGGCCCTCACCTTGTTACTTCTTGATGTGCTCTTTCCCTTCAGCTGTTTCCAGCTCCCTGAAAAAATGACTCAGCTGTGTTTCAGGACCCCCTCTTGGTGATTCCAGGACTCCTGTAGCAAACAGCAGTTTAGTAAAACCGAAACACATTTACCAAATGATGTATTGAGGGCCTAAAGGGTGCCTCAAGGACTACCACTGTCTCAAAGCTAACCAGAAGAAAGTCCTAGGAGAAAAACAGTTGAGCAACAAAGCTCCAAAGGGAGGCACATGGATTAGGAACATCTTGAGTTATACTGTATAAGTGTCAAACCCGTCTAGCGCTGCTTTATTAGTTTGTGTGGGAGGCAAAGTTTCAAATAAGCTACTTGGCTGTAGTCAGACCGTTTCTCTTGCTCCAAGAAAATACATCAGCACTGACTCAGCACATTTGCCGCTGTGACTGGTTTCAAGGCTAGCTCTTGTTACAGTCTTTAACCTACAGTAAAAGTAAAGGAAAATTCTTTTTCCCCCTGACTTGAAGTGAAATGATACATTTTATACTCAAGAAATCTGCACAGTAAAAGTTAGCGCAATTACGAGTGCACAGAAAGTCACGGAAGACCCATGCAAAACTTTGTTTACATCATGACCCACCACAAACTGATGTCCCAGCCACCTGGAGAGGTTGAGAGACCAACCAGATTTAGTCCCTCAGAGGTCAGAAGGTCCAAGAAACTGTATTAGTCAGTCATGTGTCACCAGGTAAGATTAAAAGCCTTGCCTGCTTCATCTCAAGAGAGTGCAAGGGTAAAGGCTGAACATCTCAGCTTGAACCATCAAACAGCAACTTTTTTGATGTGCTACTGGTTGCTGAGAGGATGGAGGAGGGGAAAGACAGGGAGAAAAGGAAAGGGGTGTTAAATTTAAGAGCACAGATGTCTGAACTGTGATAGCCATTTAACGAGGGAAGTTAAAATCAGAGGGGTTTTTGTGCAAGTTGTCTAAGACTGCAGGATAATTCCATTTTGTACAAGTGCTGGATTTTCCTTTTGGTTGCATACAGTTCTAGCTATTGTAGCACCAATTCAGCAAAGCATGTACTTAACTCCAATTGTTTACACAGGCTTTAACAATATAAAGAGTCTGTACTGATGGGCAAGCACACTCATGTTTACCCACAGCTCATACAAGCAAGGGCTTGCCTAATTCTTTGACAGCTGAAATGAGAGGTTTAATTCAATAACCTTAGTTGTACAATTTAAAAAACACAGCTTAAATGAATGTTAGCAAATCAGAGCGGCTAAAGTCATTTACCTTTGTTTTACAGTGTAGTGTATATGAACTGTGATTAAAAAAACCAAAGTGAATAGTTTGGAGCAAAAGGTTAAGTTTTCTGTAAGCGAAACGCTGCTCTGTTTATGTAAGCGCCATTAACAACATAAACTTGGGAACAGGAATAACACTTTTACATATTGTTTTCAGTATTAATGTTTGGGTTTTCCTTTATAAGAATCTTTGATGCCTCACCTTTTCCTGTTCAGTGTACAATTCCTGAGGGAAAAATATTTTAATTTAAGAAAAATTATATGGAGGAAATATACTAAAATAGCACCTTTTGGCCAACAGTTATTGCTGGTATATCACCCTGCCCTTTTAACAACCCCATATAATAGAGCTGAGAAGTGTAATTAGTCCCAAACAGTGGTATTTCTAATGTGAAATCCAATAGCTTTGTGTTACACCATACACATGCAGATTGTCTGCTAATCTAAATCATTTTTTCACAGTCACTTTAGAGAACTGCTGCTGCACAGTCATAGAAATGATACTGTCATTGGTTTTTGGGAGGTGGAAACCTGTATCTGTTTGTATGCAAAACAGTCATAGGGAGTCTAAAGCCCTGATGACGGATGCCCGGTGGAGGTTTAGCACCCCTGAATCACTGGGGAGCATGGCTTGTGCCGTGACAAACAGCGCCTCTGATTCTCATTCTCTGGTGGTGGTTGGTAGGTCTCTTCCCCTTCTTCTGTGCATCTTTTTTACAGGACTTACTAATTGTCCCCTGAGGTAGGCTGTGTGTTATCTTTTCACCCAGTGGGAAAAAGAAAAATTTTCCTACTCTCTGTGCTCCCTCCACATTTCCGTACCTTGTTGTTCCTCACAAGACTGTCTCGCACTCTCATTTTCCACTCAGATTATAAAAGTCATTAATTTGTGTTCTCTCCATGCGTAGTTCCATGACCTCCTGTTGCCCTCAGCTGTCCAAATGTTCTGTGTGCAAGTGGAGTGGCAGGGGCAGAGTTGCTCTGGGGTTGGAGAGCATCAGCCCCCTCCACTGTGCTGCCCTCCCCTGCTGATTCCCACCTTTCCGTGCCTTTATCTTTCTGCTTTAACCTCCTCATTTTTGAAATATAGAAGTAGTAGTGCATTTTCAATTACCTAAAGAATGGGCAGCCAAGGAATCTGTACCCCATTTCTGCTGAAAATTGATGTGCTAATGGAAAATGGGGCCAAGCAGAATTAGTGCATTTTGGCATCGGAAAGGTTATAATGTGTATCAATATATTATACAACAAAATAATTCAATTGGTACGCCAATTGACGTCTTTGCTAGCAGTATTTAAAGGAATTACTACCACATCATTTTATTTAAATCACGTGTTTCAAATTAGTTCTAAATGAGGGTCATTTGATAAGGAGGGGCAATTTCATCCTCATGTTAGTGGACCACTGCTTTCAGTCTGGGATCTGTGGATTTTTCTGTTATGTAATTGTTTCCCAGGGGATTGATGAAGAATAACCTTTTAAAAAAACTATTATCAGTAGCTTTATCTTTCCTGTTTAGAGAAAGATACATGTCCATTGGAAAATACTTTGGGCTATGTAAACTGAAAATGTTTGAAAAACATTGCAAATATATTAAGAATCTGAGAAAACCACCACCATAAGGTGCTTTAAAAATTTTAAAGAACAGAGGAGAAGATTGAAAATATAATGATGAAACAAAGTATTTCCAGCCATGCTATACAGGATTAAAATGTAGGGATTAAAGCACTATATCTCATGTCAGGAAATAAAATTATTTACTGCCCCAGTCAGGAGGATGTTTCCCATGCATGACTTTACAAGGAGTTGCTTATGAATCATATCACCCTTATTTCATATATATTTCGTTTTGCAAAAATCTGATTGTGGACTTTATGGCAAGCTCATCCAAAGGTAGCTGTACCTGCTGAATAAAATTTGTAGGATGTTATAATGAGTAGAAGGGGAAAAAAATCACTTTTAACAATGATTTTTCCTTTTTTTCCAAAAAGGGATGTTTCTACTTTGTACAACTGTTGTTGTGAGAAGAACAATTTGTTATTTTAAACTGAGAATGGATTCACAATTTAAATGCATGAATGTTTAACGTATATTAAGTAGCTGCTCCACTAGTTTTACCAAAATGCAGGACTGTATCAGTTGTTTTGATCAAGACACAGTTTAAAATTCCATTTAAACCCAAAATATGGAAGGTTAATTTAAAGATCTGTAACTTGATTTTTCATTTGGTTTACAGTGACATAAATCCATTTGCTTTGGAATAATTGTTATTGATTTTCATCAGTGTAAGGAGATTCAGGGCTTCTTTTCTTAGAAAATCTGGTGTTGCTTTGTTTTTCATTTCAGCTTGTTACAAAAAATGGAAAAGGTTGTCATAGAATGGAAATGATGAGCAGTGTGGATTTTCAGGCAATCAAAACATTTTAATGATCTCATTAAGTGTATCATTTACAACACATATATGTTAAAAGAAATATGTTCCTCTGGGTTAGTAGAAGTGCTGGGTACACAATGTGTTTGAACACGTTAGGCTTTCACTAGAATCTATGCCAGAACTGCAGAAACTTGGAGGAAAAAAAAAACCCAAAACTTCAACCTTTTTCGTGTGTCAGCGTCTTCAGAGACAGAAACCTTTTATCATATTTTATGCAAAATGAAGAAAAAAGGTGTTATGAGAACTTGATAGGTTGTTCTAGGACTGCGTCTCAGTTGATAGATAAGTACTGGTATTGAATTCTATAAGATTGATTGTCATTCTATGATATTACTAAGCTTAATAATGGATTTTCTTAGGCATGCAACAACTAGTGTTTTACAGGGAGAGCAGTCTTCCTAAGCCCACAGTTTTATCATTAGTTGGGTTTTGTGTGTAGTCTTGAGAGCTTGGAAAATGATGGTTCTTGAAAAGAAACAGATACTACAATAGTGGCTCTTAAAGCTGCTTCATCCATTTGGCTGCCTCTCCTAAACCATAGATTCCAGAGAAAAACACCTACTTCCAACAGGCAGGTTTCTGATAATACACAAAGGGTGAAACCCCAGTGCCGGTAAAAGGAATGGGATACTGATGCAGAGACTAAGATTTACTTTTTTCCTCTCTTGGGGCAATCTAGCTTTGGAACTGTAGGTGCATTTAGACCATGCCTCCTAAAGCAATAGTTTTAAATACGTGTTAATGAGAGATGTGTCCAGCTTTCAAAACTTCATCTTTGCCAGATGTAGGCAGCATCCTTCTCGAAAGGATGAGCTGTTTCCACCCTGAGCCAGGCAGCGCAATGGGCGACAGGCCTGGGCTGGAGAGCTAAAGCTATTGCATTATACCTCTGCTATTCCTTTTTATTGTAGTATTGTTCCTGCAGTGGTTTGCTGACAAGTTATATGTTTCACAGATCAGGTCTGCTTGATGAGGAATCCTTGCTTTAAATCCTGTCTGGGATAAATCGGGTTTGTAAATCAGACCTTATGGTTCCTATTGGAATGTTAACGATCTCAAAGGGAGGGCTTGGGTTTTGAAAACAAATGTAAGCTAATGCCTAGGGTTCCTGAAAGAGCTGTTGATGTCATGAAAACTCTTGTTAAAGGCCCCTTTTAAAATGTAGGAACTTGTCAGACCCTGCTTAACTTGGGCTGTTTGGAACCGCTAAAATGACACATCAAAGCATCTTTTGCTACGTCTGGCCACGTCTCTTCTGCCTGACCACATCTCTAATGCTGTGTAGCAGCAATTCCAGTGCTGCTGATAGCGATGCAACCTAGAGCATGATGTGGCCCATCATGGTTAGGTAAGGATGTATTCACTGCATAGATAACTATACAAGGCACTTAGCCCAGTATGTTTGACCCTACTGACAGCAAGAATGATTCTTCTCTGGGTTACTGCAGGATAGTGAACTCCCAGCCATATGCCACCCACACACATTTTGAAAAAGTGTTCAAATAAGTCAACATACATCAACCATATAACATGTTTTGAACACTCCACATTTATTCATACCTGGTGTGAGCAATGAGTTGTGTTTTACCAAACCTCTCTGAACTGAGGAAGCAGTGCAGAGCCAGGACACAAATGTGGGACTGACATCGCTCCTTCCCGCCAGGTAGTTTCTGTCACTACCACCAACACATTTCTAGGTGAATTAGTAAGGTTAGTAGCATAACAAATTAGGCCTTCTTCACCTGTGATAACTGGTGGCATTTTGGCAGCTGCATCGTCTGAAAATCAACATAAGGGGTAAAGTGGTTAACACACCAGCAGCTTTGATGACACTCTTCCTGGCACTGAGTGACCATTTTGTGGAGAAAAATGCTCTTGTATGTTCAACATTAGCAAGTCTTCACTACCTCCTGAGGAAGAAGGAAGCTAACCATTTCTGTGCCTCAAAAGGTACTTTGCATTCAGTTATGCAAAGATATCCGTAGCACTCCACCTGGACCTCTTAGATAGAATCAATCCTGAGGAAAAAGATATTACTTCTGCTAAATTTCAGATCAAAGCAAGATTTCATAGCCAAATTACAAACCTCTAGGACAGGGCTTTTTAGTGGAAATGCTGATGTAGCCTTAACTATTTTGTGTGACTCCAGTGGGCACCAGCTTAAATTCTAGTTATGATGTGCATTTAATGGCATGGGATCAAACATAGAGTGTAATGAGATATTTTAAGATACTGTGTTTGAAGAGAATCTGTACTTAAACATTATTTATGAACCATATCATTTAAATGCTTCTGAAATGTGCCACTCAGTCCTTGGGTGCATGAAAAAATGTTCTAATTGCATTTCTCAGAAGGAACAGTAGCATAGTTTTCTTCCACAGCTTTAATGCTGAGGCACTTCCAAGAAGAGGGTTGGTATTATTTAGTGGAACCCTTACTGGAATATTTGTGGAAAATAAAGGTTTTCATTTTTCATTGTGGTGCTCTCTAGTTCTTCATTTCAGCCTTTTCAGGAATATTCCGATTTTGTGTGGAGAATACCTTTCAGGATTGTTTCTCTCCAGTTAACAGTGACTCTGTGAGAAGACAGCAGCTACTAGTATTAGTTGTGCTCTGCTAGACAAATCAGCTCTTTCTTGTGCAGTATCTTTCATATATTTAAAGTTAAATTGATAGCATAATAGTTTTTTCTCTCACACAACCTAATATGCTGCTTTTTTTTTTTTTTTTTCATGCTGAGGAAGCATTTGCTCCAAAAGGGAAGTTGACATTCATTAGTTGTGCAGGTTGGCAGTAAAACTTGCTTTTATGAAGATGGTGATTAGAACTCTCATTGCTTTTGCTGCAAATGGGAATATAGCGTTGAAAGCAGTCAGTTTTGCTTATTACTCAGTTGCAGCCTGGAACTTTAAACCATATACTTTATCCTAGAAAGAAACCTGTTCCTTCAACTCTTATTTGCTGAATAAAAATGCTAACTGAAATAATTTCATTACAGAAGGTTAGGAAGTTTCAGAGCTAATCCTAGTAGGTTTTTACAATAGGTTGAATCTGTTTTTAATTAATTAGCAATAATTTGTGTGAAGGTCTCAAAGCACTTAGATAAGTTAAAAATAGAAACAATATTTGGAGAGTTGCCAGTCTGACTAAGCCAAAGAGACTCTGTCACTGGTTTCTGTTAAGCCAGAGCTCCAGTCCTGCTGCAAGCCTGTCCATCCAGGACCAGGAGAACCACAGTACTTTGCTTTCAGAAGTTACAATAGCAGAGCACAGGGTTGGTACTGTCCAATTTTTGAGAAATTTGCTTTAAAAAAGACTCTGGACTATATTTTGTTTCTGAAAGTTTGCAAATCACACTATTTAGGAAGTTTCCATTATATATGACTACATTTTCAGGAGATATGGAAATTATGTAATTTTCATCCTTTAAAGAACAGGCAGAAATTGATGGTATATCCTAAATGGCTAATAATTGGAATTGCAATTAGTTCAGCAGTTGATGAAAATTTAAAATTCTATCTTAATCCTGTGGTAAGGTGGTAAGGTCTGAATTATTTAAGTTCTTTATTCCACATGGGTCTTAGAGGTGTGCTTTTTTTTTTTTTTTTTACTTTCAGTAGAGTCAAATGACACAGAAAAGTACTGTAGTGCTCTTGATTTTACAGGAAAAATTAGTAGCCTGAAAAGGACACTTCATGTTATTTAATAATGTTGCAGCAACCTACTATTTGTTTGACAGGAAACAGAACGTATTGAGATGCATATCTAAAGAGTTCATATCTAAAGTTCCATTGTGAAAAAAAACTGCATGTATGCATTGAATGCATAAACTACACTACTTAAGACTTTTGAAAATTGCTAAGAGCATTTTACAACTTGCAGACATTTTCACTAACTTTCCTGTTTTTCATTTGGAGGAGATATCATCTGTCACCACTTAATCATATCTTTTTTTAGCTATTAAAAATGCATGTAATTTTAATTTTTGTGGCTCATTAGTGTGCAAATGCCATTGGGCTTGTTTAGCCTAAACTCCTGGTCTAAATTCAAATCCCTCTGCTTTTGAGGAGACTATGACCACCTTTTAGAAATGCAGCCATCATAATCTAAAAATCAAGATCTGAAAATAAGTAACAAAAAATATTGTTTAAAGCAACTCTACTGGGAGCAGAAATGGGTACACAAATTTTCCAAAGTAATACAGTGAACAACATACTGAAATATGATTAAAGTGCAGTCTTCAATTGAGAAAGTTGAAATCACATTTTCATGATATAACTGAACCTGAGGGACAAAGAATCCCAAATAACTAGAAAAGTAGAATGCATTTAGCCATTACAGTTCTTTGGAGAATAGGTACTATTTGCATAGTCCTGATTTTTTTTTGTTAATAAACAAATTTATTTATATATATGCATTCCTTGGAAAAAAATATTAAAAAGGAAAAAAGAAATGGCAACAGAAAACTTGAGGGTGGTCTAAGATGTCTGTCTTCTTTATGTAACCTTTTTCATTTTGTGTTTAAGAACTGACATTCCAAACGATTTTCTTTGGCTTTATGCCTGGAGTGAATACTGAGGCAGCAAATTAGGAATGCTTAAGAAGTCCCACAAAGAAAGATGTTTGCTGTGAAAGTGCAACTAATGTGACACTTGCACTGGAAGCTTCTTAGCTTGCTCAAATGATAAAAGATGGCATGGGTCTAGGTGGTGTAAGGGGACTGAGTGAAGACTGAAAATGCCATGTGCTGAGCTATACGAGGTGTCTCCTCTGGCCAGCTATCTGCCAGTGTGACTGTGCTGATACCACCTTTTATTTCTCTTCCAGGGGCTAATTTTGTCACTCGGAAGATTAGCCGATCGGTAGCAAAGATTCACCTTGGACAGCTGGATTGTTTCAGCCTGGGCAATCTGGATGCTAAGAGAGACTGGGGCCATGCCAGGGACTACGTTGAGGTAAGCTGTGGGATTTTTTTTGAATCATCTTTGTGGTGGGGATAATGCTTATTGCTGTAACTTCAGGTTATGGTCCACAGAGGGATATCTCAAGATTTTTTTTTTGCCTATTGAGGTCTGTTAACTTTGTCTTGCTCTTGACTTCAGATTAGGGAATTTAGTAACACAGCAGTCTACCCCAGGCATGACCTGAAGAGAAAAATAAATCTTTGGGTTTACATTCCTTGCCTGGATTCCTGGGGAAGGGGTCTGACTACAATGTGGATCTATTTTAGAGTATTCCTTCTATTCTTTTGACAAATTTTATGACCAATATTAAGATTTCAGCAAGATGCAGTATGAGCTGAAGGGAAAGATCCTACGTTATAAAGCAGCATGGCAGATGTTGGGACACATAAGCCTGCATTTAGTGTTTGAAATGTTTGTGTAGTCAGGATTTGTATCTAATTTTATTCTACCCATCTACTTCAGCAGACAAACAAACAATACCCCTGTATTGTATTACAAGGAGACATGAATGACCATGTAGGAAATATTGTCTTTTCCCCAGGAGATTTTTGTCCCCATTTTGGTGCTTAAAGTTTTCCTGTGGTCATTGGACTATTTCTGTCTTTTAATAATTCCTTGCTGGGAAACCGGATTTGACTTCACCATTCATTGATGTAGTTTTAAAAGATGATGACTGTTTGTTTTGGTTTTCTATATTACAAAGTAAGAAGTATCTCAGTAGGCAAGAGTCTGATTTTTATCATAAATTGAGACTTTAAAGGTAGAGGAAAAGCTGAGCTCTCAAATCTTCTTTACAATCAAAAAGAGCAAGAAAATAAAATCATAATACCTCACTATAAACTGATGTCCTGAATGGCATTAAGAAAGGTAAAGAGCCATATCACCTTGGTATCAAAAGGGTTACATCAGGCAAGTGAAGAAGGTGTTTTTTGGCAGCCAGCTTTAAATGAAGTTGTCTTTGGTTCTGTGCTGCATTTGCATGAGGTGCTAAGGGCACCATGAGTGTGATGACTGTGCCTCCATGACTATGGTTTTATATTTGTGGCTACAACATTGGATGAAGCAGTTAAACAAACCAGTAAACCGTCCCAGTCATCTTTATAATGCGCAGAACTATGGTCATGAGTTACCAAGTCTCAGCTAAAAGAAAGTAAAAGATAAGTCAAGTGGAATGATCAGTTGCATGAACATTATGAATATGATTTGTTAACAGGCATTGGATATTTCATAGACTTCAGCTATCTCATTCCAACACAAATTGCACTAGGTCATAAATCATGGGATGAATCCTGAAGTCTTCTTCCCTAAGGGAAATCCAAAATAACTCTCTCGTGCCTTCTGGGTTAGACCCTTGTCCTGTGTTAACAGAATCACAGGATGGGTCAGGCTGGAAGGTACCAGAGTGGCTCATCTGGTCCAACCTTCCTGCTCAGGCAGGAATGAGGTTCTAGAGGTCATTGAACAGAATTGTGTCCAGACAGTTTTTGAATATCTCCGGTGAGGGTGACTCCACAACCTCTCTGGGCAATTAGTTCCAGTGTGTGGTCACCCGCACAGTAAAGTTCCTCCCCATGTTCAGGTGGAACTTCCTGTGTATCAGTTCCTTCTCTTTGCCTCTTGTCCTATTGCTTGGCACCACCAAGAGCCTGGATCTATCCTCTTGACACTCCCATCAGATACCGATAGACGCTGATGGCATACATCCCCTCTCAGTCATCTCTTCTCAAGGCCTAGCTCCCTCAGCCTATCGAGGCTATCATTCAAACATTAAAAATCAAAAAGGAAATGAGAACAAGTCTATCCAGAAGGATGACTAGCTTTCAAGGCCTTTGGCCTCCAGAAGGAATGTAGTTTTCTGAGGTCTATGGCGTGAACACATGTTTTTTGTGCAAGTAGCATTCCAGGCCTTTCAGCTACACATTTTGGGCCTGTCCCAAAATCTTCTGGAAAGAATTCCTCACTAAAATGTAGTTCATCTTGAGTATTTCTCATCCCAGAGAGGTACCCCTTCAGATAATGGGAGAGTTATTATCAATTCTCTAATTCCCTGAGTATTGTGGAAATGTGGTTACAGGCAGCCTTCTAATGGCTAAAAAATAAGGTAACTTTAAACTGGAAATAAACAATTGTTTGAGGCTTTAATGGACTGGAAAGTAGGGCTTAGAGATTTAACGTTGTTCAAATAAATACATAGTATGTTAGAAAGCATGATCATATTTACAAGCATTTGGGGAGCTTCCTTAAGCATATGGCTGAACACATAGGGATATATCTTATCCTCTCCATATGTAGCTTTAAATCCCATCAATATTAATACAAGTAACACATGTGCATATAGACTAGACCATGTACTGTGTTTTCTTTCTTCTTATTTCCTTATTAGGGATAATAATAAAACCATAAATACATTCATTTTTGTTGTTTTATGAAATATTATGGGTCAATTCCTGACCTCATGAAAGTTGATGAGCAAACTCTCATTGACTTCACGGAGAGACAGTATCCTGTATGTGTTGGACTTGAGAATGTCTGGTAGTTACAAAGCACAAGCAGAATTCATGGCTCTTGGGCTTTGATTATATGAGTTTATTTGACTGCCACTGTGATTTTGGGCAAAGTCCTTTGTATACAGTAAAGCATGGAAGTGTGTAGGTGCCCACTGAGGGATGGATTGAGGGTAGTAGATGATTCAGAAGTTTGAGGTTTAAACATAGGTTCATGTCAGTGGAGAATAGTTGGAAAATGTGTTTGATTATGATTTTGACCTGGCACTTGAACTGCCACCTGCAGGAACAGGGTACAGCAGCATTGTGCTGGTGAATGAAAACGAGGAAGTCCAACTGACTGGAAAGAAAGGATTCCATTCAGTGTTTAAAGAGAACAGAATAGAAATAAGTAGGCATTGAAAATTTTTGGTGTACGATTATAAATTTTAACCTAAAATTAGTAACTCTTAACATGTTGACAGAAATTGCTGCTTCCTCTTGCTCTCCCTTTCTCCATTATTGACTCTGCTGTGATCCAGCATAAGTCTCATGAGATGGTATTAGAGATGATGATCAATGCCACAGAGTTGGAAGTGGAAGAATAATGTATCAATGCTACTGACATATGAATCTTCTGTGTACTATTTTGCTTTGGGAGGATAACATGCCCTTTATTTGTTGCAGACTATCTGCTGGGTATTTTCAATTATTAGCACAACAGCAAGCCTTAAGAGTACAGTGCTGAGTACAGGGGAAGAATCACCCTGCTGACCACACTGTTGCTGGTACAGGCCAGGATGCCATTAGCCTTCTGGGCTACCTGGACACACCAGCCTCAGTTGCTGAGCTGAGGGTTTTTCTCCCCTTCCTTCAGTTTCCTCTTTATCACCTGCTGATACTCAGGTTGCCTTCTGCAATTGTGCTGCCCGTACCTCAGTCTTGTGCAAACAGCACAAATACTGCACTGACAAAAGCTGTGGAAAAGCCCCTCAATCTTGATCTGACAAAACTAAAAGAAGTCAAAGGTAACAGTTTTAATAGTCTTTAGGTATTCATAGAGATCTCTTTTCTCTTGCCTTCAATAGAAATCCAGCAGTATTTCAGCAATAATTACAGAGGACTCATAATTGGGTCATAATTGGCTCCAATTCAATTAATTACATGTCTAGTCAAACATTTAAAATAAGGTTTGTGCCTACATTCATGGTGAAATCAGGGTGCATTTGATATTTAGAATGTATGGGAATTGGCTTTCATTAATTTATATTTAAATAATGTAAAAGAAAATCAAAGCAAAAGGGAACTGTTTATAAATAAGTAATATAGTAAGTTATTGTACAGGCCAACCAAGCATATTAAGAAACTGTGAAACTGCTTAAGGAGAGAATTTCCATCTTACTTTTTTTTTTTTTTTTAATTGGTACTGGTGCTGATTCATACTTTAGTCTGTGATTAAAACGCACAAGAAAATACCCCGTCATTTTTATTGTCTTAGACCATTTTACGCATGTTGAAATTTGGATAGTAAAATCTAATCTTTGTTTAAATCTCTAGTCAGCATCACCTGGTCTTTTACTTATGACTTTTCTATTTACCATTCTAATAGGTAGAAACTGACCCTTGGAAACAACTGCTACCACTGCTGTGGTGGGAAATCCCTTCTTGTATGTTTGTGTGTAATATAATGTTGTTTAAATATAAAAACTCTTGCCAGAAAGAGTTATTTAAAATTTTACTTTACTCTTGTGCATAAGAAAAGGAGTCAGCCAGTAAGACTACTGGCCAAGGCGTTTCTAGTTTTGTGGTGTTGTTTTCTTGTAGCATTAAGGATGTCTTGTCTTTTGAGATACATTTTACCTTAGTCTGCTAAGACTTGAAGTTTTTTCTGAGCAATCCTTTCAACACCCCAGCTGAATTCTTGGTTGTGAGAGTCTTGCTTTTTTAAGGACTGTTGGTTATAAAAGGAAAGTCAGTCGTATCTGTCTGTGTGACTATCAATACCTCCTATAGTTATGAGATTGGCTCATGAATTTAAGGCATGTTTCTAAATGGGGATTACCCTTTTGGTATGGACTGAAGTGAAAAATGCTCTTCCTTTCTTATTGCTTAGTTTTTATGTTTAAAGTGAATACCTTCTAATAAAAGTTGAGAAATAATTTTAAACCCTCAGTGATGGGCTTGTTTCAGTATGAGGGTATAGCCATCCAGGTAAAGTGTACTTTGTGTATTTCCAAATGAGAACTTTTTCTTTTCATAAGCTTGTCTGACCTGGGATAACTAACTTAAGCCAAACTGATCTTCAAATTAAATCAAATCTGCTCTAGATGGAACTGCTTCCATCTAGGTGAAGTAATTGTGAGAGCAGCAGGACTATAAGAACCTTTAGGAGAAAAGTTTGATAGACTGTGCTCCTTTGGAACAATTACTGAACATTCACAAAACTCTTGACAGGTACTTGCTGAAGCAGTACATTTTCTAGAAGCCTGTGTATCAAAGACAATGAGGCAATGAGTATTCCATCCCTGACTTTTTCTAATAGTTTAAAAATCTTTAATTTAGAACTAAGCCTCATGCTGAAATGTTTTTGAGCAAGCAACATCTTCCCAAAGGAATTATGCTCTTGCCAAGAGCAGAATAGTTTTTGATTCCCTCATGTAAATATTTAGGACTTGTGGAGATAGGTGTCCAGGATAAAGGAAGTGACATTTGACCACGTTAATACATTCAATCATCCACCCAAATAATGACCCAGTTCTCAGGATACAATACAGCCAGCATAAGTGATCACAGCACAGTCCCAGCTGGTTTCAAATGAAAGATGTGAAGTTCACCCAACACTGACCCACAGGCACTGGCACTGCAATACAGACACAACAAGAGTGCTGGAAGAGCAGATCCCAGAAGTAAAGATTCTCTTCCCTCTGATAAATTCTATAAGGAAAATACATAGATAAGTGGATTTCCAGGTCAATTCATGGTATCATTATTTTAGTAAGTTATTTTTATATGTTGTGCCTCAACTGAAATAGTCCATGCCTACAAAAGAGCTCGTCTTGATATGAGGTGGTAGATGGTGTCACTGGCCACCAAACAGGTGACTCCTCACCATGTCTCTCATGCAGAATCAAAATAGGGTTCTGTGACACACTGTTGTAATTTCTGTCTCTTTATTGCTGTCCAGGTAGGCTCCATCAGTCTCCCTCAGCTCTTCAGGGCACCTGTGGCCCCACTTGACTTCTGGCTTCAGAAACTACTCTTTTATTTCTCTGGTTTCAGTTACAAACTTCAGAGTGGGACTGAAGACCAAACATTTTTTCAAAGGCTATATCTGTGCAGTGCCAAAATGATCTGCCACAAATAATAAGCATATAGTGAACCTCTCCTCAGTGTACATTTCTTCTCCATTCTCCCATACAAGCAGAGAAAAAGTTGAAATTTAAATAGTTATATTTTCTTTTTGTTAGAGCATGATTTAGTGCCTGCAAAATGTAGGTATAATTCTCAAACATCTTCTTCCAGATTTTGAAAATATGGGCAAAGCTTCCCTTATGAGGAGAGAATGTGTTTTAGAATAACCACGATAGTGAAAGTTTTCCTTTTTAATGCTAAATAAAGGCTTACATTTTGGTAAATAAGACTGCACACTAAAGGACCTTATAATGCATTTCTTTCAGTGCATGTAATTTAGATTAGACTTCTTGACTATTAGAAATAGTTGCAATTCTCAGCAGAGTAACACACTATCATCTTAATTTTACTCATGTGGATGATGTCTACAACAAAGAAAAACAAACCCAAACCAAGTCCTTTGTGGTTTTTGAAATGCTGAAGTCTGCAAATAATATGATTCTAAATAACTACAGCATAAATGAGAAAATCTGAACACACTTTATTCATGTGTGCATGCACACACATACACAGCCTGTATAAAAGTGTGCATGTATGAATGTATGTTTCTGTGCATGGTTGGTTTTTGTGGAAATTACTTTCAGTTTCATGTAGTTTGAGAGGTTCATTTATGTGCTATTTTTTCTTTAAGTTTGAGATGATTGATAATAAGAGATTGTACAAGAAAGTAAGTAGTTTATTGCAATAGGCATGAATGGTCTCCATAGTTAAAACATAAAAATGAGGAAAAAAAAAGTCTTTAATTACAATATGTGGGTGTTCTGTCTAATACACATCATATGGCATTGATTTCCAACAATGGTGGACTGTAAGTCCAACTGTAAGTGTTGTTGTTAGACCTTTCAGAAAACTATCCTGATCTCTTTCGGAACTGTAGCATCATTTTCCCCTCTTTATTTTCTTGCAGACATATCTTCTGTGAGGGAAGCATATATGTAAATAGATTTTTTTCTTATTTACAGAGATTTTCCTTTAACTTTCTTTTTCAGCACTTTCATGTTTGACCTATTAGTGTTTTTAGGATTTACAAAGCCAGGAAAAAGTGCTTTCCTCAGCAAAACCATCTGGTTTAGTTTCCTGTGCCTCAACAATGATATGTGTATTATTATCAAGGCCACCCCGGTGGTTTTCTAAGTGGTCTTGTTACAGCGGTGGTCTTACAATTCAATTGGAGTGATGGAAAGGTTAGACTAAGGCTTCTTTCAAGTATAAGGTTTCCAAATTGATAAACTATGTATTGTTGTCATGTTTCTGACACTGACCTATTTTGCCATTGTGGCTTGAATGAAGTATCTCTTCCATCAAATAACACAAGAGTCCTCCTGACAAATTCTGCTTTTGCAGCCTGTTCTTCTTGAGAATACCAAATTAAGGTACTTTGCATAACTGTAAATGTGTGCTATGTTCCTATGATTTTAATTTTCTGCTCTGTCTGGCAATGTGTGAAAACCCAAGTAAAATTATGACTCCATAATTTAGGAGCTATCCTTTCACTTGTTCTAAGGCCTGTAGAAAGCAAATGGATGTCAGCAGAGAGCCTACATAAAGCAGTATATGCACCATCATTGCAGTCCACCTCAGTGCATGCTGCAGGATAAGGTTTACTCATTAGCTGGTGGCAGTAGAGCACGAGGGTGAAAACAAGCAGACTTGAAACAAAAAAAAAAAAGGTCTGTTCCACCTTCCAGTCAGTCTCGTGGTGATTTTAACCTGGGGTAACACCAGATGAGACTGTGGGAAAGAGATGAATCCCATGAGGGAGATGGGATTGCCTGGACCTAGGGAGTGAATGCACCAGACAGCCTGGTCAGGGCTGCAGCTGTGCCTGGAGGGAAACCACTGCCCCATCATGGAATGGAACATGTTCACCATAGAGTGAATCTTCACAAAATTTAACAGTGAAGGTCTCACAAGTCTCTCTTCAGTGCTTGTAAATCAGGATTTTAACTTATTTTTTTTCCATTGTTTCCATTCCAAACTCTGCATAAAATTTATGAATTGGGCAAGTTTAAGAAAAATGTAAAGGAAATGTTCTCATAAACATTCTCTAGCCTTCTGCATGCAGAATTTTAAATACTTACTCTGTGACAAGGAGACCCCTAGTTCATGGAAAAAATATTGAAGTTTAATACAAATGAAATGTGTTTTTTAATCAGCTGAATCACTTCAATTGACATTTTTCCTTCCTTTATTTGCTCTTTTTCCCATCATGAGTGGGGGGAAAAAAAAGGAAGGTTAAAGCCAACCAGGTGTGTCCACCTTTGAACCAAAAATTTTTTTCTCAGTCAGTTGCGATTTGGCAACATTTTAAAGAATGGGAAGCAACATCTTTTATTGGTAAATGTTAGGCAACATTAATAACAGGTACTGCTACCAGCCCCACCTGTAATAACCCAGATAGTTTCTCTTTATTAACTAATCTATGATTTATAGATTTATTTGAAGCTTAGAATAGTGTACCACATTCTGAGAAAGCTCTATAGCATAGTTGGTTTGAATTTTAATAAGGGGGGAAAAATCCCTTAAAACAGATCATTAAAATTTAATGAGGACATTTTTAAAACCCTATAATGGTTCAATTTACACTGGAAGTCAAAAATAGTTAATGGTGTTGTTATATCTGTGTGGTAACATCCTCACTATACAGTAATTGTTTTCATTTGAAATTAAGCCAGTAAAACATCGTGGGCAATGCATTCCCAGAACCAAAGTTTTTAGTCCTCTAACTTCAGGTCATTTTACTGAAAGTAATGCTTCAGATAAATTAAAATGTCAGGGCTCACTATTAATGTACTCTAGCTGTTAATATTCTGTGCATTATTAAGAAGATTGGTTATCAGCAGAGTGACTGTTCTTTCCTGATCTGGGTATGGAAAAAAAACCCTTTTTTTTTGCTTGTTTCAATGGGAAACATTCCCCAAACCCACAGGGTGCACTTAATATGCCACTTTTAGTTGTAGCAGAAATACTTGAATTTTAGCTGTAGGTGTTATTGGATGAAGCCTTGACCTAACAACCAACATTAATGATCCAAAGATAGAGCAGCTGAACTTTCCAGTTGGCCTTCTTTGGCCCATTTTAAGCTTTCCCTGGAGATGGCTGACTTGATTACCAGGTTAAGTATGTGAAGAAAGCTTATTGCTGTCTTCTGCTTGACTCCTTTCTCTCTTCCTCTCAAAGTCCACATGATTTCTGCAGTGAGACCAATTGTGCGTTTCCTCAGGCGTATGAGGAGCATTGCGTTTGCAAGGTAGGTGAGCCACACTGGTGTTTTCTCGTCCCCTCTTTCCAGTCAGCTTGGCAGCGTGACTGGGATGGATTTGCCTGAGGCCATCAAAGAGGAGAATGAAGCAAAAGCAGTGCCCTGGCATCGTCCAGTGCCTGTAGCTTACGTGAGGGCTGTGCAAAACAGCTGCTGGTTCCTTCAAACCTTCCCAGCACTTCCTACTCTGAAGGAGGGTCGAGGCTGACTGGAGCAAGGGAGCCAAGCAGTTATCCTTCCTGGCACGCCCTGCAGATCCACAGCTCAGCTCCTGCTGTGAGCAACCTTTGTGGCCATTCCCTTGCTTCTAGTGGAATAAGGATTTCACTGGTGCTTCTGAAGTGAGCAGGCCCACATATCTGCTTCCAAATTTTCTGTTGTGCAGTGGGATTAAAACAATCTCTGGTATTGGATTTGAGGAAGAAACTTAGAGGATCCATAATTATTCGTATGAAATGTTGCCTCTCTGCGAGGACGAATTATTGGGATTTTTTTTGTAGAATTAAATGCAGTCCAAGCACATTTGCTTGCTCTTTAGCTTTGATCCTATTAACAAGATTTGTATTTTTTAGAAGCTGATATTTTTTAGTGCAAGTTGTGCATTACTATTTCTTTATCTGCAAATGGGTTGGATTTTTTTTTTTTTACTATAAAGTGGTTTTCCGTCTTCCAAGTGCACTTTACAGATTTCTTTAAGGAGCAGTAAATTTCACTAGTAGAGCATGAACTCCTACTTCCACCTTAACCTCTATCAAGTGAGAAGTTACTCTACACAGAAATAGTTTATCAAGGCAACCCTAATGCTCTAATACAAGGCACACGTGTTGCTTTTGACATAATGAAAAGGTGGTACAAATCATATGATCTTGCTGTGCTGTGCTTTATTTTACAAGAAAAAGTAATGCTTTATGTTGCTAATGCAGTATATTTCTTATGCAATACAGGCACATTTCCCCCTTCCTATTAATTTATTATGCTGCATATATTTCCAGACCAACATTACTTTTTCATGTCTGGTGGGAATTTCTCTCTTCATCTGAGGTGTTTTAAATTCAACAAGCATAAGGTTTTTAATATATCATGTTCATTTTAAAGGGGAAATAATTGACAAGGGAAAAATATTTTGTATAGCCTTTTCATTTTATTGCCAGTATTACTACTGATATCCAAGGTAGATACATACTAAAAACACTGAAAGTTTGAAACTGTTCATCTGCCAGATTAAAAGCAGATTTTGGAATATTGGAAAGGTCTCAGAAGGCATGAGATAGAATGGTCTTCCCCACTGCTGCACTGAACGTGCATGTTCCATGTTTGATATTTTATTTCAGCCCATAACACCTTGTGACTCACATGCCCTATCCATGGTATGCACTGCTGGAATGTATTTTTCTGAGTTGATAGCACTGGTAGCAGAAGTGATACTGGGTTGCAAGGAGGAGCCAGCCTGCCATAGAGCAGGGCCCTGCTGTGTTCAGTTTTCTGGGAATGCCAAGGTGGAACACCAAGGAGCTTCCCTTTCAAGAACCTTTTCCAGACTAACTAATGCCTCATCTCTAGGAAAATCTTTCTTCTTCCTTTTTTTTTTTAAAATTTCTTTTTAAAGTATTTTAAGAGCAGGTAGTAGCAATTTAGAACTGGTGTTGGTTTTGGTGGTGTGTGCAAGTCCTTATGGTCTGAGCACACTTAATGTTAAAACTTTATTATGTAAAGCACTTTTTTGGCATCTTAAAAATATGGGTGTGATTTTAGAAAATATATTATTTGATCCTGGTAGTCATAAAGGGTAAGGACATGTGTGAAGTGCTCAAGCCCCAAGAGGACTGTAGGGCTGTGAGTTCCCTCATTGTCCCCTTGGAAAACCTGAGGAGTGACAATGCTGAAAACCAACTGCAGGAACTGGTTTGGAGTGAAATCTTCTAATAATATGATTATTGGCTTTGGTGGGACTTCATTCACTGTGTCTTCCATTTGTGCACGGGGAGGCCAGTGGAAGAGAAAGAGGCTCTGTGCCTGCCCAGAGTTACACAGTACACCTGTGATAGGACAGCCACAATTTGGCTTTAAAAGTGACCTCAGGAGACATTAAAATGCCATTTAACACATTACCAATAAAACCAGGAGGCATAATAAAGAGTTTTCACCTGGCCTGCCCAGTTCCAGTTTTCAGTCTCAAGTTTGACAGAATGATGGAATTGGTGCACAACTGCCCAGTCCTTGTAATTAAGTAAATGAGACTTTCCTTAAAGGAGGCCTTTTTGTTGCTGGTGTTCATAAGGTCATATCTAAAGAAGGTCAGTGTAAAACCAATAGGCACATGTGTAAAAGTATAGCTTGCACAAGAAGTTTCAGTAAAAAGTCCACCTAAACTGAAAGTAAATTAATCATCATTCTTACCACAATAATTTTGGAGTGATTACATAAAATAGTGTTAAAAAATACCAGAATCATTCACGTTTTACTTTTACTTTTAGAATACACTAAAGTCAAGAGAAACAAGACTCAGTTCCCTTGGCTTAATTTATTCATATGAGGTTTGGGAACAAATTGTGTCATGAAATTGCATGCTGATGACAAGCAATTAGTTGCACTGATTTGTAGCAGTCTGATCATTTAAATACAATGTGTCGTAAATACTTCAAGTTGAGGGAAAAAAATCCAGATTCTGAAATCATTATCTTAAAAATGTCTTGGATAGGTGTTTATGTTCTGGAGCTGCTTGCAAAACAGTTGACTCCTAACCAAGTTGATAGTTTTATTAGAAGTATCTTAAAGCGAACCTTTTTGCTTAGATATGGGCTTTTGCTGGGATACTGGTTCATATAAAGTCTCTTCCAGTAAACAGTCTAACTTGTCACTGCAAACTCCTGTCTTGGTTTTAGAAAGTACTGCTGGAGCTTACAGTGTTACTACACTTTCTTGGAAGGGAAAATCACACACACTTTTCTATTTCATGAAGGCAGATAAAGCTGGAAAATAAAACTGCCTGTAAGCAAGGACAAAATGGTGGTGCTCAGGGTGAAAGCTACGACCTGGACTCCCACCCAGAACCAACTCCCTAGGAGCTAAAAGAAGCACAGTCTGTCAGAGAAAAGCAAATTTATACTCAGGGGCACCACAGCTGCTGGAAGTAACACTGCATCCTCATGTTGGGGGGAATGTGAGAGCAATACAAGATGGGGAATAAGACCCCAGTTTATAGGGGAATGCTGTGCTCTCACCACTTGCTCTCAGGCCAAAGTGAGCCACCAGCTGCTGCGGTGCTTGATTCTGCCTGTGAAAGGAGACTGAAGTTCTTTAGCTTGAGTGGGTCACAAAACAAGACACTCATACAAAGTAGCAGGCATTTGCATTAGATCTTGATGATTTGTTTTCTTACAGAGTGAAGAGAGATGAGGGAAAGATGTGCTCAGTAGACAAGTTTGACTTGAGAATTGTCCTTAACACTAATTAAACTTCTACTCTTGGAACTAAAAGGGGCTGGCTCTACAGGATCCCATTTACTGGCTTACGAATATTCTGCATTTCTGCAGAATTAGTAATTTTTTATTGGGCACAGAGAGCCAGCTCAGACTGTCCACTTGGTTAGGGAAGAAGACAGCAAATGCAGGTTCCCTGAGTAACCTCACAGCACAAATAGGCCTGTCAGCCTACTGCTGCTAAAATAATCTTTTTACAGGTGACAAAACTAGTCACTAGTGCTGCAGATTAGATTGAGAACATCCCTGCAGTTGTTTCTAATTAGCAGAAGACCCAAGTTATCTTAAGCTTTGAATCCTACTGCTTACCTGCATGGTGGCAAAGCACACAGCTGGACTGTGGCCTTAACTTACACAGGCATCTGATCAACCATGTACAGTAGACCTTTCTTCCAGATTTCACCCTGAAACCTAAAAATTAACACATAGATACCTTTTTATTAATATCTTCAGTCCCTTGGTTGTAATTGTTTTAAAGACGATGCATATAATATTTTCATACCCAATTTGTGTCCTCCTCTGCTTTGTGACGCCACAGATGCCTTGAAGCAAGCCTGCGTGTGCATGCATGGGTTGCTGCTCCTTCTGTCTTGTGTTACAGAGAATAACAGGAGTGCAAAGATTTGTCCTCCAAGGCTGAGTGTGGGGACTATTGGGACAGCATCTGAGGTGTTACTGAAATTTTAATAGCAGCAGGTGCCCAGTCTTTCACAAAAGCATCCTTTTCTGCTAGAGGTTTGTTAGGCACCAAAGCCTGATAGGTGTCTGCAAATATAAAGTACCAGGTTTTTTACACTAAAAATTTCAGTTGCTGGAACTTCATTGTTTCTTCTCCTTTGATAGAACCATAAGTCCCCACAGTCAGAGGAGAAAAAACACAACAAAAAAGACTGAATTTCAGTTGGTGAAAAGAGAATACAAGAGTGGCATACATAAGGGTATTTGAATTTTTAACAAAAATGCTTAAAGGAAAACAATAAAATTGCTTGTTTCCATTAGAATTTTCAAGATACTAAGTTCCTTTGCATGTACACATAGCAGGAATTAATTGGAAGTAGCTACAATAATATTCAGAAAACACTTGCCAAGTTGTCTGTTCAACAGAATTTGAATTAAAACAGACCAAGAAAAGGGCCTAAGAGAGCAGGCCTACCCTCAGAAACAAGAAAGATTTATACCTTGAGCAGACTGGATTTGTTATTCAGTGGCTCCTGTTACTGTGATGTTTGTTGCTTTATTTAGATGAACAGTTTGGCTCTGGCTGCCTTTGTTCCCGCTGTCCAGAAGACTTGGCACGTTTGCTGTTTGAGAGGGAGACCTGCAAAAGGACATCCACCCAAGGCGAGCTGGCAGACAATAGCAGAACATCCTTTTCTTTGGAAGCGACTCATCAGGAAAGCATTGGTCCTGCCTCTCTGTATTTAGCTGAATGCAGATGAGAGGCATGATTAACACTAATGAGCGACCAGGGATTTATTGTTTACTTAGAGATAAGGCATGAGCTTCCTTCGTTGGCACTTTCTGCTAAATTGTTTGATCCTAGTTCACTAAGTCTTTTATTATTTGTTGTTGCTCATTTTGATAGTGGTAGTTGTTGCTTTAAGTGATTTCTTTCACCAAAATCTTTTCATCACTTGTGCTTATTTAATTTTATTTTTATTGTAAATTGTCTGAGCTGTTTGTCATTTGGTTCACAGTACTCTGGAGGTCCTTTACGTGCATCACATGTTCTGCATCCAACAGTGCTTTTTCTGTTCAGTTCTTGCCCTCCTCCCCAAAGCTGAAATAAATCAAAGTAGGTTGAGACTCAGTCGCAATAAATCAAGACCTGTCCAAAACTGGAGCCTGCCCAGTCAAAATGTCATAGCTTGGCTTTCACTGAGGATTAATTAAAGGCCTGATATAAAGCCCAGATGTGCTTCAGGAGAGTAGCAAACTGCCTGGTGGTGGCTATGCTAAAAACCAAGTCTCCCCATGAATCTGCCCACCCAAGAACATGGAGGAGGATAAGGCTGAGGAAAAGGGAAGAAGGGAGGGGAGGAAAGGAGTAAACTGAATCAAGCATGATTTTATAGCATCTATGTTGGCAGAAAACAAGACGAGCTCTATGCTAGAGCACCTCTGAAAAAAATACGAAGCCTTCATGTGTAGATCCCTAACAGCCTCAGAGAACATAATTGTTAAAATGTTCAGCATTAATTGGGAGTGGGATAAAACCAACACAGTGAGTGAACTTTTGCACTCTTTATGGTCAAAAAGATATATATATATTTGGCCTGCCCAGTGACTGAGCTTGCTCAGTGCCTGTTTTACATTAAATTCCTGAAACTCATCTTTACTAAAATAGTTTAGCTGAAGATTCCTGTGGCTCTGATAGTGACAGATATGGAAATGTACATGTTTCTAAATTCAGTATATTTAAATATAAATACATAAAACACACTTAACTTACATGCTTCTTGCATTATGGCCTTTGTAAAACTCTAACTTTGGTTCCAGAGGTACAGTGATTTAATTGAGCAGTGTGCATGGAATGACCCCTTTTAAAAAAGACAGGCACTTAAAGAGTGTTGCAGATCATTTGTGGGACACAATATATGGTTATTCTCACTCTCTTTTGGAGGCATAGAAATAAAATTTCCTGGGGGAAAAAAAAATTAAAATAATAGTACCTCATTGTTTGTATTGAATTAAATGATTTCCTGAAAAAGATTAGTCCAACATTTAATGTCATAATTGGTTTCATTTTCTTTGAATTTGCTGCATGTAAGTAATGAGTACATACACGTGCTCTGATGAGATGCAGTGTTAAATTTTCATAGAACTGGGCGAGTGGTTCTGGGATGGCGGGAGAGATCTGCCAAGCAGTGCTGTTCTATGCTCTTCAATCTGATGTGGTGAGTTACAGTTTATGCAGCAGTCAGTTTTGATGCCCTGGATATTCCTAGGTATAGGATGTTTCTATGCACATGTATGTGATAGACTTGTGTATTCATTTACTTATGTATCTTCTTAGAGACATGACATCTTTTCTAGTCTTGCCTCTGCCCAGATTAAATGAGTGTCACCTTGCAAAACAGGCAGAAAAGCAGGAGATAAGGAGCTGGACAAGAGGCATAGATTAATGTCTTATTTCTGCAGAATGTGAGCCAAGAGTATATCAGTTCCTTATTAAGGCCCCAAGAAGGTCTGATGAAAGCCAGGGCTTGAGGAAAGTTTGGTGTCAGGCTTCCCTGTCCTGCTGCCTGTGTGGCTTGTCCTTTCTGCACATGGTAGATACGTGCTCGTGCCACCTTGGCAAAGCAGAACCACAGCAAGCCTTGGCTGTGACACATATGTCACAGATGGTTAGCGAGTAACAGGCTTTGCTCTTCAGCGGTCCCTCCTCCTGTGCAGTGAGGAAACCCTACTGAACCTGATACTTTCCTCTGCTGAGTCATTGTGCCTCAGAGAAACTTGCAATGCTGGTTGGGTACACACTCCTCCATAGGTCACCAAGGGACAGATTATGCTATGTTGCCTCGTGCATGGTTCTGCCTCTAAAGGAGCACTCAGCATTATTCGAGCCACCTTCAGTCTGCCTGCTCATTTCCCAAGACTGTGCTGCAGCCTCTTCGTGTTTTCAGCAGTCTTGATTTTTCTATGCTGTCCATTTGGTTCATCAGACTTCACCTACACTGTCCTCCTCATACCCTACTTCTTCCAATAGTAGTTCCATTGTAATTCTAGTGTCTTCCATGCGCCCAGATGATGTGTTCTCCATACCTGTTTTAGATGGCAGACCCTTCATGGATCTCACTGCTATTGCTGCAATTATTGCCATTAGTTGCAGGTGCTAAAAGAGTAAATATGCCAGGAGTCTTAATTGGTGTTTTGCTGAGGAGAAGGTCCCTATCAAGTTGCAGCAGTTGTTAGTTTCAGGGAGCAGCAGGAATGGGGCTGCACCACGAGGGTGACAGGCTGTGTGCTGACAGTGACCTCAGCCCAAGCAGTGCCCTCATCAACCAGGGCACTGTCCTGCAGTATCTGAGCTGGATGGGCAGAGATGGGTGAGGGTAACAAGGTCTCATCAACAGCTCCAGGCAAGGGAAGGTGATGAATCAAGTTTGGAGTTCGCCCAGGGTTCCAGTCAGGAGTAACAGAAGGGACCAGAAACGATCCAGGAGAGACAGTGAATGAGCCAGTGTATCAGAGAACAGGACGGGGCCCTAACAGTATGCTGTCAGAGCAAGAAGGGAGAAGGGGAAACTTCTTGTGGAGGACTTGTGCAGTGAAGGAAGTGAAGGAACCACCACCACAGTACGTTTGGTTTAGCTAATCAATAATAAAATGTAACTGGAGGTAGAATGGGAAAGGACTGGCGTTTCATTTAATTAAAATAAGGGGTTGACCCAGTTAACACCATCTTACAGTGTTTCTGTGTCCCAGCCTGTTGGGTGGTAGAGAGAAGCCCTGTGCCTCTGCTCCCTCTGGAGACAGGGAGTCAGTGTGCCTTGCGGGGCTGCTTGCCTCTGGGAACAATGGTTGGCTTTCAGGCTGCCAGTTTGGCCCCGGTGCTCCAGCTCCCTTCTGCTCTCAGGGGCTGCTGTAAAGTCATGTTTGGGAATGCATTGCTAAGTGTGGGAAAGCCTGGACCAGAGAGCACCAGAGGAGAGAAACTTAGGGCTTGCACAGGGAGCTAGGTTTTGTGATGTCCGTCCTGCAGGGCTTTACAAGAGAGAAACACGTACAAGAAGCTCTGCTGTGGTCTTTCCTCATGGCTGTATCATTTTTCATCTGTAATTTCCTATAAAAATTTCACTGTAGGTTTATATTTAGCAAAGCCCATCAAAGTCTGGGAACTTCTTAAGATTCTTGTTTGTAACAAATTTCAATGAAGTTCAGCCTTTGAGCCAGGATTAGAAAACACTGAGAAAGCTCTGCTAAATTTAAATACCTGCTTTAGGTTTAAATGTCTCTGCAAGCTGTTACTTCTGAACGCAATCTATGCTTTTGCTCTGTGTGTGTGTAAAGGAAAGGGGGGAAAATGTTTTAAAAGGCTAAATGGTTAAAATTTGACAATTAGCTACTGTACATGCTCAGGAGCTTCCCCAGCTTTCCCCTCAGCCCGTGTTTTCTTTATCTCCTGGGTGGTCCCTACCATCCCTGTCCATTCTTCTGAGATCCCATCCCCCCTTTTCCTCATCTTCGCCCTCCCTGAGAAGGAGGCCCTCTCATCGCAGTCACCAGCCTTCCTGCTGGGAAGGCTGAGACCCCTTTGGGAGGCAGCCAGGGATGTTCTTTATTTCATACTTGCAGAACCAAAGAGAGATGAGCGGTACAGCAGATAAGACGACAGCTTTCTAGTGTGAGAAGTAATGCTGAATCTTGAACCTCCCAGTGCTGGGCCCAGATGAGCAGCACCAGGAGTGCGTCCTGGCTGTCAGGGACCCTGGGGGGTTTGTCCTTAGCACTTTTGGAAATAAATATTTTCTTCCTTCCTTTGAGAACTGGCAGTTCAGTTGATGCAAGTCAAACACATTCAAAGCAGTAGAATTATGCTAATTTATGATGGCTGATCAGCTCTCCAGAGTAAGGTATATGCAGAACCATTAACCTATAGGTGGACAGTTTTCCATATCCTGTTTGGATGGTAGAAAGCTTATTAGCCTGCATGGTGTGTCTGTCTGTGAGGCAGACAGACAGACAAGGAAGTTGTGTGTACTGTGCAGCTAGTGTGTCTTCATGGTGGGACTCTGAAAGCAACTGGACCTTTACACCAAGCTGTATCTGCTTGAGAGATCTGCCTTCCTTAAATCAGGATAATTGTAGTAGTACAGTACTTCTTCCCATCTCCCCTGCAGCCTGGAGGCACTTAGGTCTGTGTAAAGACCCGGTAGCAGACCTTGTCCTGGACATACCCAGGCCAAACTTCTTGGAAGATGCATTATTGACTTCTGTTAGAACCTCTGAGGAAGAATTTTGCAGGGCTGAAAGCAGAAACAAATTCTCCTCACTTTTTCATCAGGGTGTCTGTGACATTATGCCAAGCTGTTCCTGTTGACTTGAAAACCCATGGGAAGGCATTGCCTGAGGGGTTATTTTTGCCACTAAGGGTAGTAAAAATGAGTTTTTTGGAAGGTGTAAGTAGTACCTACAGTATGGAAATTGTTTGGTGTAACTTAGGTTCATCTTGAAACCACTGTGTGTGTGTGTGTCCCAGCTCCATCAGGCCAGTAAGAGTGTTTAAAGGCTATTTTTTATCTTTGCTTCAGACTTTATTGCATACAACTCATAAAATCATGAACATCCTAAACATATGCATGATGGGACCTTAATTTGAAAATGTATGTATTAAAAAAAAATTCACTTGAAGTGAAAATGTCTCACGATACTATTTCCCCATGTCCTTGCCATTGAACGCAATTGTATTGGTGTAAAAGGCTTATTACCGTAGTAATTAAGGAATTAATGGCTTACAGAACTTCAGTGTAATGTGATCAGTCAATCACTTGGCCTGTGGTGTCTCTGAACTTTTCCCTGTGTAAGATATTATACTGTATTTGCTTAATGCAATTATGGAATAATCCTTGGTCCAGTTTCCTGGAACAATACAAACAGCCTTTTCTTCTCTCCATGTGTTCCTGGTTTACTGCCTAACTTGGAAGGGAGCTGTGTTTGTGAACTTTTGTTTCACTTCACACTGGGGTCCAATTCCAGCATATTTCTCATTTGATTTTTGTTTTGAAAATGTTTGTGCTCCGTTGTCAGCCCAATGTGCATTTTGTTGAAATCTCATCCTGGAGTTTTATCTAACTGGATGAAGATTGAAAGAAATATTAATTTCATTATATAAAAGCATTAACAGTGTTGTATTTTTTTCCCCCATATTACTTTTAAACTCTTTGTGCAGGTAGTGGATTTCATGTTATCTTCAGTCTGAAATTACTTAACATTTTTGTTAGAGTTTGGGCAACCCCAAAATCCTGCATCTGACTAGCCCTGTATTCAAAGCAGATCAGGCTGGAGGAACTTTTTGCATTCAGTGCCTATGTCCTAGTTAAGAAGACTGGGTTAAATTTCTATCCAACATGTTAGGATACAACTCTGGGTCTAGCCCCTCATCATTCTTTCTTCCTTTGAAACCTCTTAAACTGTGTAAGAGACGGTGAAGGGGATTGTCTGAAGATATTTTTTGAACGTAAATTTGAACTGAAATATATTTTAAAGTTTTTTTATAATTGAAAAGTGTTGTTTCTATTAAAGTTCAAGAACTCCTCTAATATTTTATGGTCTGGATATATTTTGAAAAAAAGAAAGTAATTGGAAAATGTTGGATGTGCTGTAACCACCATCTGCCTCTGCCTTCAAAAATGTGCATCGTTCCATACACACGTTTTAAATGATCCGTCATATATCATCACTTACTACAGTACTTCATTCATGTAGGTGTTAGTTTTTGTGTGCAAAAGGTCAAATCTTTTCAAATTTAATTCTGAATGCCTGCGTTTTATAGCAACCTAGCTTTTCTTTGAAGTTGGAATATGTATTTTTAGTATAATAATTCATCATTAGCTGGAGGGAAGAAAGAAAAAAAAAATCACATTCCTGCTTCAAATCAAGTTGACTGAGGTCTTTTGGTTGATTGTTCTTATTTCTAACATCAGAATTCCATAGTAAGTATGATATGTGCTAAAAGCCATAGAAGTGAGGTTACTCCACAACCCTGGAACACTTCTGTCCTTGAAAAGAAGAGCATTTTAAATGCCAAAGTTGGGAAGGATGGAAAAAAGTAGTTAATTATTTGTCCTATATGCCATGTTTTAAAAAATTAGTATAAGCTTGAAATTAGCTCAGGCATTGCTTGAGCTAATTCTTTAAAAATCCATTTAAAATGCACACTAGACTTGGAACATTTTTTTTAGGGCCAGAGAGTATCAGTGTCAAATTAGAAAAACAATATCTTTGAATTTTTTCCCTTGGCTTCTGGGAGCCGAGTGGGTGGTGAGGAGTCCCGTCCTTGTAATAATGTTTTTACTAGGAGAAATTTAGCAACAGTTTAGAGAAGGTAGCTCGGATGGAGAAAGAGGAGCATGTCAATGCATTACATTTGATTGTAGTGCATTTTATATAAAAAGAAAATTCCTTTCAAAACAGAGAAGTGATGAAAATTACCACAGATGAAATAATGAAACATGTAGGGATTAGAAAAATATACAAGTAGATCTGTTAATTTTGCTTAAATTTAGTAACTTGGCTTTTTAAATTTGTTTCAGAAATTTTACATGATGTTGCCTGTTCCTATCATTATAATTAGGAGTCCCTTGGTGCTTCTGTTACCAGAGAATGTTTTCTTGAATTTTTAACCTAACACAGAAAATTAAAAAAAAAAAAAAAAAAAAAAAAAAAAAAAAAAAACCCCACTTTTTTTAATTTTTTAAAAAAAAAAAAAAAAAAAAAAAAAAAAAAAAAAAAAAAAAAAAAAAAAAAAAAAATACCCCGCTCATTTTTGACAAGCAATGTTGGAGCCCAGGTGTAAAGTTTTACATTGAATTTAGCCTGAGTTCATATTCCGTTTGCAATATGTAATGTAATTTTTCAACATGTACTTAGTTTTCAATATGCAATCAAGGTCCTTGGCTGTGCCCAGGATTTGCCCTGTTGTGCCATAAGGAAGGGGTAACAGCATCTTTCTGTTTGCAGTGGTGCTTTCAGGCTGGCTGCAGTCTGCATCACTCCCAAGTTGCTTTAGGCCCCTGGACTCATTTCCAGTAGCCAGGTGATACAGGTATCAGGTATGGACTACTTCTCCCTCCTTCCTTCCCTCCAGGCACTCTGTGTCCTTCAGAAGCTGGGGAGGACAGTGATGCTGCTCAGAGGTTTCTGTGATGCCAGGAAACTCCTCTTTCTGTATTATAGATTTGTTCAGCAGGTTTTTTGTCTGGTTTGCAGCACTGTGGAAGTTGACCCTCTATATGCTTGTTGTGTAGTGGTTGGAGTTTTTCATTTGTTCTGTTTTTTTTTTTTTTTATAAATTGATAGAATGTAGTAAGAATTAAATACTAATTTACCATTGGCACAGAAGATCTGGCAGTCAGCTCAGCCAACAAGCCACCAGATAGGGGTTCCTTGCTGGATAAAACCTACTGGCTCAACTGTTCTGTCTTGGAAAGCAGTGCGGCCCTTTCCAAAAACCAGAAAGGTGGGCCAGACCAGACATTTCTGCACTGTTCTTTGGGCCATGGCACACACTGATGGGCCTGCATATGGAGGCTCCAGTTTTGGAAGGATTTGTATTTGGCTCAAGTTATTATGAATTCCATTTCTTTTAACTGGACTGTACTCAGGGAAAGAAAATTTGAAATTCACAGCATGAAAACATGGAGAAACTGCAGTAGTAGTTACCGCAAGCTCCCATTGCAAATGTATACAGCCCTGCACCTGAGCTTTCAGTCCCACAGCCCTCACAACACATGATCTACACGGGAAGAAACATGCAGTGGGTCAATTTGGGCTTTTTGCATCGTGATGCATTTAAACTGACTCGGGTTTCTCTTAGGGTGCTATAGCAACAAAATCTGGAGCATCACACAGAGCTGTCCTGGGGACAGGCTTTCTTCTCAGCTGCAGCCTTCTCATCTCAGAACAGGGATCTTTACTCTTCAGAACACAAAGAAAAATGCCTGGTCACCTCTTCCTAGACATATTTGATTGAGTGCTAGGTATAGCAGAGTTTCAATCAGGTGATCCTCAAATACACAAAAGCCTGTCTGGAATGCTCTGTTCTTCTAGGAAATTTGTATGGAAACTTCAAAACTGAATTTGAGGCAGGGGGAGGCGTAAAGTTTAGAAGCATTTATTGCCACCTTCAGGCAGGTAACAGTGACCATAGGAGCTAATCGATACAACAAATATGTCTGTGGAGGCCCTAAGAAATCATTTTCTTTTTCCTTCCTGCCCACAGTTAAAACACAGCAATAACTCTATGTACAAATGATACATTTCCACTGAGAAATAAAATCAAATGAAGACATTTTAAGTTTGGCCCGTTCTTGACTGTGATGTGTTTTGCATGCATAGTATGACGCAATTTATCTGATTAAATTATGATTCTGGATTACAGCCTGCAGCAATATCTATAGAGTATCCATTCCATACTTAAAGCATTTTAATATCTAATGTGATGCTGACTTGAGAGTTGGGAGTTTGCTGAGCTGCTGATATGTTTCATGATGCCTGCAACTCACTCAGTCCCAGTGCCCCCAACAAATTTTCAACTCGTGTATAAGGAAAGATGTCTCTAAACAGACACATAAATTATGTTTTTATTTCCAGATACATTGTAGGTATCTCTATTGAGACTGGGTTTGACTGTCCTGTGGCTGGAACTTGGGTTGGGAGGATGATGAATAATACCAAGGTAAAGATGACTGCGGAGTGATGGAAAATCTGATTTCTCCCATCATCAAGTTCATAATATTATGACTCACAGTTGGAAGGGGCAGGGGGTGGGGAGGAGGAGGAGGAAAGTGGCACCTCTTGGCAAGAAGAGAGGAGAAACAGGCAAACCATTGCCCCACCCTAAAAAGATCTCACACTTGGGCAAAAAATGGTACAAAATACTGGTTTCTCTGGAAGTTTGCCTCAGCAAATGTGACTGCAAACATCTGATCCCTGAGCATATTTTTCAGGAGAGTTTTCTCTACTTTGAAAATGCCGTGGCCACCAAAGGGAGTGCCACGGATCAGGTGTAAAAAATGTCTGAGCAAGATACTATTCAGTCTTCATTCTTGGTTGTCATATCTGTAAAATGGACACAGTCTGGGTGCCTTACAGAGGCGGTTACAAAGCCAAGCTCACTAGCAGTGGTAGTTAAGATGTAAAGTGTCACATCAGTAGGCATTATTATAGCTAATTACAAGTACTTTTGTTCTGGAGGCACATATATGAATTTGTAGGATTTCAAAAACAGTATTAGTCCTTGTAATAGAAAGAAAAGTTAGATGTAATGTGGGTTACAATTCAAAGGGATACTGTGAAAGCAAAGTGACTTTTACGGCGGATTTAATTGTATCAGTGAAGTAGCTCCAGCTTTTCAGGAATATGCAGTTTCATTATTTCATTCAATAAGAATTGGGGAAAAAAACCAAAACATAACCAAACAAATAACATGCCCCCTGTCCCAAAAACTAAATCAAAACAAAACAAAAAAAAAAACCCCACAAATAAATCAAATCCTCCCAAAGAAATTTAGTGTTCCTCTTCTGAAATCAGTCACTTTGTAATAGTCTTACAGCACTTCTTTCATCACAAGAGGTCCCAGACTAGACTAGAGAGTGTAAGTAAAATATTATTCTAGCTAATTTTGATATTAATATTTACAAAGTTAATCAATAATCTCTCCAAAAGAGGGTACTCCGTGATTTCTTTGTATTTCAGTGAAGAGAATATTGGCAAGAGGGATGAAAGGGCATGTTTATTTTTCGCTAGGTATCTGCTGATTAGTTAATTAAGTATTTTCATCAGCCAAAATGACCTCTGTATTTGGGCTGCATATTGGTTTACACTGGATTGCCCATAGCAGTGACTTTGTCCTGCATTAACTTCAGGTTACAGAAATAAAACCTGCCCCATCCACGGTAAGCCTGGCTTCTTATCAGGTGGAGTAGTAGTACATCCTCAGACATCTGTACCTTTGGCAGGGAAATAAAGCTGAGCTGAGCTGGTCCTGCTAGCCCAAAGTTCCTGCTTTGTTAAAAGGTTCATAGCGGGTCAGGTATTTTTCAGTATATTTTTAAAAGCCTGGTTCAGCTAATTTAATTTCTGTTCATTAATGCCTCCCCCCATGCCCCCCTTCAGAATAAATGGCCCTTCACAGGAATCCAATTTAGCTTCAATATACCTTATTCACACTGCCTTTTATTGCAAGCCACAGTTCAGCCAGCTGTAAGATTGCCCAGCTGCCTCAGGTTTCCCAATTTAGCCCTGGAAACGATTTCAGCATGGCTAAAACTTTTCACTGGCCAATTTGGAAACAGGATTCAACTTGTGAAAAATGCCCCCAGAATGGCCACTGAAAGCAAAATAAAAGAAAAAAACAAAACCAAAAAGCAAACCCTGTACACACAAAAAAAAGGTGGGTTGTGAGGAGATCTGGCTGAGGATTTTTTTTTCCTGGGGTTGAAAGGATGTGTATGGATTACGTCGCATAAGTTGAAAATCAATTCTTAGCCTTGCACTTCTGCTACCCTCTGAGGGACTACTCTTCTTGGCCTGGGCTTAATTGCAGCACTGATATAAACAAGGGGCTTAGTGTGAAACTCTGTACAGGCAGCTGGAGGTGAACTGGCAGTGAAGACTAGGATTGAGTTTAGTATTGAGGCAAAATCGCTTGGTTTTATCTGGGAGCAATAGTAGGAAGGAAAAAAAAATGTTTGCAGCTGTGTGGCGAGAATGCATGTCTAATCAAAGAAGTCCAAGGCATCGAATGTTCATGTTTACATGGCTCAGAGTAAAAAATAGTAACACTTCCAGGTCTTAAACACCATTGAACTTGAAGCTATGAACAGAGGTCCTGCCATTAGATCTGAGTTGTATTTTACAGAGTCCATGTGTGTGCAGCTCAACAAAGGGTTGATTAAGCATGGATTTATTGTTGCACTTTTATAGAAAACCTTAGCATGTCTTGGAGTTTATAGAGACAGACATGTTAATGAAAGCCCTTTGGCAAGCCTAGAATTACAAAATAGGCAACACTCAGAGTCTGGTCTTGCCACTAAGAAAAGCATGCATATACACTGTGATTATGTAAATATTTTTTGATTCTGTATATAGATCACAATAATTAGGGAACAGAGCAAAAGACTTATTTGCTCACATGACACTTTGTCCAATGAACTATATTTGTATTTAAGAAAATGGGATTATTTGTTGTTTGTAGTAGAATTCTGAAAAAAAAAACCCCAAAAAACAAGAATCTTTTAAAAGTTCTTATTATTTGTAAATAACTAATTTACCATTTAGTGAAGGTAAGGAGAGACATATATTTTTTAAGGCTAATGGAAGTCACAAAGATTCCAGCAGGAAGGAAAAGAAGAAAAGCAGTTTTTCATATGACCATCCTCAGCTACATTCATACATTTTTTGAGTGTGTGGGTGGAATTTTTTTCCCCAATGCTTTGCAAATATGGATAGGTTTAGAATGCAGCTCTGAAAGGAAAATCTGGTCCACTGGATATTTTTAGTTAGGAAGTGTTATTTGATTTCCAAAGGAGGGGAAAGAGAATTCTTGGTGTCTACTACTGACAATCTAACTAATAATTTCAAATGTATGCCTGTACACATCATTACCTTCACCACATGCACATTTTTTTCCTTCTTTACTTTCTAAAACTTATGTTCCCTCTAAAATCTTGTTCATCATCATCATTTTGGAAGGTCTCAGGTACAAAAACTGAAGTTCAGGGTCATGACAATTGCATGTCAGTATCTGTATATGGGTAAGAAAGAATTTAAAAAATATGGTCATCTGGTAATGTTAAATAGATGAGCATTTAGAATGAAGTGGATTTATGCTTTTGCCTACCGGTGAACACTTGTGTAAGGGTTTTTTTCCTTAAAGAAAGAAAAAAGACGCTTTCTTGTCATAAATGTAGAAATTAATGGTAAAAGATGATAATGGTAAGTTAAATCACTATATCAGAAATAATGCAGGATTAAAAAATAAAATTCATGTCCCCTGTGTTTAGCTTTAAACAAATTACCCTAGGAATGTATGATATGTTAAAGTAAAAAACCCTCAAATATTTCTATAGGTTTATTTCTTTAGAGTTTTATAGGGAAGAATTATGTGGGTAAACTGTTTATTCTGGTTATTGCACTTGGAGAGAAGAGGCTCTGGCTATTGTGCTGTGTTAATTCTTATTTTTATTAAAGGATTTTGGTAACTCTCTCCACCAGCAAAGAAATGTAATTTAGAAAAAATGTCTAGTATGATGATCTCTGAGTTTTTTCCATGTAATCTCAATTATATGGACATCTAGTACATTGCTGCGAAAGTGCTGGGGCAATTGACACTTTGGAACAGCTGACTCATGCTAGTTGTTAACTTCAGTGTCGGCTTTGAGAAGCTGACCCATACTGCACTGTGGGAATCAACGTCTTTAAAATTATGCACAGATAGTCTGCAGTTTTTCAAGGAGGTAAAAGCACTGAGGACAGGTTTTCAAAAGTGCTCATCATCTAATTATGTCCCCAGATGTTTTAGAGATCTCCTCGTCACTCAACAAGCTCTCATTGTAAGCTACCTACTACTGAGTTGTTTCTGAGGTATGACTCTGTGGGAGAAGCAATTACAGATTGAGCAAACATTTTAGATCATGAAATAGATTGTTTATTTTATGCATTGCCCATTCTCTCAGGACCCAGACCAAGATCCCAGTCCTGATTCTGCAGGAACTCATGAAGGAGATCATGGCAAGTCCTTTCTTTTTTTCATGCAGCTGGACTGAGCAGCATGAGGATCATGGCACATTTAAATAGACATGGAAAGTGAGAGGGAGTGCAAAGAGAATAGGGTAAGAAAATACTACATGAGAAAGTAGAGTATAGCAGACACATGGAGTAGGGCTGCTGTGCAGAGACTGAGGGAGGAGTGGGAGGGGACCTCTGGAAACAGCTATTCATCATGGAGAAAAAATGTGAGAGCTGATTTAAAAAAAAAAATGTTGGACACTGATGACGACACTGGTATCCCAAGGTCCCTCTTTCAGATGCTTGTCATGGATCTTGCCAGCTGAGTTTTTGGTTTCTTTCTCTCAGCAGTTTTTCTTCCTCTTGTTCACATGCCCAAAGGAAATGAGGAGACTGCTTCACCTCTGGTGCTTTTGAAATGGGATCCCCAATGAACTTTTCTCAGTAGAAGATGCATTGTGCAATGCTTTGTTGTGGTATTTTGATCAGAAACAGCATAGCAGCAGTAAGAAATTGTTGGATATTGTCTGCTTTTTAATTAAAGAAAGGTAGTAGCACACTACAAACTATTCTGAGAGAGGCAGTGTGAGGATAGAATAAAATAATGTTAAACTGAAAACTCACTTCTTTTTAAAATGCTGGTACAAAAAGACAACTCTTAACCTTTTTTCTGAGAAGTTTTTGTAGAGCAAAGAGGTAGTTATATGTTTTATATCATGAATTTGTGGCTTTGCATACTTTGCCATGGCCTTGATTGCCTTTTATTACTCTTTTGGTTTTTTTAATGTTATTATGCATGTTTTTCCCATTGAATACCTTGAGTCTATATTACAGGTCCCTTAAATTACCTGTGATAAAAGGTGCTGGCCACAAAAGTGTTTTAGAAATTCCATACAGAATATTTTAATTTTTTTTAAGATCTGCATCTTAAAACTGCATATAACTCCGGAGTTTTTCCTTTTGGTGTGCTTTTAGAAACAGAGAATTTGGATTTCCTGTGGGATTCATGACTGTTTTCCTATTTGCCCTCTTTCGTGGAAGTTAGCATTTTATTATAGCTGTGATATGTGGCAGGGAAATGAGGGAACTGGAAATGCAAGATTCATTGAATTCTGTGGGCGCATACCTTTCCCTATCTTCCTTAGGAAGTGAAAAAATATTGGCATTAAAATACAGCTATACTGTTTTTCTCTCTCTCTACTGAGGCACATATACCCTTTTTTCTAGAAATGTTTTGAATAGCATCTTGGAGCCAAAAAGAAATGAGAAAAGCAGTTGAAAAGTCTGTATACAAAATGTATGTGATAGTTTCACTCAATTTCTTATGCATTAAGCAAAGTTTCTTAAAAATAATTGCTAACATAGATTAGGAAGATAACTATGACAAAGCCAATTGGCATATTTCTTGGGAAAAAAAGTAATATACTTGCTTTTATGCCAAAGAGAAAGAGGAATGTTATGCAAATAATCGTTTATTAAAATTACAGCCTGGTGTAGACTGTGACAACAAAGTTTACATAGACTATTAAGGCATTCAAATCTAATCTCTCAATTAAGATATCAAGCAGAGTTACCTTTTCCATGGGAATGTTATTTTCTGCTTTTTAATGAATGTGATGTTATCATTTTCAAATAATTTCTAGAAGTTTGATAGGAGGGGGAGGAAGAAGGGAAAGGTTGAGTACTACTCAAGTAAGTAATTCTTGAGCAAGTACTTCTTCAGTAAATTGAGTAAAACTGCAAGTGTGACACAAAATAGAAACATTTTTTCTCCTTTTAGATCAAATAAACTATTGGCTTGATGCTTAGGGTTTTTTTGGGTTTTGTTGGTCTTTTGTTTTGTGGGGTTTTTTGTTTTGTTTTTAATTCTAGCTTTACAACAATCTCTGGGTTTTTTTTATTAAGACATTATTTATTAAGTGTGAAAGTGTACCCAGACCACTTTTTTTTTTTTAACAGTTCTTTTTTAATGCCTCTTGAAATACCTTGGCTTCGTGTTGCAATGGTATTTCTATACCAAAAGTTATGGTTTCATCTGCACAGTGCCATCTGATGGAGCTATCTGATATAGATGAATCCAAGTCATTGCTGGCATTCTCAGCTTACTTGGAAACTGAAATGTTGCTTGCGGGAAAGTACGGTAGCAGTAATTTCAGGACACATTTCACCTTTGAGTTTTTTCATTGAGCATCCCATTCACTGAAAATGTTATATTTGAGTATTTGAGCCCTAAAGAGTTCTGACACAACCAGACACAAGCATTTTTTAAAAAAAAACACCGGACATCCATGGAAGTTGTGGCAATCCCTTTGCTGGGCTTGGGATGGGATGCATTTTGTCAACACAGATGTTAATGAACAGTGGTCTTATGAAGGGGCAGATGGAATATGCGTTGTTTTCTCTACTAAGAACATAAATGTAACAATCTCCTAAATTTTATTTGTATTAATTTAAGAGATTAGTGCTCTAGATCTTGAATGCTTCTGTTTTGGTGTGAAAACTGCCTGTTAAAAATGTGAGGACCATTCAGTTCAGGAAATAAAGTCCTTTTCCAGTATCTGAGGTTGGAACATTCGGGAGCTGAGGTGCCTAGAGTAACAGGCTGCTTTTGAAGATACAGAGACATTTGAAAATGCAGAAATACTTGTTTCTTTAACTTACTTTTAAATAAAATTGGGGGAAAAAACATAGCCCAAACATTTTTCAGGCAGACTCTGGTTTTCTAACATCCAGTGGAACGTCTTTAGAGACTGATATGTCTGATGATTTAAATGTTGACTTCAGGATTTTCAGTTTTTCTTTGGTTCTGGTGCTCTGGGGAACGGCATTGTAAATAATTGGGTCTAGTATGTGGCACATACCTGGAAAAAATTGCGTTTTACCTATTTCTCAGGCAAAACCTTTTTTTTGTTGGTCCTAGAAAATGTGCCCTTGTACGTCTTTCAGGTATGAAGGTCTGTCTGATCTATTAAGCTCTGCAGGGAGCCCTGGCTCAGGAAATATATCAAACTATGAAGATATTTGTAACTTTGGGCTCTTCAAGTATAGTTCAGCTAAGGTGCTCTGCCGTGGGCTGGGCTGTAATGCCATCCCTCTGGTTAATGCTCCACTTGACTGGATTATGGAGAGAGCTCAGGCTGGTGTGGAGGTTGTTTCTTCAGAGTTCAGGGTCTGCCACTTTACTTGCATTTTACCTTTGTATTCATCACTTACTAGCCTCAATAACTAAGGAATAAAGTCAGCTGTGAAGAGTATTAGAGGAATAATTTGATGGTCTCTTGGGCATATCTTCAGGATACAGTCCAGCAAAGTGCTGAATCCTCCTGCAGCTGCTCACTCTCCATAAAAATATAGTGTTGGAGAAAGCTCAACAGGTTTTCAGTGAGGTCACTGTCATTTTATACATTCTTTTTTTTTCCCTAATAAAAAATACCCTGATGACACCTACAGAGCCTGTTGAAATCCATGTTTTAGCCACTGTTCATGGGGGGCATTTTTGCTGCTTATCTTCCTGTTTCTTGTATCTGCTTGGATGCAAGTTTAAACTAAAGTTGCAATTCTTTGCTGGGATGTGTGGACACATAAAACTGATATATGTGCTAGATAAAGGTGTAGTTAAAAGTGTGGGAGGACTTCATTTTTCCCTGGGGTGACTTTTCTTGTTTCTCTTTAAAATGATAAGTAATTGCACTTATCTCTGTAGCATAAAGCTTATCTCCACCATAATTTAATTTTTTGTTTAGTATATTCTAATAAATTATAGAGCCTTATTATTTTTCCAACACAGATGCCCATTATGACATTTCTAGGCTAGACAACTTCAGATCACAGACTGTTCCTTAAAAGTTATTATGCTATCCTACTTTACCCATTAAGTATTCAGAGCATCCTTTTAACTTCGCAGAGGAGAGGTGCCAAATTAAATAATTTAAGTATTTAATCTTTTATCTTGTAGTTATGTTCATTTTTCATTGACTTCAGCAAAGCTTCCCCACACTTCACAGTTAAACCAGTATTTTGAAAGTTAACATTTGGCAGGGAGTTTAAGGACAAATGATGAAACCTTGTAGCCTGTAAAGATAAATCTTGAGTAGCTGCCAGCAGGTAAATGACTAACGTCAATTCAAGCAATTTAACAGCAATCAGTTTGAGGTCAAGTAACTCTGGACAGTGTAGTTTAATGTATCATCTTTTTTTCCCTTCTCTGCAAGTAAACCACCGCTGACTTCTGCTCTCGTAATTTAACTTCTTTTTAGTACATTTCCTGTAGATTGCTCCCCTCAGAAGTCAAGTAAGGTACTGCCAGGATTTGGAGGGGACTGGGAACATCAACAAATGGAAATGACTCTAATGTGAACCAATGGATTATTTGCATTCCAGTGCTTAAGTTATCACTTAATAGTTATAGGCTCTGGTGGCAAGACTGGACTGTGTTATGTTAGACTCAGGAACAAATGCTTGTATCTTCAATGTTTTCAAATTCCCAACCATATTTGGTCAATTGTGCTAGTGTCGACCCTTAAAGGCTGCCAAGAGTCTTGTTGGCAAAAATGCCACTTTGGTGAAGAAATAACTTGTACCACAGCTTTATTTGAAGGCTGTCCTTATTTAAAGGGGTAACCTCTCACTGCTTCATGACTCAGGTTTTGTCCTTTTTTTTTTTTAATTAAATGTGTTCATCTCCTTAATAATGGGTTTAGTGTAAATTACACTCATGTATTACATCCTTTTCTCTACTTTGAATGTTTTAATCTTTTTATAATCCTTTCAGCAGGGACAAATCTAGTTAATCTGCTCTGCAAACTGCTGTAAAGTGTGGTACAAATCCTTCTGACCTGCGTGTGCATGCTCACGTTCTTTAAAAACAGAGCAAAATTAAAAGTTTCTTTGCATTGCTGAGTACAGCAGGTCTGACCCAGGCTATTGAAGGGACAAACACTTGTACATTTAAATATAGGATTTGCTGTAGCAGCCCAGCCCAGCCAACCCTCAGTCCAGGGCTGCCAGCTCACCGTGCCTACCAAGGACAAGAAACTTGGAGTGGGCAGCTGTGGAATAAATGCGTCATGGAGGAAATTTCTTCCTCTTTCCCTGTTTTAGAGTTTCATTTGTGTCCTAAGAAGTCAAACACAAGGTTTTATGGAGGCTTGGCTTTGTTTTTTTTCAGTTGTGTGGTTTTTAAATACAGCTGAAGCTGATCAGGTATTATAAGGGAAATTGGCTGTTCTGTGTGGACATATTTACCGTACATAAAAAAATTCCATGTTGAAAGCCTAGGTTTGAATAGGGTTGAATTGATACAGCTAAATAACCTCTCTCTAAACCTCTCTCTAAATAACCCATTCTGCTTTACATAATTTTGCGTGCACACTCTTAGACACACACACAAACACTGCAGATTCTTTTATTAAAAGAGCAGCAGGAAAGCAAACAAGCAAAACAATATTTGCTAGTTCTGTTCTGTTTCCGTTCCCACTAGAGTGCTCGCTGCGCCACACTTGCTGCTGATTCATTTTTCAAATCTTGAATGATGATTCTTGCCTCGTCCCTGCTGTGCCTGAGATGAAAGCAGATGCTCTTGATCATATGGTGTAATATGAATCCTCAGATTTCAGTTTGACCTGGCAGGATTTCTTATGAAGATAATATTCTCTCTTCTACCCAGAACCGCTGAAGAAGAAAAAAAACCCCAAAACCTAACCATGCAGGAGTGTTGCATATGGGTTCTGTTTGCCTTTTAAGTTTGTTGGTGATTTCTGTGTGTTCTGACTTCGGGCAGTTGTTCTTGCTGGGATGCTGGAACAAAACCCATGGAAGTTTCTTCAGCAACTTCTTGTGATGTTGTCTGCAAGCTTGTCTGCAACACCCATTTGAACCCCAGATTACTCTGTGCAGCATTGCATTTCAGCAACGACTTCTTGTAAGCAGGGTGTCCTGACAGCAGACAGCTGCATTCATCAAGACTTCTCACAAATGAGGTGCAGACTCTGTGCTATCTGGGCCAATAAACTCCTGTGCAGGCACTTGACATTTTACTACTGTAGTTTAGGCTGACTGGTTTCTGCACAGCATTGAGGTAGCAAAGCTAATGATTTCTGTGGCAGACTATCCTGAAATATTTGGAAGAAAGTAGTAAAGCAGCCATATCTGATGGGAGAGAGAAGAGAACATGGCTCTATGATGGATTTAGCTGGAAGTTAGCTGACCCGTTCAAATGTGGGCCAGCTGCCTAACCACAGATCTTGTTTGGCCTGAAAGTTTTCTGTGTTGATCAGAGTGGCTAATATTTTTTCCTTTAATTTGCTGAATTGCTGTCTATCACTGCATTGCAGGAGAATTGCCTCTCAGACAGTGCTAAGGATTTTGAGGTTTTCAGGATTCATTCATGAAGTTGAATGTGCTAGGAATTTGACCAGATACTGTCCTTAACATCATTTAACAATGCTTTCCACATGCCTTTTGTGTCTTTTTACCCTAAACTTCAAGGTCTGTGTGTTCTGCATGCACATTGCATCTTGCTATGACAAATTTCCAGTGAACATACCAGTGTGGTAATTTGAGACAGGCTAGGAAATATAGCAGTGTGGAAAGGAGATCAGTAGGCATTAAATAAAGACATTGCACTTCAGGAACATGTGGAGCAAAGAATATCCAGAGAGTTACTGAAAGATGAAGACTCAATTTGATCTGAATAATGGAGCTGAGAAGTAACAAACAGATGGGGATTTGTGAGACGCTGTTAGCAGTCAGAACTGGCCATTTTTTAAAGCGTGCCTCAGGGAAAATGGGGTAAAGGATGTGGTGGAGTGGGGGAAGGAAGAAATTTACTTTAGGAAAAAATCCTGGTCAGAGGAAAGAAAATTATATAAGTAATGAAGAACTAATTGCATTCAGGAGAGGCTGAATAGTTTTGATAGGATAGAGAAAGGCTATAGATGTGTCTGAAGGGCTTGTTCTTTGCTTCCAAAGGTGGAAGATGTAGGCACTTGGGCCATGAGGAAGAGCTCACTGACCACAGCAAATGATTCTGCTTAAAGCACTACTGACAAAATGGAACACCTTAACTGTAAAGAAGAGACCTTAACCTGTTCTTGTTCATGTATTAATTGGAAAATACAACCTTATAATGTCTGTCGAAAGCTTATTTTAGAAACTTTAGACTCCACCAAACTTAAAGCACAATTTTTTCTCATTCCAGTGGCTTTTAGTTGCAAATTGTAAATCCTACAGGCTATCATCACTGAAAAGCTGCCCCCTGCAACTCAGCTAAAAAGCTTCAGCCACAGTCTTATTTAGTGACAGGTTTTAATCCATACCCTAAATATTAGTTCAGAGGATAAACCTGTGTTACTGACTTCTACAGGTGCTAATAAATGCCATGGACACAATCCCATGTCTGCAAAATAGAAGTGGCCAAACAGTGTAAAGTAAGAATGGAGTGACTATCTATGTAGAATATCATCCCTTCTACATGGATGTGGCCATCTACCCTTCCCTTCTAATCCTCGGGTTTTCAGCTCATTTTTCTATAATTACTATGTTTTGCTTTTAAAGTATGAGCATCTTAATGGCAAAGTTCAGAGGTTAACTTTGCTCACCTCAGAAATGCACTTTACATCCATTTGCCAAACTTGGGGCTCTTTGTCAGAAAACAGGAGAGCCTGAAGGATTTCTGCCTTAGTGCTTAGTGTTTGAATAATATTTTGACTGTTACTGAATAGGCACCATTGTACTATTAGTCCTTTTCTCCACAGATTAGAAATGGATTGCAAAAGGAGGCTGTTTGTTTTCCTTGATTACTAGGAGATCAGATGTTGGGACAAAGGAGTCATGATGATTCAACAGGAGGTATTTTAAAATATGACTAAATTTTGTGACTCTCACTGGAAATTGTTATCCTGATGAAAAGTACCTGTGAGGAGTATGAGGTTACCCACCATATTATGATTTGTTACATTCACCATGGATTCTTCCCCAGTGTTTAAATAAATAAATAAATGGAAAGTGAAGTGGATCTTCAAAATGAGAAGATTAAAACAAAACTTCATGATTTATTTAACCTAAAAAGTGTAAGTGTTGATTTATTTGCCTTTTTGGGTTTTGGCACTTTCAGTGAATACTCAAGTTGTGCTTCTAAATTTTCCCTTGAAACTAGAGAGACTTTCATATTTTTTTGTTTTATTTTTATTTCTTTTAAAAAGAAAGCTGAGAGGCCTCTGCAATCTCATGACCCTGGGAGGAAGAACTCTAAGGAAAGCACCAAAGATCCTGAGAGTGACAACAATAATCACAATTCTGTTCATGTCCTGCAGCATATAAAATTCATATTCTGCCACTAGTGGCTTTTGGCCAAACAGTCAAGTTGATAACCCATTAGTTCTAAAAGTGCCATTTTGACTAACACTCTCTTACCTCTTCTCTTTTCTACTTAGCTGTTCTACTGCCTAATGTAAGCTGGAGCCTCCCCCACTACCCAAATGTGGTTTGTCTAGAAATACTTTTCCCTCAGAGTATAACAGTTTTCGTAAGTTGGAATAACAAAATAAGTAATACCTGCATATCTGAAATTTGATTGATGAGTTATTACATTATTGCAGTAAAATGATCTTCATCACAGTGTTCAGATAGTTCTACTTTGTAACTTCTGAAAAGCTCAGCAGTGTGGCATAGATGCATGGGATGGAAAGCAAACCTTGACAAAGATTAATTGATACCAAAAGGAAAAAAAAAAAAAAAAAAGAGAAAACCCAGAAAAAAAGGACAAGGTGCCAAAAGATTGATGAAATGTCAGGTAATTAAGGACTCTAGTGAACATTGGCCAAAAAAAAAAAAACCCCACAACCAAAACCAATACCAATCCCCCCTTCATATTATTTACAGATTGTTATATTATTATGTGAAGATTTTAATGTGTTGCTTTTTCTTCCCAGGTAACTGGGAAACACTTACAAATACTTTTGGAAAACGTATTCTTGTGCTACTTCAATCATAAAAGTATTCCTGTCATTCAAACTCCACACCTTAAAATATTTTCTAACTTTTACTGTCTACATTTTAAAGCAGTCTCAATATGCAAATTCAGGAATTTGGAAATACAAAACTTTTCTGATAGACAAAACATTTCCTTATGTTTTTAGAGTTGCATTGTCCCTGTTAAATACTTTGTTGATTTCTGTACTGAAGAGGATTTCAACACTTTTGCATGTTACATACTAAATTAAGCTTTTGCACTGAAAGTCTGATGCTATGTCAAAAGTACAAGTTAAATCTCATGGATGATGTCACCATGCAATTAAAGGCAGAGGTTAACACTCCTCTGTGCAGGTACTTTCCCCTCAAGCTATCTGGAATAACAGAGTTGCTATAATACAGCTGTGGCTGCTGAGGAATGCTAAAGCACAGTCAATGACTCCTTGCATTTTTAAAAGGAATGTGTGTGGCATAGAGAGGTTTAATTGCTCCTGCTACATGTCTCATAGTGCGGGGGAGGCTTTGCTTGGATGGCTTGGAGTGACTGCTTTTGAAAGCAGGTCTGACATCTGCTTTTTTTACCCTCTGAAATAGGACAGTCACATCCAACTGTGGCAGCATGTTGTGTTTTCTCAGAGTCAGCCATTCATTCCCATTGAATAATTATTGTCTTTCACCAGGCACAGCTTTGTCATGCTCTCATCATTGCAGGTACAATGTTTAGGGTAACAGTGACTTCAAGCTGTATCTTTCTCCTCTCCTCTTTGACCTTTGTTTTATCACCTGGGGTTTCTGCAAAGTAATAATTTCATTGCCCCCTTCCCGGGTTCCCTCTTTCACCTTTCCTTACTATCCCACTCTCCAACATGGAGTATCTGCTAACCATCACCACATTTTTTAGCCTGATGCTGCCAGATTATTTTTAATTCCTACGCTCCTCATACACTGTCTTCATATGAACAGGAACACCCAGAATAGATTTATCCTATGAGATCTTTGATTCAGCCTTGGTCCATAACTCACCAAGGCGCCTCTAGCCAGGAAGCTGGTTAACTGAGTGCCACTAGAAATACGAGAGGGGAGTCAGCAGAAAGAGAATGCCCTTTTTCAGTGAGGTGCAAAGAAGTAAATGCAAGATAATCACCAGTTACTGTAATTCAATACAGAAAGCCAAGGACTAAGCTTGAGAAACTGGTCTGAGCTCTAAATCTTGGATCTTTCCCAGTTTCTGACTGAATCCAAAGTGATAATTTTTGCTTTCACAGAATGGTTGAAGTTGGAAGGTCTGGAGGTCATCTTGTTCAGATGTCCTAAAAATGTCTTTGTTAGGTTTACTATAAAGCATAATTATGACAAAAAGTAATCCCAGCTAACTGGAAAAGGACCCCAACTTCTGTGAGGTTCAGTCCATTCCAGTAGTCAGCTGGGAATTATGTGCAACCAGCAGATTTTACCTGCGGTATCTCTCCTAGTTAACAGCCATGCAGCTGTCCAAGCTTCTTGTGGACCTGAGGACATACCCACAGAGCAGCCGAGAACAGCTCTTGCTCTGTTGCAAAGGAACACAGTGCCTTCCTCTTCACATTTCCAGCCTGAACAGCTTGCAAGAGAGAAGTGCAAACTGCAAACATGTAAGCAGCTGTTGGGGAGAGGGGAAGAAGCTTCAAGTAACAGAATCAGCTGCCAATTTCATCGCTGCCATGTGTGCTGTGTATGGCTTGTCATATCAAATGAGTCATTAAGAGGTTCCCCCCCTAATGGCACTTTGAAGTGCTGTGACAGCTTGAGAGCATCTATAAATTGCCACAAACAGCCCTCATACTGCGTTAGCTAATTGCTTGCTCTTTGACTTATTAGGAGTCACTGAGTTAAATAATTTGTCACATGTGTGGCTCATAATAAATAATGTGACTAGCCAGTTTGTGAGCTGTTTTGGTGATATATAGTGCCCCTTTTGAATGTTGTCACAAGCAGCCAACAAATATGACCCCACGACTGTCAGATCTTTGTGAAAATAATAAGGCCTGACAGGGCAGCAGGTTACCAAAAGAAAAAAAACCTACAACTCACCTCCTGAAGGATAATGAAAATGGCAATAATTTCTTCTTCATAAAACAAGATTGTAACTTTATTCTTGAATAGTTAATTAACAACTGAGTAAAATTTTATAGTAGAATATCTTTATTTTGATTTGTATAGGATTAGTTGTGAAAGAAAAAAAGGTAACTTCGGTAGTTACTGAAAACATCCTGTGTCCTGTAATAAAATCTGAAGTGAGTATCCTCTCAGCAAACTCTATGTAGCTCCTGAAACACCATTGCGGGTTTTTTTGAAAAATCTGATTGCTTTGTCTACAGTTTATCCAGATATGTAGAGCATATTTTTTCTGACCCTCAGTTCCGATCGTGTGTTTCAGGTAATGCATCCCTATACACATGCCTGTCAGGAGCTGGGCTTCTTAATTTATAAGCACAAGCGTGGTGCTGTTGTAAGTGGTTGTGCACGTGTAATGTTAGAGATGCCTTTAGAAAGAATGCAGTAGGACAGTGACTATATATATGTGTATAGTAATACCTTCTTGGCATCTTCAGTTAAATGGGAGTCCTGTCTGATTTCTGTGTGGGAGGAGAGTCCCCAGTATTTTGCCAAAGAAGCAAATGTGGTTTCTCTCACAGCTAAAGGGTGATTTCTTTCCAAGAGACAGGACTTGTCTTGCACATTTGAATTCTGATGTAGCCTGGATCACTGTGCTATAAAATCTTCTTTTCCCACAATTGTGCAAAACGAAGAGTGATGAGTGGTGTTTAATAAACCTTACCAGTCCCTTACAAGCCTGTTCCTGCAGTGACCCTTGCTATTGCATTCCTACTATTTGAACTTCGAGGTGCTCGTGCTGTTAAACTGGTTCCCAGCTTGGCAGTCACTTAGGTTTAGGTCATGTTAATTCAGCAGTGCCCACTGCAGTTGCTTCAGGTGAGAGAAGACTCTCCTTCAGCTGCAGCTGCTGAATAACCTGGTGGTTCCCATGGCTCTTTCTAAACGTGTTGTGCTTTCCCCCAAAGCCAATCAACAAAAGCTTTCCAAGCCAGGGTCTTGCCTACAGTTCTTTATCTTTTTGCATCTCAAATCATGTAGGTGTCTTCTGGATGGTTGGGTGAGAAATTAATCTGATGTGTTCTTTCATCAAAAGGGAAAGGTGTTGGTGAGTTGTGCCTATCAGTCTTGACAAGAATAAGAATTATGGTCAGTATGCAAAAGAGGCCAATACTCATCATGCTCTGGCTTGATTAATGAGCTGGTGTTTGAGCTAGTCACTGCATATCACAAAGAAAGAGGTTCTATCCTCTAGTCTCAATCAAATGCCACAGGCACTTGCACCTCTGTCTTTGGCATTCCTGGGAAAGCTGCTGAGCCTGCTGAACTGCTGGCTGTTTCACTGTGCCTTTTATCTATTTCCTGTGGAAAATTAGGAAAGGTGTTTTGTTTGGTTTCATGTGCAAGGGCTTGGAGAATCAATCTGAAAATCTTTTGTGGGATCTTCTCTGCTTCTATCTAGTTTTCGACAGCTTTGGGAGCTTAGTGTTATTTTGAGATAAGGCTCCAGGCAGCTCTGATGACACCTAATGGGTACTTTCCAGTGACTGCCTTACTTGTGTTTTTACCTTGGGCTTGGCAGTGTTAGACTGAGAGACACATGACAGCTTCTCCTTAAAGAAACTGAGGCTGTGTTTCAGATTTTGAATTGAGGAGAATAGTGAAAATAGCTTTCTGCTCACTGTCAATGAACTCATAGAAGAGTGGAATGCTGGGACCCATGAAGTCAGATCAAAAATTCTTCCCATGTGGTCTGGGTTTACTTAAGGCTTTCCTTTTAATTTTATTACTATTATTATTATTATTATTATTATTATTATTATTATTATTATTATTTTGGCAAAAGGCCCACTTTCAGGCATTCCAAACTTGCTTGTGTTTATGAAAGAATTTTCCATAATTTCATTAGCTGTGCAAGTAAATAAATACAACCATGGTGAATATTCTATCTGGTTCACCTTTGCAAAGCAATACATCCAGATCCTGTAATTTTGACAGAAAACTGGTCATCCTTCTTGCATAAAATTTTGTGAGATTGATGATAAGATCTGGTTCTAAATGAGAGACCTTTTTAAGCAAACTCTAACATTTTCAGCTTTTTAAATTTTTCTCATTAGTTCAGAGAGTGTGGGGGATTTTTTGTTTTTCCTAAAACCTCAGCACTGGAGTCAAATGATTTCATGAAAATCCCAATTGCCATTTGGAAGATAAGAGGAGCAGATTCTGGCACTTGGGGTTATAGGGTAAAACTGAAAGCACAAAACCAATAACAAAATTAAAAGAACATAATGTATATTCATTTTTTAAATTTAGCAGGGTAATATAGCCTAAAGCACCAATTTTTGAATGATTGCTCTTACTAATATTAGACTTCCCTTTAGACTTGCCATCGGAATATTATATTAACAATTTAATTTCTCACTTCTAAACGTCTAGAAACTTCTAGCTTATTAGAAAATTACTGATATTTATCAGTTACTACAATTCAGCTCCTTCCTATGTGGCCCCTATTTTGCCCCCCTTCTCAATTTAATCTATTTGCATGCTTACATATTACCACTGGGATAATAGGCAGTAAAAATGCCAGAAAGCCTAAAGGAGTGAAACGAAAAAGTCACAAACAGCTCTCAGCTGCTACAGGCTTGACTCGTTCACGTGTTTGGAGGCTTTGGGTTAGTTGTTTTTCTCCCCCCTTAAGAGTGCACTTTTACCTCACTACAGTTTCGATGGCTGCAGTAATTAAATGCCTGTTCAAATTACCTCTCTAGTGTGAAGAGTGATTTCTCTGTTTAAACCTCAGGATTCTGCTTAATCCCGTGTAGCTGACTGCAGATGAGGCAAGATAGGAAGCATTTGCCTAGGGTGGAGAAGATGAATACACCTAGTAATGAAGAGATCTCTGTCTGATTTAATGTTTTCTGTCATATTTGTTAGCTTAACAGGACTGGATTGGTCCCTTCATGCCCTCTGTGCCCGGCAAACAGTAGTACTAAGTGCATTTATGGGGAATTTAGCATAGGACTGATTTCAGTGTCCTTTTGTGCTGTGCCTTGTGTGTTCCCTTTATAACTAAGTCGCAGTAGTTTGATAGGTAGAGACATTTTTATGGTATTCAGTTAATTACTAACAAATAATATGCTCCGATTCTGAACTATGTCTTCTACAACTGAGTGTTTTGTATTTTTACAAGACTTATAAAGTCAACAATGACTGGTTGCTAGTTGCATATCCTACCTTAAGACACATACATGTGTAGTTTTCACCTGTACACCATTAAAAAAATACTTAAAAGTTTTATCTGTTATGCTACTAAAAATAAAATCTCTCTGAGGCTGAAGAATTAAAATTACATAGTTTTCCATAGGAAAGCTCACCTTTGGCATCCAAATGTATCCAAAAGTGAAGAACTTTGGAGACTTTTTGATGTGCTTTCTCTACTTACATCTGCCTCTACTCCACACACCTCATACTATGATGTGCTCTAGTGATAAATTCACTGGAACTCATTCTTTATTTAGGCTTTAGATTTTCATAGTCCTATTACTACCAGAGACAAAACAAACAAACAAACAAAAAACAAACCAAAACCCCAAACAAAACAAATCCTCCCACTAATTCTATACAAATTAAGTGCATCAAACACAATTTAGAGAGCTAACAAGTTTAATTTTTCCTAAAATAAGCAAAATGTCTTTGCCATTCTGTTTCAATGTGGAAACATAGTACAGTATAACTCTACAGGTCTGTTTTCTGTGAAGATATCTAGTGCTGCTTGACCAGAATGAGATTGGAATAGCTGGGTTATTCCAGATCAAATGCTTTAATCAAGACATTCGATTAACATTGAAGTTGTTCTACTTTGAGCAGAGTCCTGGACCAGATGACCTCAAGAGGTCTGTTCAAACCAAGCCTGTGATTCTGTGGACTAAAACCTTGATTTGATGCTTGAATCTGCAGCACCCTTTGTTTGTATCCAGTTACTGGTGTTCTGTGCTGTTCTAAGGACATTGTGAAAACCAAGAATGGGTCAGGACTTCTGTGATATTCCTTTCTCTTTGCCTTCCCTTCTGCCCATTGCATTGTGGAAGGGATGGAAGGAAGTTCATAATTTTGGAAGTCTGGAACATGAAATAATACTGCTGTTTGGATTTTAATTTGTGGTTTTGTGGCTCTTATTTAATGATTTTTATCCTCACATTTACCTTTATGGTTCTGAGAAGGACCAGTATACTTGGTTGTGCAGACAATGCTACAAATGCACACATGCTTCCCATGTCTGCGAAGTGTATACCACTGCAATTTGGGGTGTCTTTTCTTAAAGCTGAGAACAGTTCTTGTATTTATTTTTTTTTCTGAGAAAGGGGACAAGATGACCGGTCAGAAATTTTTGCCATTGCACATAGGAGGCAGTTTGGGAATTTACAGTAATTCTTTAGCAAACTTGCTCTTTTTGAACACACGCACTCGTATGTATTGTCCTCTGTCTGAGTTGTTTATGATGTCATCTAGAAAATGCTAGACAAAGCAAGGTGTATACAGCTTCTCTGAAGAGAACTGCATCAGCAGGTATATCAGCAGGTATATCCAAAAACAGTGTAAGAAACCAGACTTAGAAGACCTTTGCTACATGTGAGTTGTCCAGACCCTTTTCTGTTCTGCTCGCTGGTGAGTGATATAAGGCCCCTTTTTTTGGAGATTGTTCTTCATCCTGTGCAGGCCTTGCCTCATTCTCCATCCAGGTGTACAGAGCTCTCTGCCCCTACTGAAAGGAAGCAAGGTCAAGTAATGCAGTGAGTAAAAGCTTCAAAAAGGTTGGTACTGGCTGGACCCTTCTCCTTAAAAGAGACTGGAAGTGTTACCAGTGCAAAACAGAATCCAACAGAGAGCATGTGTTAAATAGACTGGTAATTTCACTGAAGTGTATTCTTTAAGTCTTGCTTAAGACCTCTTGATTGAACCCTAAGAACGTCATAAGCTGCTGTTCTGATTTGGAGCTACAAATAATAAAACCACCTAAAATATATTTTAATTATGTGTTCTTTAGCAGTGGTTTAGTTTCAGCACAGCAAGCATACTAGTTTGCCACCTTTGTAGGTTTAATTGAGCACCATAACATCCCAAATGATACAATTAAAATCTTCTACTATTCAGGTGCTTCTGTTTATAAGCCTATGAACTTTATAAGAAGCAGAGTTAACCAAATTGTATTTGATTACCTCAAGTAATTGAAATTATAGAATTAGCATAATTGGTATGAATTCCGCAGACAGACATGATTCAGCTATTCCCATGGTCCTCTGTGACTGTGAAGATGTTGCTTCCAACCTCCACAGTATACTACACAGTGAGTTTGGAACCAGGAAAACTGATCTTTTTCAAAAGAGTCATATGAGAAGTATGTGTAGAGCTTCCCTTAAAATGTAACAGCATGCTAGCAGAGTATCTCCATTCCCTTATGCATTAAAAAAAAAAAAGCAGAGGGGGCTGATCCGTGGGGGAGGATTTACNAAAAAAAAAAGGTGAGATTTATTATGTTACATCTATTTATTAAACTGGAGATTTTTTAAGGAAAAGGGCCTGTTTCAATCATTGCAAAAGTACTTCTTTGACAATGCATCCACTGAGGTCTCATTTTATGTATATTTTTGCATATGGAAAGCTTATTACAGAGTTCTTAAATTATATGTGTGTACATATATATAATTTCTCTCTGTGTATATACATATGAAGAATATTTTTCTCTGTAGCTATGTATATAAAAATATATACATATTATCTATCTATATATATGTACATATATATAAATAAAATATTTTGCAGCACTTCAGCCTAATACATTTTATTACAGGTTCAGCAAGTCTAAATCATGCAAACATCATCACGTATGCCTTCAGCTGAGTTTGCTGCAGAATAGCAATGAACCATAGCCATCTCTGCAAATAGCTGTAATTACGAGCCTTACAAATAAATAGTGACCTGTCTCTAAACTGTCCTTGGTAATTCTTCCGACTGACCTAGTGTTAGCGTCTTTCACCAATGTATGTATTGTAATTTATAGCACAGCCTAAATGTGACACAGCTTAGGCTTTTTAAAATTGTAAGTTTTAGTACCCTGAAGTAGCCCAATACAGTTAAATCTTTGTTCCTTACAGAATGCAAGCATATGTACAGTATATATTTATCTGGTCTGGAATAAGCATTAATCTTTAATTACTGAATAAACATATTAAACAGGTGTGGAATAACTGAACTTTCAACTGTGCAATGTTTATCCACTAGCGCAGTGGATACCTTGGCTCTGCAGTTTGAAGGTTTCACCTTGACGTGCCCAGGGTTGAGTGAAGGAGGGAAGGTTGGGAGGGTGGGCACACAAATGCCCCAAATCCCACATAAATCAGAAGTTTCCAGTTATAAATTATGCACCATCATAACATCCCGCTAGCGCCGTTGGCGAGCCAGGGCTGGAGCATGGGGTAGTTTATAGCGGAAAAATGGCTTTTCAATGGATAGCACACCCTCGGACTCCTTCTCCTCCTAGGCTATGTGTGCTGGGCTTGTGGTGTGAGGAGATATAAAGCAGCATTTTTCTAGCTGCCTGGTGAAACAATGAGGGCTCTGTTAGCAGGAGCCCAAACTTCTGTAGTCCCTGCCTCACAAGGTTGGAATGACTGCTTAAACCCAGGTTCAAAGCCCTTGGCCTCCAAGTGCTTTAATTTAGCACTATTTTTGCTGCGCTAGCCTCTGTTTTTTCTGCTTAAACCATCTAAGGTCTCCTTGTTTTGCAGGGAACTAAGCAGCTCCTTTTCATAATTAGATTAAAGATAATCAAATGAAGACTTGGATATTTTTAATGTCATTTAATCTTGGGGGTTTTTTTAAACTTTTGGAAAATAACTTTTTATCACCATTGCCTACCTTCTTGTAAATTTACACCTTTTTTTTCCTCGACTGTGTTTCAAGCTTCTGGTTTTCTAGTTTAAAAAAAAATATCGTTTGACAGGTATTTTTCAGCATTTTTATTTGATGCCATAAAATAAACCTTTACCAGGTGTTTTTAGGTATGATTCACAACACTTTCATTCATTCATTCACTGTCAGTTTTCCCAAAGCTGACTGGTGTGAAAATAAAAGAGAATGCAGAAAGAAGCATGCAAAAAGTGCAAAAAGGATACGAATGAAGTGGGAAAAAACCACATATATGGAGCAGCAGTGTAAGAAGCAGCACAGAACTGTACCTAAAACAGGACTATGCATTAATAAAAGTAACAAGTAGGTGCTGGTACGATTTGCTTCAAGTTTTAAAACATGAAAAAACAGTCCTAAATGTAGGCATTATTCGAATAATAATCACTCAAAAGTTTGTTAAAACCACAGCTTATTATGAAAGCTGCAAAAAAGCATGTGACAGCTGATGTCAAGTTTCTGAAAGAAAAATTGTTTCAAACTTAACTTTCCCATTCCTCCATAATGCACAATCAATACAAACATATTGGAAACAGGAGCAAAAAAATCTGATCTTGTACCAAAGATCAAATCACATTTATGTTAAAACCGAAAGAAATTGTACATGAACAACCATATTTTAAACAAGGGGGAGGGAGGGTGAAAGATCATCTGAATTTACAGTGTATAAAATATCTCTGTGCTCTTTGTCCAGTCAAAAAGCAACATGCCAGAAAAGGCAACAGGAGATTCACTACCTGGAAGAATTCCTGACAAGAATCTGTTTTACAGACATTACAGTAGAGGCCAAGGTGGAGATCAAATTTCCAATTTGTTAGATTAGTGAGTATCCAAGGAATACTGGCTGATAAGTCTTTTTCTCGTTTTAAAGATGGTGCTAAAAGTCCCAAGGTTTGCCCTTCTCCTTTTTTCTTAGTAAGATCATCACCAGTTTTTGGTTCTGTTTCTTGACCTCAACTCTTTTGAGTAAATCTTGTATGATTATGATTGTGTAACGCATTGTGATATTTACTTGTTTTACATTCTTTTTTTTTTTCTGTTCTTCTGTGTTGTAAAAAGATTGAAATCGTAGAATGTCTCAGGTCTGGAGGGACACGTAAGGATGATTGAGTCCAATTCCCATGAGCTTTTAGAAGCATAGCCCTTCAGATCTGGGATGTACTAGATGATATAAAAATAGGATACCCAAGTGTCCATTATTCTGTGCTCACAAGAATAGGCCCTGTTACTTCAGTGGGTCTCTGGGTGAATGTGCTTGATGGAGATTTGCAGGGCCAGATCTTGCAAATCTCTATGATTTATTCTAAGTGCATCACAGAATATTGAGCTTATTGTTTGTAATACAGCACTGGATATGTTTTCCTTTCTTGCTCTGAAGCCACGTTAATTTTTTTCACACAAGGCACCTAGTACTAAGTTTCATGGGCATGAAATGTGCATGAAAATTTATGGATGCACATGTGTCTCTTGACCATGGTCATGATTTCTTAAGGCTCTTTGTAGCTGTTAAAAATAAATATAGCTGTTAAAAAAGAAATTTATATGATTCCCAGCACAAGTAGGTATACTATAATCCATCTTTAATTTTATTTATAACTTAGAAAAAATATTCTGAATATGTGTTATAGTCATCAACACTTACTCATATTAAACTATTTTCAAATATAAATTTCTAATAAACATATCTTTAAAAGACATAAGTAAGGACAAAGCTTGTTCATTGTGGTGATATGATTTCATTTTGCCTTTGGAGTTCCAGGTGGAGCATATCTTTCTTAAAAGATTTGGTCATTACAAATGGATATTTTTAGTCATTATTGGTGCTTGAAAAGCTCTGAAAGGTTTGTTGCTTTTTTTTCTTTTGAAGACTTATTAAAATGTTAGACTCCTCCAAATATGGCTTAATTCAGGTATGTTTTTTCTGACTAGCATATTGTAACAAAAAAAAAATGGAAGAGTCATGGCAACGTCTGGTCTGTGCTTTCAGACCTAAATATAACTCCTTAAAAACAAAAAAGCCTGCAATGATGGTTCAAAATATCTGATTGCAAAACCAGCTCTCATAGTCTGCTTCTTTGAAATTTAGAAAAGGTAAACTTTATTCTGACCAGTAATTTCATAAATAAAGTGCCAAATGAAAGATATGAACAGATGTTCAAGGTGTTTTCCCATCATGGAAGCCATTTGTGTAAGTGGTGGTTGCAGTCACAGTTCCTATTGCCAAGGAGCCCGATAGATTTTAATAGTGGATGTGTGTGCTTAAGATAGCATGTTATACTGATAAATGTACTCCAAAAAATAGGAGTGGAAAATGAGCAGTTATTAGAATTAGAAAAAAAAAAAAATATTACTTGCCTGAATTACACTGAAAGATACATGGTAGAAATGGCTGCATGCTGGAAACAGAGGTATACGCTGGAAAGTGGAATACAGTTTTTTAGCCCATAAAACTGCTGTGTATATTTGCAAGTAAAAATAACAGCAATTCAAATGTATCGTAACATATTCTAAAATTCCAGAAAACTTATACAACTGTGTCTTGAGGGAAAAATAAAGTGAATGTTATCTTAAAAAAATTGGTTAAGTATTCCTGATTTCTGAGATCACAAGGAACCTTCAGCCAGCTGGAGCCTTCAGGTTATTCAATGATTCTAAGTAGAAATATAGATGACTAATGAAATAAATAGTTGTCTTCCTCTTAATTTTTCATTTATAGGGCCAACAGTTCTTACATTTCCTGGGGCACTCTGCACATATTATTGAGGTAGTATGTTAAAATGATCTCGCCTCATTTATCCTCCCCCACAAAATAGTTGAGATGTAACTTTCCAAAGAAAACATCTGAAACATTTAATTTTACCTGTCACTTTTTTTTCATTTTCCCTGTTAAGAGTAAAACATTGAGCTGTACATTTTTAACAGTGGGTTTTCATGTGAAGGTTAGAATAAACAAAAGTATGATTTAACATTCAGAGACCAGAAAATGACTAATGGGCAACTCTAATTCATTTTCCAGGTCGTAGGTAGGCATAGTTGAAAGCTATAAAGGTAACAAAGGTTATCAAGACCTAAAGATAAGAACTAGAAGTTGTTAAGTTTAGTGTCTAAAACTAGAGTTTCCTCATTTTTCTTTCTACTATGTGAAGGAGTAATTCCTTGGATCTACACTCTTCGCATTGCCAAGTTAATACTACATTGTGACTTATCTAATTCAAGGAATAGATATTTATTTTATTTAACTGGGTTCATCTAGGTGCATTTTATTTTGTTATCCATCTAGATACTGTGCATGCATGCTTGCCTTGTTTTGCAGAACTTCTCTATCACCTTGATGAATTTTATTTCTTGCAGATGGTATTCGTTTAGATGTTTTGTCCTAGTCTCTCTAGCAAAGAATTTTCTGCCAAAGAGCATTCAAATTGCAGGTAATGGTCTATGACTTAGTGTCTACAACAGTCATTGTGTTTCTGCTATAGGCAAATGCTACTCTATCAAAACCTGTCCAACTCAACTTTCCTGTTAGAAACATTCACATTAGACATGAATCCTCAACAAATTACCTTTTCTAATGTTACACAAGCAGAAGTAGTGATTGAACTCTGCTACTCACACAGTAAGTTACTTTTACTAAGTCCCAGGAGAAACTGGCGTAGGTGTTTTAAATTAAAAGCTATTATAACTAACTGGAGAAAAATGCTCTTGGATCAAGTTTTTGGAACGGCTAATTCCTAAATAAATGCAACTGCACATATCATACTTCTTCTGTACAAATATTAGAAAATACTTAAGATAGAACATTTTGGTTGTTATTTGGTTGTAACTAGGTTCAAGCTGAATAAATTAGATTCACTGTTTGTCTGATTTCACAGATAATGTCGACTAAGCTTTAAGGAGTGTTACGCATGTCTAAAGCCTATACTGAAATTGTTTGGTATATCTCTTCCCGTTACTTTTTGCTTACATTTGTTGTATACAATAGAAGCCACTGTACTAAGAATCTTTTTCTCTAACACATTAAATTCATACCAATAATGTTACATTAGCTTGACCTTGTTTAATGAAAGGATCATCATTTCAGACATCACATAGAACACTTGTCACTGGTTTGACTTATACAGAAGGAGTATTCTGTAGGATTGCCACTCTTTCCTCTTGTCATCATTGTCTTCCTCCTCGTCAGTGAAGTCTTGATCCAGCTCCTACTGAAACCAGTTGGAAATTGTCTGCTGTATACAGAAAATTTTCTGCTGCATCTTGTCTAGGGTCAAATAGTTTTAATGTTTGCAAATGTAATGACATTTTTTATCCTCTGTAGAGAAATTCCGCCTCTAGGAAGAGGTAGGCAGAGGAAGATAGTTTTAAAAAATACTTTGTGCTTCAACTCTGTTCATACACCTGCAAGCATATGGCAGAAGGAGCCTGTCCCATGTCTGGCTGACATAGGGAACACAACTTCTTCAAAACAGATCTCTTATACATTCCTGCCCTCTGTGCCCACTTGTCTATTTTGTGTAGGTTGGATTTCAGGGTTACTTTTATTGCAGAGAAGGCAGGATCCATGCCCCCCAGAACTGCACAGGTCCTCACCAAGATGTGCCTTTTTCATTCTGCCTCAGCAGTGACATGCAGGGGCAGCCTAACACCAGCGAGACAGGCAAGACCACAGCATCTAACCAAAACCAGCTTGGGCTATTCATTACTGCCTATTACATTCAGTACTACCACAGTGAGACAATTTATTTGTTGTGCATTGGAAAAATGGAAAAAATCCCCATTACTTACTAAAAGGACCTTGTAACTTTCTTCTGCACACTGCTTTTCGCACTCTGCCTGAATACGCTGGGGGATAGCCAGTGAAATCCCCAAATTATAACAAGTTGCAACATGCATGAGCTATTTACAACATGTAAGAAATTTCCATAAATTATTATTTTTTCTATTAGCTACTGCTTAAGCACAGAGTTCTCACACATTCGTATGCCTGCACAGTAGCCCTTAACCCTGGCTCAGCAGTATTGCCCTTCTTGCTTAAATTTTGTTCAATGTCTTCTAATCCTAATTTTATTTCTAATCATTGTGAAGTTCAAACAGTTGCAAAAGACAGGATGTTTTTTATTTGAGTAAGAATTTGCCTCATAAAATTAAACAAGTTATTTTTGGCTTTGCAAACTTTATAGACTGGGTTAATTGTCTGGCCTTCTTTCATAGTTGTTTATACTCCATATTGATGTCCTTCCTCCAGATCAATCTCCTTCCGCTACACATCACAGAGGTAACTTTCAATCTATGTATAATACAGTAATAGTATAATGTCAGAAGTAGAGCCAGTAATAATCTCCTTAGAGGGAACTGTAAGTCCTCAGCTTCGTGTTTTGCCTGAGTTTGGGCTTCTTAAGCTCCTGCTCCAGTGACCCCAATGCCTGCTTGTGAATTCAGATTTTCTGTGAAAGACATGGTTTGCTTACAGGATGGCTGAATATGTGCCTGTTCTCATCTTTCATTCTTGGTGTCTAGTTTGAGACAAACAGGATTTGCATAAATTTTTGTGTTGTATATGAGTTTTGCTTTTAGTTCATAAAAATGATGGCGAGAGTTTGGTATAGCTCTATCTTTCCTTCTAAGAGGTGCTTTAAATCTAGTTTAATGGACTGGCATATGTGTTTTCAGCTCTCAAAATGTGCAATTATCCCACTAGAACTCCACCAGAGTTGAGGCTAGTCAGAGAGCAACAATTTCATTTTAAGGGAGGGGAGAGGAGCTTTGGGACTTGTGTTCATTTTGATGCTGAACTCCTTCTCACACCCACTAGAAATTCCATTCTGAATGTTTTCACTGAAACAGATACATTTCCGTGAAATATTGCTCTTTAAAAGAAAATGTATTCTAAAGCAAATAAGTTTTTCCTATCTGTAGACTTTTATTAAGCAACGACTCTAGGCAGAAAATGATTTCTGAACCATAGGAATACATTTTTGTATGACGACAGCACTAAAAAGTGCAAGCGTAGGAACAAGGAAAGTAGGTAATCAGCATTTCCAGCGATGCTGATTCAGTTTTAACACTGAAAAAAGGAAGATGGTTGGTATTCCCAAAAGCCTCTTTCTGTAATACCTGAGGTCTGTGGTACGTTTGTTGCTATGTAGGCTTTGTTGACCCTATAAATAAATAAATACTAAATATTTCACACAGCCAATCATGGAATAGTTGCAATGTAGAGAACCAACACACTGAACTTTGAGGTTACTAGCAGCCCTGAGCTAAGCTGTTAATTCATGGTTAATGCTGATGCAAATGTTGCCCTCCTTATTTACCTGTAAACTGCTTATCAAGTCAGTGCACATCTGAGAAGTACCTTCTTTGTGCTAGTGGTCCTCAGCTAATCTGATTGAAAGCCTGATCCTACCTCAAGGCCAGGCACTGAACGTTATTGTAGCTGTTCCTACCGCTTGTTTTCACATACGCAAACTTGGAATAGTTGCATTTATTTCGTCATTCTTTCACCTAATGTCATTCCACAACAGTGTTTACTTAGTGACAGGATGCCTCGTTGTGACTTAATGTTGCCCTCTCCTTCACTTCTCTGCCAACAGAATGCTGAGGGTTCAGTCACCAACAGGACAGGGCAGATGACCGATCTTGTACATGAAACACACTGAATTACTTTTTAACAAACATTTATCTTATGGGAAGATTTTAAAAGGCTTAAAATCAAATCGAGTTAAAGCACTAATAGTATATTTAAACATGTTGAATTAAAAAAAGAAAATCTGGTTTCAATCAGGGTTCTTCTTGAATAAGACAGCTATTCTTTACAATGAAAAATGGGTCTACTATAATGTAGCAAAGTAAATTTTCTTCTGTGCTTAAACTGAAGTACAGAAGTTGACCAATGATTTTTAAAGCATCTCTTTTGAACCTAGCTAGAAGCTGGTTGGCTATATTTATCTAAATGTCTTAGGAGCTTTGGAAATTCATGAATTTTGTGGGGAAAAAAAAATAGGCAACAATAATTATATTTTTCTTTAGTGGTCAAAAGTAATACAAATTTTCAAACCAGACTGAGGAGAGCATTTTCCCCTTGCTGCACTGTTGATAGCAGTTATCTCATTTGCATTCAGTCTGCTGTTTTACCAAGCCTGTCTTTCTTAAAGACATTTCAGCCTGACACGGTTTTTCCTTATTGCTCTGACCACATGGATTTATTTTTTTTTTTTATTATCCAGCCTGAAATCCATTTTTAAGTAATTATTTCATTGATGGCCTTTTATCCTAGCCGAGGCTTCAAGAGAAGCCAGTTAGTGCCAGTAAAGCCTAAAATAGCCTTAAAGAGTTTGTGATGCTAAGTTTGGCGATGCAGTATCAATATCCACTTGGCGATTTCCTAGGTGAGGTCTGTGTCTAGATGTCAGAATGGATCCTGTGAAACTATGTCGGTCAATTAATCACTGCCAATGAGCCATGGCATGCCAAAGCTCCTTCTCATAACGGCCTCCTTGTTAACTTCACAAAACCCAAATCCACAAGCCAGACCTCCTCCTTTAAGACCTCCAATGCAGGCTACAGAAGCATTTGCAGGAAAATACATTTACTCCAAGAAAGAGATGTTGCAGGCTTATAGGGTTGATCTATCAAAGAGGAAAAAAAAAAAAAAAAACAACCAACCCAAAACCAGGAAGAATGTGGGGTTTAGCTTGATAACTAGTTTTGTGGAATTGTTTATGCTGGATGGTCCTAGGGAAAGACTTCTAATGTGAATATAAAATAAATCTGCATTAAGCAGTGCATGTAGCATAATTCAAAATTAGTTGAAATCTGACCTTTATGTTTCACAGCAATGACTGCTCTAAGGGAAAAAGTGTCATTCATGTTTAGTACTTCTCCTGCCTTATCTGTTGCTTCATCCTGCCCTTACCAGATGCAAAAATATAGGGTAAGAGAGGTAGGGAAAGTCAGAACTGAATAGTAGCCTGATGAACTACTGAAATAAATTAAATTCCTGTGACAAGTAAGTCATTGTTGTGGGGGATGGGGGGGAAGGGTGTGAGGGGGGAAGGGAGAGCGTCTTTTACTTCACTGGCCCATTTAGGAAGTTTGGTCACTGGTATGAAGCCATACAGCTGCACACAATATAAAGTAAGTTTAGCAGCATATTTGGTGAGTTTATAACTTCCCCAGGGCATTTTAACATTAAAAATAGTGATTGATAACCTGGTCCATCTGAACTTAAATATGAGCTTGCTTTGCAAGAAATGAGGGGTAACATCTCAAGTACGTTTCTTTGTGTTTTATTATTGCTTAAGGGCTTACATTGCTTTATAACTGCATTTTGTCTGGCTTTGCATTTTGTACTCAACAGGGATATTCAAATCAATGGTCTCAGTAAGGATGGCAATCCCAGTACTGGCTTAGAAATATGTTCTTTTTTAGTTATGCACAGATATTAAAAAATAAACAGTATATGATAAAGTGGCAGTTGTATATGACTTTGACGTTAGCAGCAAGTCCATTACGTGTGTGTTACCTGTCTGGTGACTAAAGATTTTCACAACCAGCAAAAACTCCTTCTAGACCATTAGTGTCTCAGACTGGCAGCCAAAATAACACTGACAAATATGGAAAGGCACACAAGAAATCGTGCTGAAAAGAATTATTATTGCCTTATAGAATGAAGTAGATTATGGAATATTAAAGTGAGGTTCTGTTTAAAAAGGTGTATTTCTGTATGTTTACCAGACTGTCTTTCAAAGCACAATTCTGGTTTCAGATGAATACGCAACCAAAAAAACATAGGTTTTCAAAGCTGTGAGTCTGAATTTCAAAAAAAAAATCACGATATTGCCTACAAAAATTATGGGATTTTAAAATGATATTGCTAAGGATCTTCTTGCTGTTTCATAAGCCTTTAGGGTTCATTGTGTCAGGAATTTTTCTGCAAATACAAAACCTCAAAGATAATGTATTTATCTTTGAAAACAGATTCTTGTGTACTTGCTCCTGGAATAAGGCGTTGGATGAAAACGTAAGCCCCCAAATATTGCGATTAGTGCTAGAAATTGGTGGTGTTGTAGAAGTGCAGGAACCAGCCTGACTCTTATGTCACATGGCCTGCTTCTGTGTTGCACTGGCAGAAAAAGTCCCTCTCCATCTGTGCTCCTCTCCCAAGACAGTCCCCATCCATAATGAGCAGTCACGGCACATTGAACAGGTGAGTCCTGGTGCTCACTGTCACTGGGTACTCCTTTCATAGTGCAGTCACTGTTCCAGGTTTTGTTTTCATGATCTACTATTTTGCCATGTCAAGGAGAAAATTATTTTAAAACTTATATATCAGTTTGAAGTATGAATGAATTTTTCCCCCCTACTTCTAGTGTTCCTTTGCCCCTCTGTTATATGGAAGTGAAATCACTCTGGGCTGGCTTGAGGATGGGTTTGAGGGCCATTTAAACCTTCAAAGCTGTTTACAAGCCCTGCTTCTGATGCTCTCATGCAGTAGCCTGCCACATCTCCGCTTCTCATGGTAAGCAATGCTAAGAGGATCTTCATTCTTCACACCACAGCAGCTCCTGGAGAGCCTCTGCTCTCTTTACTGGATTAGTGTGGCTTCCGTACATAGGCACTGAAGGTGGAATTCACATCCCTGTGTAAAGCCCAATGAAACTAGTTCTGCCCAAGGCACCGGTGCAGAGCCAAGAGGGAGCAGAACACCCACTTGGAAGCATTGCTCAGGGCACACCCCAGCTGTTTCCAGCACCCCACGGATCCTGCAACACCCTCTGGTGAAAGGTTCCATGCCAGTTTGTCCCAAACTATTCACAAATTCACTGGCTGGCTTTCTGCTACTACTGCAGCTGTCTTCAAGGGCATCTTCTCACCTCTCTCCCCCTGTGGGAGACCCATGCATGTTTTCTTAGCTTCTCACCTACTTTATAGCGCAGAAGGGGAGGGTGCCTTGTTAGACCCTGTGGCCTCACCTTCTGTGGAGATTTAACATGTAATTCTAACTGCTAAGCACTTACGTGGTGCAATAGTAGCAGACTTAACCCATCCACACCCCTGTTATGGAACTTGGTTGCAGTCCATCTTCGGGTTATCAAGACCCAGTAATACGGTCAACACCTGCTGCATGAAAATCCTAGTCCCCAGAGGTTTATAAAGGCCTCGGAATGGCAATTATTAATTTTAGAGGATATATATGTGTACGCATACATTATGGCATGTAATTTATGTTTGCAATTCAGAACTGGTTTGTATGAAAAGTATGCAATTCGTCAAAGTAACAATCCTTGGCTTTGTTTTACACTGGCTGTTAAACCACAGAGCTGAGGATTGAGATGTCATTTCTTAAAAGCTGTCTGCTTAAAAAGAATATCTATTCTCTCTTCTATCCCATGTGAATGGTAAGAAAAGAGAAAAAATATATGTGCATCTTGAGCCTGTACCAATAAAGACAAATATAGTCCTAGACTTCCATTAGAGTAGGAGCAAGTTTTGAATAGACTGTGTGGCTTATAGATTCTTTTCAGAAAAAGCCCTTGTAATGTTGGGAGCATGGCAAATACTAATTCATCTGAAAAAATGAAGTAAAGTTACAGGTGTGTGGTAAGAATTATCACCTACCTAATTCCAGTTGGTATAAACAAATGGCTTAATGATTTAACTATTTCTAATTGTTCTAATTGTGTGGAATACACAAACAATTTGAACTTCACTATGTTTTGGTTTTTATCTTTGCTTCCCTAATCTCTGGTAGCTGAGATGAACACTGCCAAAGCCATGTATTGTCCTAGAATCCAGGAATCATGGAAAACCAGTTGGAAGAGACGTCAAGGATCATCTGTTCCAAATTTTCTTGCTAAAAGCAACGTCTAGACAAGATGGCTCAGCACCCTGTCCAGCTGAATCTTGAAAGTGTCCAACATTGGGGAATCCATCACTTTTCTGGGGAGATCATTCCAATGGCTGATTGTTCTCATTGTGAAAAATTCCCCTTGTGTCAAATCAGAATCTCCCGGGGAGTAATTTGTGCCCATTACCTTTTGCCTTTTCCTTGTGACTCCCTGTAAAAAGGGAGTCTCCATCTTCTTTGTAGTCATCCTCTAAATACTGGGATGTGGTGATAAGGTCACTCCTGATTCTTCTTTTCTCGAGGCTGAAAAAATCCATTTCTCTCTCAGCCTTTCCTCATATCTCAGACTACCCAGGCCTTTGATTATCTTCATGGCCCTTCTCTGGACCCTCCCCAGCCTGTTCGCAGCTTTTTTTGCATTGTGGGGACCAAAACTGAACACAGTATTGCAGGTGTGGCCTGACACACGTTAAGTGGGATAATGGCTTCTTTAGCCAGTCTTTGAATGAGCTCATAAGAAGTTTTCTGGCCAAAAAGGTGGACAAAGTCAGATGCACCAGTTTCAGTCTACATTTGCTGAGTCTTTGTGCATCATTTCTTAAAGAGATACTAATTTCTGTAAATCTACTTAGCACATTCAGTCTGAAATAATTTCATGTCCTAAATGAGGCAGCAGCATTTTCTATGGGCTTGGTGAACATGATGTATAAAATCGTGTACATCCACTCAGAATGTTTCTGGGAAGATCATTTCCCTCAGTTGCTGTTTTCAGCATGTCACACATATCTTTGTTGGCTCCTTTCTTCTATGGCATCAGACCAGTGTTACTTGTCTCCACTTCGCCATCCTTTCATATCTTATATTCACCCTGTCATCTCTCCACTGTTGACTGGCTGACTCCTGCCTGCAGCCAACTTCTGACACCCATGTTCATCACCCACTTGTTAAATTTTCAGACAAGCATCTCTCTCTTTGTTCTCATGCTACTGGTCAAGTTTGGGAGGCGCATGCTGTAAACAGTCTCAAAGCTATTTCATCACTTCTGTGCTTCAAGTCTCAGTCTGTGATGCCAAGAGGAGTCTTCACATCTGATGTACTGCAAGCATTGCCTGTCATGACAGTCAAGCTTGTTTTCTTACATCTTTCTCGAAGAAAATTCCATCTGTATTGTTTTCATCTCTATGAGACCTTTTGTTTCATGTATGTACTACTACTGTGTGAGCTACTATGGCAAAGGTTGTAGCCTCCTGAGGCCAGGTCATGCCACAGTAATGCAACTGAGTAATTCCATGGTTGCATCAGGGGGTTCAGTCTCAGTCTCAAGAAGTGCTACACTGAATACTCCTGCCAGCCAGGTGCTCTGCTGGCAAACATGCCTGTTGCTTCATTGTCCATTGCCTCATGCCAGTCCAAAGTTTCCTTGTGAAACTGTCTGGATGTCAACGCTGCCCGCAGGGCTCACAGAGTTCAAAAGGCTCAAATATATATCCCTAACTGGAGAGAGCAGATAAGAGAGACACATACCCATGTGTGAAACTCCTACCTGTATAAGCACTGATTTGTGGGACAACAAGGAAAGAGGCTTGCACATGATTCACAGCACCCAGCCTAACTGGCAAGGTGCCTCTGTCGATTTATTTTCCCTTCCTGGTTGATGGAAAGACACTGATCATTATCCACAAAGTAATTTAAACACTAAATAAGGCACTTGATACAATTCACTTAGTTGACAGTAGAGGAAAATTGGAGAGAGGAAGCTGAGGTGTTGAGATGTTCGAATAACCTTTCCTCCTCTCTACTGAGTGTGCTATTTCCATGTCAAGGGCATCTGTTAACAAACGGGTAGATGTGCCATGATGGCTCTAGCACTTCATCTGCCACCTTGCAGCACATTAGAGAGCATAATCAGAAAGTCTATAGAGGAGGGTGAAGGGAAAATGAGAAAGATGGGTTTATGATGCAAAGATCCCCAGCCTGGATTTGTCCATTATCTGGGTCAGGATGGTGAAGTCCCAGTCTCACCAATGTATTTCAGAGTGGAGTTAGAGGATCATTTAGGTTTAAAGGGACCTCAGGAGGCCTTAATCCAGCCAGGGATTCAACCAGGCCTTAATCCAATCCAATTTAGGGCAGGGCCAACACTGACTTAACTCTAGTCACTCAGGACTTTGTTTAGATGGGTCTTAAAAGCCTCAAGTACAGATATTGTGAAATCTCCCAGTTTAACCTGTTCTGCTGCTTGTATCAGCTCATCACAAAAATTCTTCCCAGCTCCAGCTGACCATCTTGGCAGTCCTTCATTGGACTCACTCCAGTTTTTCAACATTTTTCTTGCGCTATTGGACCCAAAACTGAACATAGCATTCCAGATGCAGTATAACAAGTGCTAAGTAAAGGGGAATTATTGCTTTCTTTGATCTACTGGTTGTAGGACTTTTGATATAGCCCTGGATGCTGTTAGCCCCCAGCACTGGCAGAGCACAGAGCTGGCTCACGATCAGTCTACTGGCCACCAGTACGTGGGGTCTGTTTCAGCAGGGGTTCTACCTAGCCGTGCTATATTTCAGCAGTCAATTAATCTGTCCCATTTGCATCTGACCTGCTTAAATTCTACAAGGTTCCTCTTGGCCTGTTCCTCCTGCCTCTGAATGGCAAAAAAACTATCAACTATTTCCCCCAGGTTGGTGTCATCTGCGAATTTTCTGGGAGAGCACCCCATCTTCTCCTCCAGGTCATTGATAAAGGTACTAACCCAGGATTCCAGTGTCAAGAATTTCATGCAGTGTTGGCTCATCTCCACAGCCCTGTTTGCAAATTTTGAAAAGTTCCATAAATATTGTACTTTAAAAAGCCAGATCATGGGAGGTAAAAAGCAGAGGTGTATAGTATGAGCTCTTTGATCAAGTAGGGTCACCTTGCCATGAACTGTCCTAGGCATGGCCCTGAACCTTACAATTTTCAATTCACACTGAATGTGTGTCTGAATGTTAAAAGAGAGGAAAGAGAATTCCACTTGAAGCTGAGGGTGTCCTGCAACCATAATTATGGTCTCCATGTAGCTACCTACAACATACGTGTATATATATACACAGATATACATGCACATGAAAAAATGTATCTTATGGCAGGAGCCCTCTGTGACAGGTTTCTGAGTGGAGTGAGCTTTTCCAGAAGAGTTACTGACCTCTGGAACAGGGTTTCTATCATGAAAATGCTGACATAACCTTTAACTGTAGAGCCACAAACAGCTTTGTTATATTACTTATTCCTAGCTTATGTCCTTGCCCTGGAAACAGTGATGGCATTGTCTGCTGCTAATTGTGTTAAGGGGTCGGGGAGAGTTGGCACTGATATCAGAAGGGAAAAATAATTTAAAATTAAAAATTCCCCTTATGTGAGTCATACAAACTTGGGGGAATTTTAAATGAATGGCTTTAGTTTTAGGTCTATGTATATGATACTCTAATTTTTTTTTTTCACATTGCAGATATATCAGATGTAGTAAATACTCTTTATCAATCTAATATATTTTGGTTATTTTAAGCCCCCTTACATTTATAAATCTGACTGGTGGATCTAATCACCTTCTTTTACATGCTGTTTTTCCTCAGTACTTTATGTAAAGAGAAACCAAAGCCTCACACAGCGTTTCCAACTCTCATGATTTTAATGTGGGTCTTGCAATATCTAGTGTTTTCTTTAAGCCTCAGCTCCTGGAGCTCAATGATTATTTCAAGATCTCAGCTTTTTGTTTTGCAGCCCTTGAGGTTTCCAGGAAAATACTAAAAATCTGAAGATCAAAAAAATCTAAAAGATCAAAAGTAACAATTAAACAAACAAAAAAATTTCTAGAAACGGCAGTTCTGATTTTATTGTGGCTTTTACAGAGGCCTTTTAAAAGCTTGTAATGTCAATACTTTGAATATAATCAATTTGAATAGATCTGCTTGGAATGCAAATTGCCACCGGGACTCCCATTATTAATGCTATGTCCTAGAGGTGTGCAAAGCAAAGTCCTAAGGCTAGTTGTTTCTGACTTTTACAGATATGAATCCTGCTTTAGGAATTATCCTAAAGAGTGTCCCTGACTAAACTCCCAGAGCTGGGCCATCTTTTTTAAAGCATTACGAAGAGCCCTTGGTCTTCTGCTGCAGATAAAGTATCATAATGGCTGACACCACCATCAGCCTTGCAATCAGTTCTGCAAATGGGTACCAAATCTGAAAGATACATAACACTCTCATGCTAAAGGCTTCTGTGGAGCTGCCTGTTACTTTTGTTTTCTTTCCAAAGGTGCTAATTTCCAGAGATAAAGAGCTGACTGCTCCCAGTGAGAAATGCAAAGGACCTTGCAAAAGCTATTAAGTGTGGGAAATTAACAAACATGGGAAGCAAATGGCTGAATATATGAGTTTCACTCAATTAACTTTTTAACAAACAAAACCTTTAGTAGCTCCCCACTATTCCAGCTGTCCTGTGTTTGATGTCAAGCAAGTGTTACTTAGCCTGGGGAAGGGCTAAGTTTTAGTCAGGAGGAACTTTTAAGTTTTGCAGCAGTTATCTTTTTCCTGACAGACTAGCCTTTCCTTCTCTATCAGCATAAGGACATTATTGCCCCCGCCATGTGGAAAGTACAAGTTAAGGCAGGTGTCTTACAGAGGGACTTTACCACCCTGTGAAATCTCATCAGAGCTGGCCTCTGTGCCATTCACTACAGAAGCAAGAGCAAGCAAACGTGTGGTGCAATCCATAAGCACAGCCCTTTATGCACCATCTTCTCCTTCCATGAAGCAGGGATGGGTTGCGATCTTCTCTTTGTCAATCCTGTCCATCTTCAGAGACTGCCCAAGCACAGAGCAAGAGCTGCAGGGACCTGTGGTACATTTCATCTTAGAGCCCCTGCTAGCATAACCAGAAGGGTGGGTTGTGTCTTTGGGATGGGAAGGCAGGTAGTTATAAGTAGCCCTTACTGTGGGACCTTGTCCGGTTTCCAAGGACTGAAGAAAGTCCCCACAAAGCAAAGGTTTATGCTTTCCATGTGCTTCACAGTCCCTACACTTTCTGTCTGTACAATACAGTTTTAATGTATTCTGAAATCTTGTGTAACCTGATCACTGAATTAGATGATATTCTTAAGGATATCAATAGCCAGCTACTGGAAAGTTTGGCATCATAAAAGGGCTCCTTTTTGTTCTTGCTTAGTAAACGCATTAATCATAATTCAGCAGGGGGGAAAAAAACCCCCAATCTTTTACAGTAAAACCATCTGCCCTTTATTTCTTTTGTTCAAAGAAAAAGATATAAAATTGAAGTTCCGTTAAAATTTTCCATGATAAGTGTTTCTCTGCTTTCTTTTTCAGCTTTCTCTAATTTGTACAAAGGAGACTTTGATTGATTGAAACCCCCTAGTAAACCTCTAAGTCCTTAACCACTTACTGCTTGCTTGATATAGCGTTTGCTGTTGTTTATAGTCTGCTATCCATAGGATTGGTTTTCGGTGTAATAAAGTACTAAAAATCTCATAGAGTTGTATCAACTTGGGTGTTCTGCGGTTAGCATGGTGGTTGTTATGCCTAATTCCCACAGCAGAGAGGGGGAGTTAGGGGGAGCATCATAAAGAACAAAAGTTAGTGGATTGCCAGCTGAGTAAAGCCCTGACTGTGAACAGGTTTGGGTAATAGCAATATTTCTAAAGGGGAGGGTAATGACACTTAAGTGAGGTTGGTCTTAGTAAGCAGTTGCAGGTCTGGATCCAATAATGTATCATTTACTGCGTCTGGAATAGATCGCTTGAATAAATTAAGTGAACTCTTACCCTGCTGTGAGCTTTCTTGCTGTGTGCTCTGTGCTTATTAGCCTCCTAGCCCCTAGTTTGACCTTGTTCCTTTCTTAAATTAATGCATCTCCAATTCCCTAATCTAGCCCTTTCTTTTTTTTTAATCTCATGTTTCTTTGTTTCCACCCAACTTGAGGAAATAGCTGAGGAGTTTTCAACTGTTTACCCAGAGGCAAAATTAACAGGTGCATTTGGGGTTATTGTGAGGCTCATCAGATGCACAGAGGGCTTGGCTCCGCTCCCACTCTGATAAACAGAACAGTATTGTAAATTAATTGAAAACCGACCAAGATGAAAGTATCAATTAACACATAGGTATGGTTTTTGATTTTTTAAAATTTATTTTTATAGTGATGGGGCATTTTTTTAAAAGGGCATTTCAGCATGTCAGGATCTTATTATCTATGCTAAAGACAGAAAACATTATAATCCAGCTTTGGTGGGGGGGTAATACTGTAAAAGAAAAAGCATAACTTTTTAGTGAATCATAGTATTTTGAGCCATTATTAGCTGATAATGTGACACTCAGAGAGGTCTTTTCAACTTTAGAGTGATTTCTCCTTTGTTTAAAATGGAAAACAGAAATATCCTTGCCACTGTACATACTGATTTTTGACAGAAATTCTTCATTCATGATACAATCAAGAATGCATGAAAATGCATTTTCTGTCATTTCCCTGATTTAATTTGGAAGGGTTTTGCAAGCATAGAGCAGAGGGTGTAAAGGTTAAGAAGAAATGCATTATGATATGTGTTATGTCTTCATCGAGGGATCACTTACAGGAGATTCTAGTCAGCTCCACTTTATATTGAAAGGCTTTTCAGTAAGAACAAAAACTCTTTAAGGTTCACCTTCGTCATTGTGAAAAACTAAACCTCATATTTTTTAGAGAACTCTGTCTCCCTCCAAGCACTTCTAGTACTAAAGACAAAAGGCCTTGGAAAGTTCTTTGTTGCAAGGAGTTTTGCAATCCTTCATGTGTCACAATATGTGAAGGCAGCCTAGTTTATAAAATATCAGGAAGTTCACGACGAGCTGTTTAGTGACCTTGTAATAATCTGTCATTTCAGACAGTTCTGTGGCATCTGAGCCTTTTAATGGTCATTTAGAAAACTGAATTCAATAAGACCGGAAAATAATTACTGCTCTGTTTGGCAGATAAGGATATGCTGGGAGATGCAAGAATTCTTTGGGTATTTCCTTACGATGTTTTGGAGACAACAGATTTTGTAATGGATTATAGAATAATCAGTATGTAACTGCAGCATCAATTACAAAAACTGGTTTTTTGTGCTCTACTTGTGAGTGTTTGTTGACTGACATTGTTTGAGGGAATCAGAGAATGGGTAGGACTTCTTTCTAGTGACTGAAACTCTGGAGTCATTTGCAGTGGTGGATAATGGAATAAGATGGAAACATCAAGATGGCAGCAATAGTTTCATGGTGAAAAGCTGAATGGTGTTGTAATGCATTTAGTATGCAACATTGAACTCCACACCTGTACTCTGCATAACCTCTTCCAAATTATAGTTAGATGTTCCAGATGCCAGTGCAAGTCTGTAACACTCCTCATTAGAAGCTGGGGTTTTAGATGGTGCCCCCAGACCTTTCGTAGTTTTCATAAATCAAGCAAATTTGGAGGCTAAACAGGGAGAATGACATTTTTTGGAGCTACAATATCTTTGAGATCTCTTCCAGTCCAAGCCATCCTGTGATTCAGCTTTGTTGGTAAATATACAATATCAGCAGTGGTGATGATGACAAGACAGTCTGAGCTCTGCAGCAGCTGTGTACACTTTCTCCCCTTCCTTGTTTCTTAATCAATGCAGGGCTGAAATTATTTTGATATCTGTGCTTCTCTGCAGGATCTTACGGCAGCATAGGTTGCACTAAAAGTTGTGAGAGAAGGAATTGGATTAGTTTGGTTGAAGACAAGCAGGCGATTTCCTTGCTTGTAGTTTCTCTGCTCCTTATATCTATGTTGACAGGTTTCTCACATAATCTTATCTGTTCTGTTGCTTCAATTTTTGTATGTTTTTCACCTTTAGAACTGCCCTGGGTAAACTCTTGTTTAGACCATTCCAGAGTTTATCTGAGCATCCTACAATGTTCCTATTAAAAGAAGAAGAAAAGAGAAAGGAGGCACAGAGAAGGGCAGCCTCTGCTCTGATTTTGTATCTTAAGTGACCAGCAAAGAACAAATGGAGTTTTGGAATTGATGAACTAGTTAAGAGATACAGGCAATAGCTGAAGGATTCAGATGTACCTAAAAAAGAGGATAGTACTTTTCCTTACGGATCAGGTCAGACTGGAGGTGGAGAAGGATTAGGTGTGCTTCCAACTGTGATGGTTTTTGTAACCCCAGAATGAGAGGTTGCTTCTTTCTCCAAGTTAATCAGTTCTGTAGTTTTTGCAACACGGCTGCTTGTTTCCACCAGGTTTGCAGATCTCAGTTTGTCTTTAATGCTCTTATTCTTAATGAAGTGGAGTAGCTCTGTGTGTTTCTCTTGGCACCCCTGTGTCACTCTAGACGCTGTGTAGGTCTGTGTAGGTCGTGATTGCTTTAGAGCTGGTCTCATCTTTGAGATAAGTAAGAGGTAAGAGCTTCTCAGGTGCCAATCTCCTCAACATTAGAATGAAATGCTATTCCAAGTGTATCTCTGTCGGAGACCCCATGGCCTCTTTCATGCTTTTGATCACCATGAATTAATTAATTTAGATGTCAGAAAGGTTAATTAATATATCACTGAAATTAACATGGACACTGTTCAGTTGAAAAGCTATTGCTCTGTGTACTATCCAGACTCAAGCCTTGCTATAAAGTTTACTTTTTGCTCTCAGTCAAGAATTTCTTCCAGCTGTAAAGGGGAAAACATGATATGGTTTACATTTCTATAATTAAAGTTTGAACACACAACTATAGATATGGGGACTTAGGGACATCATGGAACATCAGGAATTTATGGACTTTAAAAATTATTTTAACTCTTTAAACCTTTCTTTCATATCCTGGAGAATTACTTATGTTCCATCTATTAATGCATTCTCTTACTGTAGAAATGCGAAGCACTGAATTTCACCTGTCTTTTAGGCAAGGTAAGGTGAACCAAAGCAAACTAAACTTGGTAGCAATTTCTGCTACCTTTGATAAGGGGCCTGATTTTGTGTGTGTTTTCAGCAGTGGGTCAATGAGGCACTGCAAATACTTTGTAAGTAATCAAATTGCTGCCCGTGTCTGATGCAGAATAATGCTGGGATGGAGACTATTGACTGAACGTCTATGTTATCTCAGAAATGTCTGTCCTGTAGCATGTTGAGAGCCACTACACTCTTGGCAAATGAAAGTCATGTATTTTGGGAGCTATCCTTGCATAAGATGGTTGCAAATAAGTTGTTCTACTGTAATAAATTAGACTGTGTCCACATTGGGCAGGGGAGAGGGGAGCAGGGAGGAAACATTGGAACATGTTTTTGAATACAAGTGGGTCCATACATAAATTTGTCTGTAGAATTCAGAAATTGCAGAAAAAACCAGCGTACATTGTCAGAAGCTGTGTTCTTGCAACAGAGGCATCTCTTGGACTTCCAGAAAGACATAAACACATTGTGAATTATCCTGCAAAGTGTGAAATGCCAGACTGAAGATTCACGTAGTGAGTGGTTTCAAGAGAACAAACAGAAACCAGAAGAAAGAAGGATGTAGTGAAAATGCCTGTATAGAAAATATGAGTTGGGATTAAATGATTCCAGAGGACCATTACAATCTCAATTATTCTATAATTCTCTGATCATTATATAAGTTGGATGCAACTGCTTTTTTAAAATTAGATATATCCTGCGTGGCAGATATTTTAAGATTCAGTTTCTCATAGTGCTGTGTCTTTAAAAAGACAGTTCTCTACCAGTACGGACTCATTAGAGTCTTCTTCTTGGCTTTTAATTTGCTCAGTTTAGGTATAGAAGTGTGACATATATACTTTGGTATACTTCTTACTTCTCCTCTCCAATGAATTTAATAATCTCAAGGATATCATTGCCCACTAATAAATTTAGATACTGGTAATAAGGATTGAATTGCCTTTTTTTTTTTTTTTAGTTGTTGTTAAATGCTTTATAACTCATGCTTATAAAAATGCATTGGATTGACACACACTGTACAAATTGGGGGTGGTTTTTTTTTCTTTTTATCTCAAGAGAAGGCTGTATTTTTGGTTAAAATCAGAGACGTCTAGAAGAAATAAATGTGGGGTTTGTTGTTTGGGTTTTTTTTTTAGTTTTTCCAAGAGATCTGAAGTGTCATTCATATGGTGAATGCTCATGTAATGATAATAGTGTGAGTTGAATCCAAAATTGTTTATATTTTCTGAAGTTCTGAAGTGCACAATGCAATTGTAGTTATAAGTAACCTTGTCTTACAGGGTATCTGTAGATAGCAGATTTGCTTGAGCCACGCTGCACTACTCTAGAAGGATCTGGATTTTTTTCTGCTGATCTCATTGGACCACCTACCATTGAGATGAATGAAAGGAATTCCTTGGGAAAATTAAATACAATATTTTTTTCCAGCATTTTCATGGCTTTGTCTGAGTCTCCATCCTATGAGTTCTTGCTCTGGGAGTGAGGCTTACATTGGCATTTGCAGGAAGTCTGATTCAACCGAAAGACTTGAGCCTATAAATATTTGCAGTTCCATAGCTATGTCCATGATACCACTGCGTCCTTTCCTACTTCACAAATTATTGCATCCAGGAACAGATTCCTGAACAATTCTTTATATTGCTTCTGAAAAAGTACACACACAGGGTACTTTTCATCAGACTCTTAATACTTCTGTTCTGCATCTTAAAACCACATTTTCAAATACACTGGAATTCCTTGAAGCCATATATTAAGAAGGGAAATTATACTAATTCAGTAGGATAAGAGTCATCTTGCTCTACAGTTTTTTAAACTGCATTGTGGTTTTTAGAAATAGCTGAAGGGAGGAATGAATAGTCACTCTCAACAGACAATATCTGAGTTTGAATTCTCTGGAACATTCCAGTGCTGTTGAATAATCATTTTTGTTTTCCTTTGCATGTGAGGTAAGTATGTATGTCTGTTTGAGGGCCACAAGGGATTTCATTTACCTGTTAGAAGTAAGCTTTATATATTTATTTATAAGAGAAGAAAAATTATTTTAGAATGCTTTTTTTTTCAGAGGTAATGCATAGAAGTAATATGCAACTTGTAAAGGCAGCTAGACTGCCACGCTCTTTCACAATACATTGTATAGAGTGCAAATTACCTGTAAATTAAACACTTCTGGAAGTAAGATAACTACGTGCAAATAAATAATTAACTTGAAAACTTCTTAATACGTGGTTTGTGCAGTGGCCTGTGTTTTGGAGGGGAAGCAGTGAGGTTAGGTTACACAGTTGTGAGCCAGGTTGCTGATTAACTGTGTTAGAGGAATATTCCAAAGCTGAACACTACTTATAAATCCCTTATGTGTGTCAGTGCCTCTGCCACTACAAAGACTTGCATATATGCTTAATGCTGTGCCATGGGAGCGTTCCCCTAGAGGTGACAACTCATGCTGAGTGAAATCAAGGGTAATTGTAAATATTTCCAGGCTCAGATTATGCTTGAGAAGCTGAGTATGTGCACGTACATATGCAAACACTGTCACGTGTTGCACTTTAAAAATGACTGTTTACAGCTGACCGGTGTTTTTCTGTGCTTTTTGCCAGGTTCTTCACATTTATATTAGTTTATAGCAACACTGGCAGTGGAAAGTTTGTGTATCTTAAAGTAGGCTGGCTGCTAACAAAGGAAGTTTTTAGATTATCTAGTAACCTGCTATCCCTATCAGCTAAAATCATCTTGTACTAACTCTCAATAGCCTTTTGAGGGAAGCACAACATACCCGGGCCATTGCACAAGATTTTATTCATCTGAATTCTCTCTCCAGCTCTGCACAGAACTGGGAAGCTTCAATGGCCATGGAAAGGCCCTGGGTATCTGCTTCAAACACTGCTCCCAGACCTGAAGGCCTTGCAGGCGGATTCTGCCTCTGGGAGGATGCATGTTACCCTTTCCCTCCTGCGTGGATGGCTCTTCTAGGCCCATCAGCTGCTTCTTCCAGAGAAGCAGAGCATCTGGAGGGTTTTTTACAACTTGGAGAAGCATTAACTCTCAGAAGTTATTTGTGTTGTTTGAAGTACGGCTACTCCCTGGTACTGTCGTCTTCTCACCCATGGGAACATGACCTCATGGAAAAGCGTGTGTGGGCTCAGTGTCATCATTTAAGCATGTCAGAGAATTGTTGTTTTTCACCCTGCACTCCACTCCTGTTACCAGAGAGGAACACTGAGCTCATAATCGGTAACAGAAATCTTGTTTGATGCTTCTGTTAATAAACATTGCACTGAGTGAAGTTTATTGTCTCTCTGATGCAAGGCATCCTCTAACACAGTAAAAGTGAGGTTAGCAGATGCTGGCCACACCACACAATTCCTAGCAAATGTATCTTCTAATTTTTTCGTGTTTTAGAGTGGAAAGTAAGCATTCCTCTTTCATTGGAAGGAAGAAGATGTATCTGATTTAGAATGACTGGAGTAGTAAGTCATGGGCAGAATGATGGATCTGAGATATACTTGAAGGGATAATTGTACACAACCAGTAAAGCTGGTAAATATTTAAGGGTCATGGGTTAAATGTCAGAGCCACAGTACTTGAGCTCAACTCCATAAAGTATCAAGAATGACTGGTAATTAAATCCAGGGTGTATTTCACCAAAGGGAAATAAATTTGACAGCTAACAACCAATACTGGATTACCACCTCTCAGAGGTTAGGGATCATGCTAGTAATTGTAGGTGGTTTACAGTTGTTAACATAATAGTAATCGGTAGAATGATTACTTACTCATAGACATCACAATACCAAGCAAGACTCAATCTTCTTTACGCTAAAGAGAAAAAGAAGTTCCCCCAATCTTTACAGTGACTTCATTTTATTTCACTCAGCATTTTGCTGTTTAAAATAAACATCCTTAGGCTATTCCTGCTCAAATCTCAAAAGTGAAGGTAATCATGATACAATATCCTCAACTCTTCCCTGAAGATGAATGTAAGGAATATTTAAAGTTGTAATAGAAAAGTGGCTTTGTATTTTTTTGAGTTGTTTTACATTTAGAAATTAACATGGACATATATGTCTGCATTTAGTGATTGTGACAAACTCCTTTCTTTCCCCGCTCCCCCTCCCAAGATGGTTTTTACCACTGAATAATCCTGTCTTAATTAAGCTCTCCTTGGTAGTCTGCTAAGGTCTTGCTTTTACAGAACATTTTAGCCAAAATTTTCAAGATACACTTAAAACCATGGTTGATAATTAACATGCTTTCACATACTGGAAACTGATGTACAGATCTGATGCAGGATTTATTAATCGCAAAATCTCCTGTGTTGTGTTTCAGGCGATCACCTAGACACCAATTTCTTCTTATTAGGGCTCACTGCTCAATAGTTTTTATGTTTGTCAGCAGGAGGAGGTGCAGAAGGAGGTGCTTAGCACAAGCTCTGGCTAGAGAAAAGATTCATTTGCAAGATTTGACAGCAGATGTGAGAATATTATTTAATACTGGAACAGAGCACAGAGCTTTAAAAATGTTTATTCAAGTAGTCTCATTATTTTGAGAAGCTCATAAGAGAAAATTCTCTGTTCCTGCCTGCTCACGCATTGACTCCAGTTCGTTTGGTATTTTGCATCACCAAGGGTTTCTTGTAATCATGTAATCATGCAGAGGATGGTCTATTTGGGTACAAGAAGCATAATTTTTTGCAAGTAAAGTATGACAAATAGGACTTAATGATCTTCGGGTCTGAGAGGAGGAATGCAAACTGTGCCAAATTCATGTAATCATACGTAATTGTCATGAATAAAAAGCTAACCAAAGATATCTGTGTCTAGTGTTAAAGAAGTTCCCAACTGTTTTCAACAATATTAAGTATAGTTCTTTTTACCCAAGGTGACCAGCAATGGTAGAGATAAGGGACTGACTTGAAAGCTTGACTGCTGCTTGTAAACGAGTAGGATGTGTTGGTGTTTGACACTGCACTTCCTCCTGGCAACTTGTGCTGCATTGCAGGTCTGCAGCTCTAACTTGGATTAAGTTTACTGGAGTGGTAGTCATGTAAGCGGCAGCGAAGACAAAGAAACTTACTGTCACCATGAAGAAATTTAAGTAAATCTCTGTGTGCTTGCAGGTCTCTATAGTTTTTGTCAGAATCCTCCTAATTATGGTAATAAAAAGGACACAGTTTGCATTTGCTCGCCTCACACAGCTAAAACTCTTTGAGAATAACAACCTTGACTCAGCTGTACAAAATGAGGTGATTGATAACAAACTTGAGCAATTTTATTTATTTGTTTTGAGGAATTCTGTTTGGTTTGAGGGTTCTTGTATTTTTTAATACTTTCCTATACCAGCAAGCTTCCTGCTAGGACAGAAGGTTTCTCCAGGTTCCTCAGGGGACAAGTGGGTCTGTTTGTCTCCAAGTGCTGGCTACCTGTCGTTGACATCAGCACTGCTGTTGCTCACTTGCTGCCTTCTTCTCTTCTTCTTCCTCACTTTTCCTCTCTGCTCCCCCCACCCTTGCCTTTTTCTCCTCTGTGGCCATTCAGCTGTGGGCAGTCGTAATGCCTGGCACAGCCCTTGGTTTGTCTTTCAGGTCCTCCTGTTTCCTCCGTGTGAGGCCCAGAGGTTTCCAATGTCTGCAGTCCTTTCAGGTCTTCCTTTCAGAAAGGCAAAAGCTGCTGTGGAGATCCTGTCCAGACCTGTGGGAAAGTGCAGGCCAGCAATAGCTATTAATACTGTTCCTTTCCCAGTCCTTCTGAAAGGAACTCCCAACAGGAAGGTTTCAGCGCTCTGCACGACTTTGCAGCTTCTCTTTAACTCTTTGGCTCCTACGTCATTAAGCTGCCCCAACAAAACTGCCTTGGCTTTTTTTCCCAAATGCTCATTGTCTCTTGCTATAATTGCTAGCAGAGGTTTGCCAGTAAGAGTCTTTACAACAGCGTTTTTCTCACTCCTCCCCAGGGAGATGCTAGTAGTGCTTGATTCAGAGATTATTGATGTTGGCTTCAGTATTTGGAAATAAGTCTTTAGTGTCATCGTGGTTAATAAAAGTGCTTTAAAGGGTGGTATCAACAGGTTAGCCTGGCTTACCAGTAAATGGTCATGATGTGTAAAGGGGTTTGCATGCTAGCCTTTCTGAGTGTAGTTTGCTCTGCTCCTTGAGGCTTTGCTCTCCTTCAGCCTACGTATTGAACACTAATGGCATGCTGCACATGCACTGCAAGGGAAGAATGGATGCTCTCTGGCAATCGCTGTCAGCTTGTGCCATTTTTGACACAGGCTGGGTATCTGTCTGCCTCTTCTGGCCTCTCTTATAGGAGCATCAATTAAAAAAAGTAGAGGGAAGGGGTTTATCATTGCTACATAGGGTGAGCAATTTACAGAGTTGTTTAATTTTAGACGTATTTCAAAGTGCCAGCTAGTCATGATATAGCCACTGGAATACTACCACTACAAATTCTCCCTAGGGGCATTTTTTGCAGTTTTTTATGGTTTTCCCCTCTAGGAAAAAAAAAAAAAAATTTAGTCAGTTTCACTTTTGTTTCTAGACTGATTCTAATCAAGGTCATCCTAGTTTTTTGTGGATGGGAAGTATATTACTGCATTTGCACCTTAACATGAAAGTGTTTCCTCTGTAAAACTGAAAAGCTGGGTTTATCCTTCTTATCTGCATTTAACATCTGTGCTTATTTGTCATACATATTTTACAAATTACATAATTTTACAAATTATTTCTATGGTCCTGTGGAAAAAATTGGTTTATGAATGTAGTCATCCACACAGTTATTGGCAAAATGTCTGCCAGCAAGGTGTTCCCAGTGGTTGTTGCCTAAATAACAAAAGAAAGAAACATAATAGCAGTTTATTTACAGATTTCTGACACTTTTTAATTTAGAATGAACAATCCCCTTTTTTAAAGTGTAATGGAAGACAGAGGATGGTAGCAGTGCCACAGTGATATTACAATTAGAATATCCCAAAAGCATAACTCTGATGCAGTTTTTGTGTTACTCCATTCTTCCACAATCCTTTCCGTTAGAGCTCCCAAGAAAAATAGGAATGCTGCCTAAAAACATGTACCTAAAAAGCACAACTTGAAATGCTTCTTCTCTTTTTATTAAAGAAAAAAAAAAAGCAACCCAACAAAAGGCACACATACATGTTCTCTGTGGAAAACTAAATTATGTAAGAAAATAAATGCTACTTAAGAGGAAATGTAACAGATGAAGTATAAAGAGTTTTACTTCCTGTATTTTGATTTTTAACCTTTCCCAAACTTTCTCTATTGTAAAGTTAAAACAAAGTCTTATCAGTGAGTGCCATATAGCAGCAGCTGGATAGCATTAGAGGCCTCTGTATGAGCTATTCTTCTTCATTACCTTTTTCATGACAGCTCTTACTTTGCACACAAAACGTTACTTTGTATTGGAGATTTATATAATTTTGGTGTCTTCCATTCTGAATTAAAGCATGACTGTGGTGAAAAGGGGGGGTTTACAAGTAGAGTCATTAGAAATTTATGGGAGAAAAAACAATGAAATTTAAAATGTTCACTGCAAAAACCATGCGTTTATACAAGGACTTTATTAATTCCCCTTTCACTGGCCCCACCTTGAATCATCCCTTCTATTCATTACTTTGGTTGGTTCAGGGAGGATGTTTGATGGCAAGTCTGTTTCTGGTTTCTGTGTGTATTAAAGTTAAATAATCTGTTGAGTGCATTCCTGTTAGGGCAAAAATTGCACACAGTCTTATTCATTACCTGATAAACTCATGTGATTAATCTTTAACTTCTAATGTTTATTTAAAATGTCTCTAATTTATTTAAATAGTAATTTAAATTTGGAGCCAGCAGAGTGATCTGCTACTAGGACAGCATTCAGGCCTGGAGGAATCAAATTACATCTTGGACTTTTCCTCTAACGGTGCCATAAGGAGCATGGGAATGCTGGAGAAGTGTTACCCTCATTTCCTGGGGTGAGAAGGCACTGGTTTTTAGTACAGTTTCAAATTACTAGATGAGTTCAGGATTTTTCTGATAAAATATGTTATCACAGAAAAAAGTGTTGATCTGTTTCAAACAAATGTTTGCAGAAACATGCAAATTCTGGTGGCAGTCAACAAAATAGGTTCAAGACTTCACTACCTCTACCATTACTGGGTTTTACAGACCAATGATCCACATATTCAATCCCACATTACAGCAGTACATTTTACCATATTACTGAAGATTCTAAAATGGGTATTTACAAGTCTATTCACAGATTTATTCTGTAGGAATAGTTTTGCAAGCAATTACTTGACCCTGGCCTCTCATATGCCACCTGAAACTTCTGGTCTGTGGTCTGTAGAGCTGCATGCTCTTTGGTCCAAAAATTGGAAATTATCTATACACAGGTGTCATAACTCCAACAAAACAGATGCATAGGTGCAACCTGAGGATAATCCCTAAGGGGTTTAAAGGATGCATCTGAAGGGCTAGGCTTCAAGTCCCTAATGTGTTTTCAGTGAGCTAGGGATTTAAGAGATGGGTACAGACCCTCTACATGTTGAGGTGGTTCTGGGATAGGTCTGTCCTGGGGTTGCTGTTTTGGTTTGCCTTCCCTCTCTCAACTTCTTAGTTGGCTTATGTTAATACAGGCATAAAGTGGAGAAGTTATAGCAATGTAGAAAGGTTATTAGTAACAAGACAGTGATTTCTCACCCAGATCTGCCAGTTAGCCTTCCAGCTGTTTTGAGTGTGTTTAGAGTTGTCAATTTTAAGCATGCTCTAAGCAAGACCTGTTTGCAGCACATATTTATGCTGCTGTTAGTCAAAGAGGCCAAGAACAGTAGTGATGTCTTAAGGGGAAAACCTTCCCTGGAAATTAACTTCTTTATGCTCTCCTCTGTTTCCATGCAAGTATTCATGTTTGCTGATTAAGGGACCAGACCAGGCGAAGTCTATTTCTCATTTGAATGTGTGTTTAGGCTGGTTTCCTAAGGAAACAAGGCTTAGGCAATCACACAGTTTTTTCTGTGCCTTCCTTCTCCCTGGGGGCTTTTGAACTTGCCAGACAATTACAAATGAGAGCCTCACAGATAATTAATTTTCTTCAAGTCTGAAAATCAGTGGCCAGGGAAGGGAGAGGAACTGAAACTAATGCCCCCACTGAGGGAATGGTAAGTACAACTTAGCTGTTGTCCCTTCTGTTTAACAGGATGGCACACACCTATGCTCTCCGCTGGCTCTAGCAGAGGCTGTCCTTGCCTGGACAGGTGCTATAGTGAACATCAGAAGAACGGGACCTTTTGGAGGAGGGAGGAAGCAAGCAGCTGAAATGGTGAAGGACATTAAAGCTTATAAATCTGTGAGAAGACAGGCATCATTAATCCTGTTGCTCACAGGAAATACTTTTGCAAGGGTGGACTTCACATTAGTGGATTGTGGCGACCAGCATGTCTTCTTCATGCTTCATGGAAATACTCCTGTCAGCTGTGAGACAATCATACCTTTCAAGGCTGTGACAACCTAGCCCATACATGCCACTTGCCTAGTAATTTCTGACTGTAACTTTACAGAGGAATACGGATAATACCAGGCAGAACAGTTGTGTTTCCTGTGGCTGCATCCTTTCAAGGATAGCCAAGAAAAATATTTTTTTTTAAAAGACTTTCCCTAGAGCTTTGGATTTCTGTGCATCTACTCTCCAGACTACACCTGTGCTTTTCAGTTCTGGTTGATTTGTCATATTTGTTGCATCATCTCAGGGGTACTTACCTGGTTTAGGCAAAATGATTGACAGCTGTCTGTATCTGCCTGCGCTGTCAGTTGTTAATTCAGAGAGCCGAGCCCTCCAGCACCGTGCACCTGCAAACAATAAACTGTCACCATCACAATGTAATTTTATTTTTTAACATGTTTTAAAATATGTAATAGTATTTGTATGGCTCATAAAATTAAAGTACATAATACTGTCATCATGTAGGGGTCAAATGATCAGTATTGTGTTAGCTTTGCCTTTTTTACACACTACCATTTTTACATTATTCATTTGAAAACTTTCCTCAACAGATGTAGCATGTGTTATGGTCTGATGGCTGCCAAACTCCAGCTGCAGACTTCTTGAGGCCAAGAACCTCTTCTGAAACTCTTTTGTCATTTTGAGTTCAGACGTATATTTGAGGACAGTTCTCCGGCCTTTAAAGGTCTTCAGGGACAAAATTAATAAAGTTAGTAAAGGGTAATCACACCCAAAGAGAGGCTTTGAAGTCTGAAAATGTTTCAGTGCAATTCTGTCCTGGTCCTATTTTAAAAAGAATTAAGTAATTTTAGAATTGCTTGTTCCCTTCTGTCAGGATGTCAATCCTGTGATCTGTACCACTTCCGTCTCTGTTTGAATTTTCTCCATTTTGTTAAAATTCCTGTCTCAGGCTTTCCTTGTGCTCCATTCTTCGTTGTTGTTCAAGGGTGCTTAATTCCTGTTTAGAAGGGGGATGAAAACTCTGTCAGCTATGTCTGGGTCTTTTTAGTTGCTGGGAACAGGTTTTGGACTTTGAGACAGTCCTAAATCACCCAAAGCAGCTTTTTCTTTCTATGGGAGTTTAGCTGGGACCCATAAATATTTACTCATCAGCCAGGTTTCTTTTGTTTGTCCTGCCATCTCTTCTTGGTCCTGGCAACACAGCAAGTGACAGCTTGAAAAGTTTGGAATGTTAAAAAAAGCTAAGTGGAAACAGGAAGGAAACAGAAAGAGCCAGAGAGAGTTTGTTTTCTACTGGGAGGTAGGAGCAAGACTCACTGCAGTCAAAGAAAGTCATTTGGATTCCAGAATATTCTTCTGGAAACCTGCTTGAACAAAGACAGCAGAATGACAGACATAAGTGACAATGCTTTCCTACCCAGAGGGAAAATACAGAGAGATGAACTAAAGTAGTCAGCAAAAGCTTTGTGTGCAAGTCAGTTTATATATATATATATGCTAAAGCAACATCAGACCAGGGATGTATCAGGTTAAGACTCCAGCTGGTCTACAGATGGAGTGAGAAGGATTAGAGAAATGTCCCATCACAGAGGATTGCAAGAAAATCTTGAGAGTAGCTAGTATGAAAATACTGAACTTTCAACAGTGTATTAACTATTAATAGGAACTGCCATGCTGGCTCAAACCAGAGTTTCCTCTTGCTGAACACCCTGTTGTTGTCAGAGGACAATAATGAAGGCTTGGGAAAAGAGCATAGGAACAAGACAAGCTAGTAAGTGATCCTTCCCAACGTCCATAATGAGTAAGGTGTGTAGCCTCTGTGAATTTTTCAGAGACTAACTTTGTTTCAGCACTTATGTATGGAATTGTATTTCTAAATCTCTGTGAGATTACTGGAAAAAATTGACATAATTGTTTGTAGCCAGGATCTTGGAAGACTTTCTGAGCAGGGAAAACAGATGTAGGAGCATCTTGTGTAAAGGAGGATATTCTATTTATCTGAATGAGTTGCCATTAAAACCAATACTAGATAATATACAAATCTTGAAGAACATTGCACACATGCAACAAGTGTTGAATATGAGATGCTGCTTTTTTTTCTTCTTTTTTGTTTTGTTTTGGTTTTTTTTTGTTTTAGCTGTATGAGCACTGTAGAGCACCCAAAGTTATTCTGCAGCTCGATGAAGCACAGAATGGTGTGATTCAGTTCTACCCTCACTAGTTCTAAACGTGGTATTCTCTCATCAATGAAACATTTCTGCTTGTCCTAAAGTCAAAGTGGTGTCTCAGCACATTTTAGCTGTGGGGTTTTAAGTGGGAGCTAGGTCTGGCTTCGTGCTAAATTTCTGTTAGATTTGGACAAGACAGAATTTTTTGACGTTGGAATTGCTTGAACAGCAGGAGTAAGAAGTAGTTCTGAATTTGTTGCTGGAGAAGGGAACATGTTCAGGTCACAAAAAAAGCTTTTTTCCTTCTCTGGTTCTCCTGTTTTTCTGGGAAAATTTAGTGCTCTAATTGTGTAATTTGTCATTTTGTGATGATTTCCTCTGATTTTTAGCTGTCATTAAATGACTGAAATGCTGAATGAATAGAATGTGTATATGAAATATTAATGTTATTATTGGCTCATCAGGTCTTGTCAGGCAGATGTATTTCTGCCTTTACCCATTACATTTTGAGTAATCACATTGGAGGTCCTGCCATTTTTAGAACCTTAAAAAATATACATGCTAATTACCATATATTTGTAAAGAGTTAGTATACCACCACAGTTATACTTTAATATTTATAAAATCTAAATAATTTCTCTTTCTCAAAACTGTGTATTTACCATGGGTTTGGTTATTGGCTTCTTTTTTTTTTCCCAGGAGACACAAAGGAAACGCTACCATGTTTGCTTGATTTCATCTTGTTTGTTAACTTCCTTAATAATTAAAAGGTGATTATTCATGGGTAGCAGTTTGCAGCATACTTTTCATGATGATGTCTTTTGGATTCCTTCATAAAGAGTACAGATCAACAAAAATGCATGTGAGTAACTTTCATAAAGCAGGTGTGTCAGAAGCATAGTTTGAGCTTTCATTTCAAGAAATTTACAGTTTAATTACAACACACTCAGCTCTCTCAGTTGTTGGTTGGTATTTTTTTTTCCTGAGAAAAGACAAAAAAGGCTTTGTAATCCTGCGCTGCTGCGTTCAGGGTTTAGATCTCACCTTGTAAAAGCTTTTATTGCAGCCTCCTCCTCCACTTGTGCCATGAAACAGTGAATCACTCCTTCATGTCTCTAAGTACAACTGCAGCTCCCATGTTTTATCCTGACACCTCCTAGATGAGCTTTCCATACCAGGGAAAGGGAGGACATTTGATGCTTCTAATATTATTCTGACGCCTCCCCTTCTCAGAGGAGTCAACCTTGCTGGCTGCCTTGGCTGTGAATCCCAGCATGAGACCACATTCAGGGTGATTAATGTGTGCAGGGGCTCAAATCACCCCTGGGCTTCTTCCAGGGCATTCATTCTCAGGGCATAACGTTTCATGTGTTCAGCTGTAGGATGACCTGGGCAGAGGCCCAGTGGTGCCAATAATTTTCCGTGCTTTGTACGAGTATCCAGAGAAACTAGTCCAAAGCGACTGACAGTGGCCTCCCTGGCTGCTGCTAATGATCTTCAGTAGCTGAAAACTTCCTTCCTTTGTGTGGCCCTCACACCTTGCTGTGTAAATAGGTAATCTGTATTGTGGATGTGGAGACTTGTTCCTTAGAAAAAATGGCCTCTCTCCTCTTCTGTTTTTTGGGGGGTGCTTTGGGGAGTCTTATTTTTGGAGGGATGGGAGCTGTGGGGCACATAATATTTTTCCAGAATGTTTTCTCTGAAAAAGCTCATCAAATGATGCTATTACAGGAGTTGTTCAGCAGGTTTTACCTTAGCTTTTCCTTTGGTGCTCCACTGTGTTTTACTTTGGCTAAATACAAAAAATCTCATTTAGAAATGTTTTTTTTTTTCTCCTCCCTTTTAGTATTTATATGTGAGAGGCAATACTGCAGTTAAAAAGTTGTCTCTTAATAACCTGTCGGTTTTAAGAAAAAGTACTGAATTTCACTTGAACAAGAGCATTTCTGTAATTACATAATAGTCAGCCTGAATAATGTGAACACAATTGTGCCCATAGGATGAGGACATGACTGAGAGAGATTTCTCTTGTTACTTTGCACGTGGCTGTTTCAAATTACCTTAATAACAGAGCAATGCACACAAAGAGAAATGCACAGTTTGGAGAAGGTACCTTATCCAAAGCAAATAATGGCTGTGTATTCCTCAGTAGCTAAAAAAGAGGCAAATATATAATGACATGCAGGAGAAAGTGTGAGGGAATGTCTTGTTACCTAGAATACTACTTTAAGCTTAGACTGTATGTATAGATAAGCTTTTCTGAGGCAAGCTAGTATAGTTGGAAGTAGTAGCAAAGGTTTTGGTCTAGTTTCAAGGTTTCTTCTTGCTTCCCTGTTCTGTAGGTACAAAAATGGTGGTTGCAAATAGTAATTGAGCCTTGAAACTCCAAATACTCTGTTTGTGGCATCTAGAAGAAAATCTGGTCCCGAACATCTCCATAAAAATCATGGTTAGTCTTGGAAATTCATTGGTGTAGCCTACTTCTCCAGGCAGATGAACCATAGAGTACCTGGGTAGTGCTGAGGGATGTGGTGCCCCCTCCAAGCAACCTGGAAGCATTTTGGATGCTCACAGCTGTCTCTGGTACCTGTGCCAGAGTGTGATTTTAGTCCCTGAAAGAAACAAGTAAAGGTCTTAAGATTACCTGAAGTGATGAGACCAATGGAAGAAAAAGGTGAGTCCCTTGATTTCGTGACCCTAATTGCAGGTAGATAGATAAATTGAGACTGTTTTGGCAAATGAGAAGTACATCGTTCATGTATGCAAACTCATTCCCAAATGTGAAAGAGTGCATTTGGTTTCCCATTTTCCATCAGTGCTATATCCTGTTTTAATTTCAATAAAGATGAACTCTTCCTAAAAGCAGCTCTAAAGATCACTGTTGTTACACATAATATATTTTTTAGTTTTTTTTTTTTTCTGGGCCAGGCCCAGGCATAGAAATGACAGTTAAAATTTATCTCTTGCTTGAAATGTATTTTGAAAGGGAAAATTGAAACATGTTCTGTTTCTGGATAGACATTTGCATGTAGCTGATTTCTCTGTAGTGCAGAATTCCTTGGGCTCTCTTAACTTTCAAAGGCTTACCATCAGTAAAACCAGGGACATGGTGAACATTCCCAGGAAAGCAAAAAGCTGCCTGCATTTCTCTTCCCTAAGGAGAAGCACCCCACATCTACAATCTGTGGCCCAGAGAGCCCATGGGAAAACTCTTCAGGAAGATGTTTCATGTAGAGCCAGATGCTTCAAGCCCTTAAGCAAGTGGCCTTTGATTTTACTAGAAGTGTTGTGATTTTACACAGTCAGCTCTGGAGAGTGTAACTTGTATCTAAGAAATAGGGGAAGGTACACCATAAAATGCTCACCACAAAAAGACTTGCACAGAACCAGCAGAAATGCAACATCAGATGTAAAATCCTTATCTCTGATAAGAGTAAACTTTTCTCAGTCCAGTTTATTGGAGTAGATATGAAAATTCAGTAGGTGTTTTGGGGTCTTTTAAGTTCTCTTTTCAAGGATGGTGAAACTAACATAGATAGTATATCACATCCATGCACTAGACTTGGATATCCATAAATTAGAGTAAAAGTTGAAAAACTAGGGAAACATAGCATACACAGTAGGAAAAGCCAGAAAAAACAGATGTTAACTTCTTTCCCATTAAGCTTTCTCTGTCTTTAAGAGACAGACTGCCTGCAAGTTTTGAAGGACTATAGGAAAGTTTATATAAATTTTTGTGAGTGTGTGAGGACAAGTCTGTACTTGGACCAACTGAGGTATGCCAATGTGTGCAGCTAATGCAAAAACAAACACGAAGACTTGTTAATGAGCATACAGTATTTAAAAAAACCTCTCTTCTCCTCATGTAACTTCAGTTTGGTCCTGCTTCTAGAACTGTTTAAATAGAAAATATATTCACTAAATTCAAGGTAGCCTGTTGAACACTGGAAATATGTTAGACTAGCTTTTTTTTTTGTTGTTTTGGCTTTACATTTTAGTTCTAAGTTAGCAAATGAGTTCTTAAATTACTGCTTATGCAGAAATAAATACATAATTCCTCACTGCCTTTTGAGAATGAACCAATCTTTAAGTGTTAAAAGATTTGTTAGTCTTTAGTAAAAGACTGTGACCATTAATATTGACATATTTCAAGCCAGTTTAAAGACCAATTGCTTTAATAGGGCATATTCTAGAGAATTAACTTTGTCTTGTAAATTACAGAAATTCCAACCAATAAATAAGTATTTACAGTGACTGTTTACTGTTAGACCTTGTGCATTAATGCATTGAACTTAGAAATATTTACACATGTAAAGTAGTTCCCACTAGAGTTCTTGGGATTATTCTTACTTACCAAACTAATCAGGTGACATTACTTACAGGATCAGGACCTTTGGTGATTTTTTTTTCAGCCCCAGGCACTTTTAATTCTATTGTATGTTCTCATCTTTTCATTTTTGTCTTTGTAATTCTCTAAAATGAACATTTCCATTGTCTCTATTTTAGGAATCTCACTTAGAGAGTGTGTGTAAGAACAACTTGTGCATATTATTTTGCCTTGATTTTTTTTAACTTTCTGAAGAAGGGGGATCCTCTTCATGAACTCAGTGTGTTATTCTGAAGCCAGTAAAAATTGAACAAAATGATCTATGAAAAGTACAGTTTTAGTGTGATTTTTAAAATATTATTCTACCTTTAAGTAATTTAAATATTTTTAATTAAAGGCTTTCATAAACAGGTACAGTGCTAACAGTGTTTAATTTAGTAAATATTTCCGTATAAAGACGTTTCCTTTAATTAAGTACTCTAAGTATAAATTAATTATTGTGCTTCTTATGAAAATAGAGTACCGTGTCCAGTTCTGGGCTCCTCAGTACAAGACAATGAGCTACTGGAGAGGGTACAGCAGAGGCCACAAAGATGATGAGGGGCCTGGAGCATCTCTTCTGTGAGGAGAGACTGCAGAAGCTGACCCTGTTTAGTCTGGAGAAGGGAAGACTGAGAGGGAATCTCATCAGTACATAAATATCTCAAAGGCAGGTGCCAAGAGGATGGTGTCAAACTCTTTCATGGTGTCCAGCAAAAGGATGAGGAGCAGTGGCCATAAACGAAAACACAAGAAATTCCACCTCAACATGGGGAAGAACTTCTTTATGTAGAGGGTGGCAGAGCACTGGAAGAGGCTGCCCAGGGATATTGTGGAGTCTTCCTCTCTTGAGACACTCAAAACTCACCTGGATGTGTTCCTGTGTCACCTGCTTGAGGTGACCCTGCCTTGGCAGGGGGGTTGGACTGGATGATCTCCAGAGGTTCCTTTTAACCCTAACAATTCTGTGATTCTGTGACTTAAAAATGTTCCTGTATATATGACTGTAGTACAGCACATACAAGTGATGTGTAGTTCAAAGTGCATGTAACTAAAAGACAAAGCACTAAAATATTTCCAGGAACAAGTACAATTTTATCATTGTCAGAAACGTAAGGGGTTTTTTTTCTCAGTTCTGTTAGTAGCTAAAATTATTCTGTTTGTTTTAGTTTCATCAGCCAAAACTTTTTCCTTGCATCTGTCTTACTGCTGTAGGGATTTTGAGTGCCTTATTGAATTTTAAACTTTTGTGATGAATGAAATACAGAATCAGACTGTTCAGTTCTGTAGAAGCTAATGGCTGCTGCTGTTATTGCATCAATTAAAAACAACAAGTGAGAAAGAAGTAGGTTTTGGAACCGTCTGCTTTATGGTAGTTCACACAGCCGAACAGAAATCTGAGAACAAGACCTGAAAGAAAACAAAGAGCTTTACAGTATTTTTTTTTCTTTTCAGGAAAACACACAGAAGCTAATTTTAGCTTCTTGATCAAATTGACCCAGTCTTTAACCCTGGCAAACGTTACCACAACACACTTCCAATAGACAATAGTTTGCATACCAGCATCACACTGGAAACAGATGTACGTGTAGGACTGGCTTTTTCTGGGAGACTCTCTGAGAATTCCACTAGAGTAAAAGTCTGAAAGTGCTTTCTTCCTAATTGGGTTATAAACTGGGTCTTCTTTCAAACCCAGACTGGGATCTCTTCAGAGTCACTTTCACTCTTTAAAATCTTATTGTGTCACAGCTATGTTTTGAACAAGCTTTCAAAATATTATTCACTTTGAGAAAAGTTGCTTGGCATGAAGCCTGATTATTTTCTTGGGGGGAAAATAATTGTTAACAGCTGAGCTATTCATGGGTGATGGTTGTGCAGTTTGTATATCAAAATGTTTGGAATGTGAACAATTACCTCTTTTAGTTTCTCACAAAGTCTCTTAGAGTCTATAAAGTCTGAATTTTGTTGGGTTTTTTTTCAAAAATACGTAGATCCTTTCCTGCTGCATCTGTTCCATATTCACCCTTCTCTCCTGCCTGCTGCCCCATCCATTTTCCTGGTTTGATCATCAAGCTTCCACTACTACTATGGCTGTTAGTACAGTCATCACTGTCATCTCTGATCCACTGCATTATGACTACTTGTAAAGTTTGGCCCTATCAGGGACGGTGTAATATTAGTGATCCCCTGGAACATGCATTTTTGAAAAATAGGGCTGTACTTTGAAAGGCCCTGCTCATTCAGATTTTTTATTTTTCTATAAATTGGGGAATATTTTATTTTCAAAGTATTCAGTCTGCATTTTTCCTGCATAACCTGCATAATCTCTCAAGTTTCAGAGACAGAAAGTTAAGAGCTTTTTTTTTTCTTTTTTTTTTTTTTTTTTTTTTTTGTAGAGGGTGGAGAAATAAATTACTTTGAAGAATGATAAGATAACACATGCTATCTCATTTTGCATTATATCTGATGGGCCACATCCTGAACATGCAGATAACTTTGTTGAGATCACTATTCTAGTCAGTCAGCCTAATTTATTATTTGTTTCGCAGTAGTATTGGGAACCCATTCCTGGAATAGAATTCCATTATTTGTACTGTTAAACTCAGTACAAGGGGACACATACACTCAAGAAAGTTTTCAAGCATGGAATAGAAACACAAGTAGATGCAGACAAATAATAAATGAAGGAGACAAGAACAGAGTTGCAGCTTCAGGACAATCATCAAAAGTATTTGTAATATGTCTGCAAAGAAGGGATTTTCCTAGATGGTCACAAAATGCTATCTTCATTCACTGTGATCAGAGTGGAAAAAAAAGAAAAGTTCTTGTGCAGCTTCATCTGAACATACTTTCTTCTTCCGTTCTTTATTGGTAAAATGGAAATCAAGAGTCTTGCATTTTTATTTGTGCTAACTTGGTTCTCATCTCTGCCCCAGCTCACACATATAATTTAAATATTTAAGTCACAGGTACTTTTTCTTTCTGATACTGTTGCATTTTGTGTAGAACAGTTGCATGCTAGCATATACGCATGAAGTATTTTTTTTTTCAAAGCCGCTATTATCTACTACAGTTGTTAATGGCCTGTATGACTGCATGATAGCTCTAAGCCTGGTCTCTGGGGCATAGAGGGAGGCTCTTAAGTCCACCTTAAGTTTTGTTAATATAAACATAACAGCAGAAAATATGTCTCGAGTTTAACTATTCATTCTATAAGGACCCAGTTTGCAAATAGTTTTTGAGGAGTTAAAATTTCATGTAGGTGTTAAGCAAGGGATATTTGCTAGAATCAACTGACAAAGCTCTAACTTAGGTGTTGATGGTGCAGCTCCTAACCAATAAAGATGCGCAGGTTGCAATAACTGGACTGGAAGTAGTTGGAGGGGTACTAGGGTATTATAGCTCTATAAATATACTTTCTAATGTGAACACTTACTAGGACTAATTCTAAGCCTTTCAAAGCCTGAATTTTGGGGAAAGCAAGGCAACCTGAATTAATTTGATAATCAGTTGATAGTGTATTTTGATGATGACTCACATATGTTAATTTTGTCTTCTAGTCACTGCGAAGTCATGTCCTTCTCTGTGTTTGGAGGTTAATCTGACATAAAACACAGGGAAAAAGTAGCACTGAATATAATCACTATTAAACATAAAATTGATCCAGCAATGCCATGATTAAGAACTAGAAATGTATACAAACTTCAGAGGATATCACATTCAGGAAAGCTGTGTAGAGCAATCATTTAATTTGGGAAAACCATGGGAACCGTCAGCATTAAAATGCTACATCTTGACAAATGAATTATGTTATTTCCAAATATGTCTTAGTTTCTCTCTTAGGTAAAGAGTGACTGTAGCTGATTGTTAAATTTGATCAGAAGTTTGGTTCTGTTGGAAGGTCTTTTTTTTTAGCTTTAAGGGAAAGAATGTTATCTAGTCTTTTAGTCATCTCCTGTCCTCCCAGCATTTTTTAAAAGGTCAGTGAGTCTTGCATCACAGAACTGGCATGTTAGTCTTGTCTTACATCTGGAATGCATGATACCAGCATTTGTACTCTTAAGGGTACACTGGTTAACATGAAGGTGAATTCTGCCTTGGAGACAAATGTCTGAGAAGTGTTTGGTACTCTGTCTTCCAGCTTTACCACAAACATGACTTTAAACTTCCTTGATTGTGCCTTCTCTAGAATCTGGTGTATGTGTTGGCCGAGGGTTTGTCAGTGTCATCCTAAACAACTTCAAGCATGCCTGTCTCATACAACTGTCTCATACCAGACTTGAACGTGCTGTAAAAGTTTGGAATACCCTGGATGGTAAGGTCATCCCCTTCAGACACTAATGTGATGGCACAGCTGAGTTTTAGGGCCGTTCGGGTGTGCCTCCTGGGGCTACTGGTGAATTTTGGCTTGTAAAACCTTTATTCGTAATGGGGCAGAAGAAGTCACATTTATACTACAAATAAAATCTCTGTAACAAATTTTCAGTTGTAATTATAATTTTTTTTTTTTTTGGATATGGCTTCAGTTGTCAGTGCTAGAGTAACCCATACCTTCTGTCCAAAACTCAAAGCCTCTTGCAGAGTCTTCAGACAAATATGCGCAGAACATCATTCAAATTAATTTATTTCGTGTGAAACTTAGATGTGTGTGTCTCTTGAAATATTTTGTTGATTTAAGTTTGGAAATTAAATGAGAAAAATAATTGTTTCAAGGGCATTAGAACTAGTGATTTGTTTTCTCATCCGTGGAAGGCCCACTTGCAGCTTGACTCAAAAGATTTGAGTAACAAGTCATCATCATCCTAGGCAGGAGAGTTTTCCTGTGGTCAAGGAAAACTGTGTTGTGCGTTTTGTGGTGAGAGAGAAGAAAACAAGTCTTTGAGGAAAGATATTTTGGTTCAAGGTAGTACACATTGCAAAGAAGTAGATTTTTTCGAAACCAACTCTATTTGAAGAAGTCCAGACCTAGCTGAACTAAGCAGTGAGGTGTATTCCAGATGACTGATTTAGAGGACCTCTTTGGATCCCGTAACTAAGTTAATTTTAACTATTTATATTGCCATTACTACTTGTCAGGAAGATATTAAAAAGAATGTGTGGCTAATGAACTTATACCTTGTAATTGTCCCAGGAGCAGACTAACTCTTGCAAGAAATAGCTGGTGTAGTTGTTTTACCTACACATAGCCTGTGCTTTCTGTAGCGCAGGCTGTCCTTGTAACTGCATCCCTAAACCTTCAAACTCTCTTGTGGTGACCAACCTGGCCATCTGATTTTGGGAGACATGGCTGCATTAGAGGTCCAGATACCCAGCTTCTTTATGAACAGTGGTGTGTATCGGGGCCAATGCTTCTAATTTTGAGCAATGCAGTTTACTCATTTCTCATGGGGTAGCCTACTCCTTTCCTATTTACAAAAACATCTGTGCTTGCACTTAACTGTGTGTTTGAAGACTTACTTGAATCAGAGCCAGGGCAGGTCATGCTGGAACAGTTTTCTCACATGAACTATACTAATTTATTTTTTTCCCCATTAATTGCGGCTTCTCACTACTGCTCTGAAATTCGCAGTACAATTTGTATTAGTAAGGGTCTGGAAATAGCACTGAATATTTCTATGTTCAGATAAGATGATCTATTCCAGCTTGTCAAATAAGTTACAGGAAAAAAAGAAACAATTGAATAAAGGTTGTTACAAGCATGCATAGTGCTGATTTTCCAGCATTTAATATCATGTTCTTATTAAAAGTTTTCCTATTAGAATGCCAATGTAACTTATATTTTATAAGTTGAATACTTGCCTGGATTAATTTGAAAAATTGTTTCTGTGTTAATATGTGAGACTGAGTTGAGTTTTATGTTGCTAGAGAAAAGCAATCAAATTTGCTCTTTTAATCTTTTTATCCATATAAGTAAGAGGAAAACTTTCCAAGTACAAGATGAATTTTTCTAGTTATTACTTACACATCAAATATAAAAAAACCCCCAGTATTTCTGGCCATTTTACCTCATGAAAAAGGAAAACAGGCAGTGCATTCCTCTCTTTTTGTTTTTTACTTTGAGAGGAAAACATGGCAACTGTTGAACTTAAGGATACTTCTGGGCTCTGATCCTTCAGACAGTGAATTCAAAGGATATTATGACTCATGTGACATTATTTCTGAGCATAAAATTACTCACATATGAAAGTAATGGAATGTGTTTGAAGTTTTGGGCCAGCATTTTGGTCACTTAGCAGGTGGTTAACTTGTAACCTGGAAAAACTTTGTTGTTGGTGGATGTTATGAGGAGAATAATTGTAAAAGATAGTAGAAAGGTGTGCCCATCTAATGAATCGGCCAGTGATTTAGCAGTGGTGTACATGGGGAGGGGTGCTGTGCAGAATCAAACAGTGCAGGATAATTTAATGCCAGAAGTGAGGCAAGGTCCTTGTCCCGTGGTGTGCCTTGCCCTGCCAGCAGCCCTGTCAACTTAATGTGATAATTTGCCTGGCTTAGGTCCTGCTTAACTGAGTAAGACCCCGGCACTGTATGCACATTTAATGTCTCTTTTGTAAATCTCACTGCCACAAAGGAGTTGTGAGGGGATTTCTGCTTGTTTCGAATGATCAAGGCTTGTTGCAGATGAAATCATTCGCATCAATTTCAGCTGTAAGTTTAAGTAAATCCATCATTCTGCAGTATGTGTGACTCTCTCTGGTCTGAATTCTCTGCTACACCCCATTGGCAGAAGGGTGGCAGGATTATGGTGGCACCTTCCTCCTGCTCTCTCTAGCCTCCCATCTCAAATTCTGATGAAATCAGAGGAGCAGAAGCAACCTGAATTTACATCACTGATGTCATGTCTGTGGCAAAATGCTCAGAAGTGCAGAGTCATACGTAAAAGAGTGCTCATGCAGCGCAGCTCATCAAACCTGTGCTTCTCTCCTCTGGCCCGTGCACCAGCTGTTTCATTTTGGTCCTTGCTTTAGGCACATGGTGAATGAACTCATATTTCAGAAACAATTTAAGTAGAAGCAGATTTGGGCATAAATCTTCTCTTGAAATATTTGCTTTAATATCAGCCCAATTTCTGCTGAGTGATGAATATTAGAGTTCTACTAAATGTACATGCAAACAGCTTGAGTACAAGCATAGACATTCCCACATCTCCGGTTCAAGCTGTGGGGAAGTATCTCCAAAGCAGCCACGCTCATTTGTTATTCTAAGATTTCATTCCATAACACACCTTTTAGGAATTTGGATTCTAGGAGTTTGGCTCCACTGCTTCTGTGTCTCTTTCCAACCTGTGATATTTTCTGCCAAAGCATTTTTGGAAAAAGAAGTCTGGGCAAAAAAATAACATTCTGACAGCAGTATAAGGTGTAGTGTGAGTAGTGACCAATTAACCATGTATAACTGTAGCCCTTAAAATTAGCTGCTCATCTTCTGACTCCCTTATGACTTCTCATGTTGGTAGAGATGACCAGGAGTCCATCTAATGCAATGCCAGCAGCCAAGCTACACTTACACCCCTGCAACCCTTGGAGGACCATTTCAGAGCTGAGTTGATGCTGTTCCAGCTGGTGTTCAGCAAAACATTTAAGCCCAAGAATAGTTTGCTGAGTTCAAGGGACCTATATTAGACTTTTAAAGAGAAGTGCAAGCAGAAGTGCTTTGCTGGGTCTGGCCCTAAATGGGTGGAGGGGGAATACGTTGCCAAATAGGTTTAAAGCTGCTCAGCTCACAAGGCCGCAGTGATCTTATTTAAAATAGTATAAAACCTAGTATAAATTTAGAAAAAGACTCCTTGAGTCAGCCATTGGAGCTTCCCACCCTCGGCACAGACAGCTGTGTTTGATTGATAGGTGCACCTCCCTTCCACGTATGTGTGGTGAGGGTGTGAGATTTTCCCAGTTATTCTTGCTCTAAGGTTGAAGCAGATGTGCTGCCTTGCTCCCTTCAAAGAGAAAAACGTTCATTTATTTGGCCTGAAAAAATTCAATTGCTGGGACAACAGGTCCTCTAATTCTTTTTGCAATTTATCATCTGTCTCTTCCTCCGGCTGCACAGCCCTTGGTCCACAGAGGGAAAGTGATGACAAGGCCAGCTGGCAGCAAGCGCTCGTTGCAGTTTAACCCAGGTGGCCACAGTACTTAATGGACAACTCAGCTCACAAAATGCATTGCTGGTGGTGAGGGCTTCTAATTTTCATTTTTGCCTGCTCAGTCAGTTCTGGAATTCAGCTAATTATCTGGTTAATGTACTGTCTACTGCTCCATTGTAAGACCCTTTGCCAAAAAAGTGAGTTAACATGAAGAAGTGGAATTGTGAGGCGCCAAAGCTTTTGGCTCCCTGTATGAAAATTGTGACAAGCAGACATTAGCTGAAGTTGGCTACAGCTCCCTCCCTGCTGAACAGCAGATTAGGCCATGGGTCTAAAGAAACATGTGGGGAAGTATACTTCTCAAAGGGATACGTCTGAGAGATTTTTCCTTCAGTATTCATACAGATACACAAACTTCCATTTCCAGGCTACTAGCAAATGTCTTCTGAGAGCTAGAAGAAATGTGAGTCAGTCATTCATGGAATTTTTTTTTTTAGTTTGTTTCCTTCTCTCTTCTACAAAATCCAGAAACTAATGTTTTGAAAGTAGACAAAGAAAGGGGAAACTGAAGTTATGTATTTTACTTTCCTTCAGATTTTTCTCTACTGCAAAAAATTTACACACAGAAAAATAGTTCTTCCACAGAGATAAAAGCTTGCTCTTTGGCCTTCTCAGATTCTAGCAAGAGTTTGTTTAGATAAACTGATTGATGGGGCAAATTCTGCATTCAGTGCTTCTGGCCTTTATCTTGTGACTGCTCCAATGCAGGTTGATCTGAGGACCCTCGGGGACTCCTGTTGTGAAGACTCCTCCCTTCCGAATGTCTTCAGAAGGGGACCATCATTGCTTTTTAAAATAAAACAGAAACAGTTCTGCAAAGAACTCGTCATTTTTTGCCTTGAAATTACAATAACCAGCATTACTACATTAAGAGAAAAAAACATGCCTTTTTAAAAACTTCTCTTAAGACACTCTCAGTTCTTCCAAACCAGGTGTAATGAACAGATATTTCAGTATGTTTCTAAACCTGAAAATCATGCTTCGTAATGGGAGATGGAGGATCCATTGTCTGAAATAGGGTGCTGTAGGTATTTCATCATTAGAAACTTGGTCAGAATCCTCTGCACAAGAGCTTTCCCAAATGGCCTGTGTGAAAAAGATAGAATGGATGGGAGAAGAAAGAGCATGTTGACAGTAGATATAGACTAGTCTATAAAAGAGGGGACAGAATTGGTTTGAAGAATAAAATTAACATTTTCTTCTCACTGTATCCTCTCTTTTTTACCAGAAAGCCAATACAAGCCTGTGTGCTATGTCTGCCTGATGTTGCCATGTACACAGAGACTAACTTCATTCATAGACAGCTGAGTCCTCAAAGGAAAGTTTTAAAGCAGTGGTGTCTAGACCACTGATATGACTCATGAATGCACAGCCTATAACCAATTCCACCCTGTCTTTTTGGGTCTGCAAACTGCCTGAAGCTATAGCTCAAAAAGGCACGTGTGTGTATATATATGTGTGTGTTTGTGTGTTTCATTTGAGATTTGTTGTACAACTGTTGATTTTGTAATCAACCCTTTCCTACTTTATTGCCAGTCATTTTAGATGGTGGGAGATGGTTAATGAGATCCTAGGCTATAAGGAAAGTAAAGGAAGGAACAGAAAGATAATAAGGGGGAGAAGCCTCAAGTGAATCAAAAGGGAAGGTGGAGAAGTGGAGTAACAGAAGAGGGGAGAAAGACCTTAGGAGTAGTCATGAAAGTAGACTTCATGTGGTACTCAGTTACACATAATTAATAAAAAATTGTTTTTTAAGATTACCATGCTGACAGAAAGACTTCTGGTCTAGACTATTCCCTGCCATTAAAAAAGGAGTAAATCCTTCAGAAAACGCTTGATGAAAAAAATAATTGTCAGTGAAGTCCTTAGCAGGACAATCAGCAAGCTAGCAATCCTCCAAAGGAGTAGTAGGACTGAGCTAAGCATTTGGGCTTACGTCAGAGCACAATGTGGCTTCTGCCATAGCTGGAGAGAAAAGGAATGAGCTCATAAAAACAGCGTGTATTTGCATACAAGGGAAACCAAGCCACCAAGGTGACTGGTGGAACAGCCAGGCCATACTCCCAAGGGAACAGCAGCTTAACCAACAGATGTTTGCTCAAATAGCAAACATGTGGAATCTTCCGGTGATGGATTTATTCAAATCCAGGTGGCCAGGAGCCAGGAATATGAAGAAGAAGCAGGGTAAAAGTTATATTTATAGCTCTTTACTGGCCAAGCAGATTACACTTTTCATGAATGAGAGAGATGTCAGTTAGCAAGTTCTACAAGGTTTTGATTTTTTGAGGTCTTAGAGTGACAGGACTCAATTCATTCGAACATGGAAAAAAGAAAATTAGCTGACTAGGAGGTTACAGAATTCTTCCCTCAGAACTGCCCTTACTGCTGCTCTTGACTCAGTTGGGATTCATGGCATGTGTGCAAGCAGAGGAAATGTCCCAGCTCACACCAGATATTTTTCCAGGTTTTTTTTTCCTTAGAATAAATCTATTGTACATTCCACATGATTTCCTTTGTCAAGTATCTTAGACTTTCTAGACTTCTTTAGATAACCACTGTAGCTCTTAGGGAATTCAAATGCTTCAGATGTTTTTAGATGACACAAATCTAGTTCCCCCATCACATGTGTATGAACAGGAATGGTGGTTGGTATTTCACTGAGCTTTTTCATAAACTGTTGCCTTTTCCTTTTTATGTTGAGGTGGTACTTTGGGACCTGTCTGCCAGTCTGGGATCTTGGGTGTCTGGGCACAGTATGTGTACAAGAGCAGGATAGTTTGTTCCCAGATTAGATCTAAGAGACAACGGATGAAAACAACCATCATCAACAAAATATAGTGTAAGGCTGGAACAAAACTGCTCAAATGGAAAAAGACTGAATAAATCATATTTTCAGTTTGGAGTTCCACGATGCAAATTTATAAGCAATAAAAATCTTCTGAGAGAGACTCTCATTTATTCTACCATAAAGTTGGTTTGTTTTCACTTAAAGAGCATAGAAAAATGGCCACTGGTGCAGCGTTCAGAGAGTTTTAATGGTGGCCTTCAGAATCAGGCAAAAGCCATATTTTGCAAAGCAAACCAGCTTCTCCTTTTCAGACAGAACTAGTTGCAGTCCTGAGTTAACTTGTGTTTTTCATCTGTTTGATGTATCTCTCTGTTGTCCCTTGGCTGAGATTGCAAGGTCCCAGAGGAAGAAGCTGCATTTTCAGTTGTGTGTTTGCACAGTGCTAAAAGCAGATTGGGATTCCTTTGTGTTAGGCACTACACAAATATGTAGGAAGAGAGTAGACTCTGCCCCAAAAGACTGTCAATCTCTTATAGACAGGCCAGATAAAGGATGAAAGACAGAATGGTTAGAGAGGTACCAAAGGTCAAATCACGGCAGAGCTACACATAGAACAAAGTCTCCTGACATTCAGCCTGTCGTTCTGCCACTGGACTATCCTGCTAGTGCAACTGCACTGGGAACGTTTTTCCTGGGCCTTGTTAATTTGTCAGAGGAAAGTGTCAATGTTGTGAGGCATTTTTCCCCTATTTAAGAAGGGAGAAGAGTGTATGAGAAAGCATATTTGTTGAAAGTTTGTGGATGAGGCAGAATTTGCAGGGAGAACATAGTAACATTTATTGCACTAACTGAAGTAGAACAAGACCTTTAAAAAGGCTTGTCTGTGTAAAAAATTAGGTTCTTTTTTTTTTCAGATTGAATCATTTGCTTCATAAAATCTATATCTTCTCCCTAAAATCTGTATCCTGTTTTATTCTCATTCCACTACAGCTGTAAAGATATAAGTTGGTGAAGTCTTTTATTTAGAATGAGATTGTCAAAATATCTTCCAGTTTTCCACCATGGTTTTTGTCCAAAAGAATTGCCACATTTCATACTGGAGAGATGCTTATTAGATATTGTGCAAGCAGTGAAATACATATACCGAAATATTTGGGTGCACATTTATAGCATAGCAGTGAGGACATGGAGTAATTTGAACACAAAATGCCAACTTCAGCCCTAGCAAAGAGGGCTTTAATACTATACAGATAGAGAAGGAAAAACCTCTTTTTTTGAAAATCTCTCTGAGAAGCATGGGAGACAATATAGTTGTTGGTCTGAGAAGTTTTGTATTTCATTAATTCAATTTAATATCCAGAAAGAACCAAATACACAATCCTCAGTGCTTGGCTTTACTTGAGTGCCTCGATGTTAAGGTGAGACCTATTCCTGTTGAACCTTATGGACATGTCCCTTATGGATGCCCCTACTGACTTTGACCTCTATTAAGGTGTAAGAAAATGATCACAGGCTCAGGATTTCATCCAGGGAGCTGAGGCAATTCTAGCCTGTGAAAAGCACCCAGAATTTTGCAAGGTTGCAAAAATTCCTGTGCAGTTTTCTCTGAATCTTATTGTCATGCAGGGAGACTGAGATATGCACTGAAGGAAAAGCTTCTCTGCCTGATTTCCTAATGCTAAAAGGAAATACTGTGATGGGTCCTGTAAGCCTGTGTTGGGAAGTTTCAAAGTATTCTTTCGTATGTTGACTAAGTATCTAAATGCATAATATCATTGCTACGTGTGTCTTTAAAAAAAATTAGTTCTTGTATTTAAAAAGAAACAAGAAACTTGCCTAATTTTCTGGGAACATTGTCCAGTGAAACAACTATCTTCCCTATGGACCAGTAAAATTATTGTAGAGCTGCCAAAACTCATCTTGAAAAGTAAATAGAAAATCCTGCAACTTTTTCTCATATAAGTGAGATGGCCATTACACAATGCTTCTCCAGGTTTGATTAATCTTACTTCAAACATAAAAGTTACTTGAAATAGGTTTGATTTTAAGACTTTTGTGTACTACCAGGCACAGCTAACTTACCTGTCTTTAGCAGAGAGGTCTGTTGGTGTTTCTTCCATCAGTGTAAACCTCTTTTTGCTGCAGTTAATCCTTATCCGTCTGTCTTTATGATTTCAGTATTGTTTCATGTAGTCCTACACTTTGCCCAAACTCTTAATTTACACATTTGGTTTGGCTGAGTCCCTTTCACCCTGCCTACAGATTTATCCCATGTCATCTCCTCATAGCAATTTATAACCGCTATAAAATGTCATGTAGTGTTGCTTTTTATATGTTTCTGAGTAATGGTTAGAAAGAATTGCATAGGGAATCAAAAATCTAATGAGCTGTACATTATTTTACTATTTATAACCAGAGAGCAATCACTGACAATATTTGGCAATTTTACAGCTAAGAGCCTGGACTATTGTGCTTTTGAATGTAATTTATTAAGCAAATAAAACTCTTATTGGTAGCGGGTCCTGTTAAACCTGTGGCACCGCATGAGTTCCAGGCACATACAGCTGTGGAAGTTTCGTAGTACCTGCATACATCTTGCATGTCTGGACACTAATATTTTACACTTACTTCATAGTTTTATTTATTCAATTGCTTTTATGCACTCGATTGAGCTGTTACCAGCCATTTATACTAGAAACCTTGGGTGGGGAAGGAGGGGGCAGGGTGAGAAATAAAATGCATTTATTCTGGGAAGATTTAAATCCTCATTTTATGAGGCATGGTTTTTAGTAGGTCTAGGCAGTGCAGAAAATGGCCAAAATATTAGTGGCTTACATCAGCTTAAAAAAATCTTGGAAAATAACATTGAGGGGAAAAAAAAATTAGTAGTGCAAAATCACCCTGCGATAAGCAAGAATGAATTCAGCACTATTCCTGAACTGATTGTGGAAGTTTAATTCCTTTCTCACCTTGACTGCATTCTCCTAATGGAGTTGTTTGACTCACTAGAAGGAAGTCTTGCAACACTGTGGGGAATTAATATAATCTCATTGCATGAGTTCATAGATGTGTGTGTAGGTAAATAAGTTTGGCTTCATTTCTTTCACAGTGATTTGGATCTAGCAGGAAAAACTTTTCTGGGGTTTTTTTTGGGTGGTTTTTTTTTTTTTTTAAACGCTTAAATGATTGTGGTTCTTGTTGTGCTCATGACTCATATGGATATAAATCAGGATTATTTCCCCTTCAATTAGTGAGATTATACCAATATAAAACAAGCATAACCAAAGCCCCCCTGCATCATCTGTGTTAAAGAGGAGTAAGATGAAAAGCTGCTCAGTTGTTCATGTGGCTAACACGTTTGTCACTTGATTAGATCTTGCTATTTGCATAATGCCTTTAAATGAGTTAAAATAACAAGGTGGTGTGCTACTGGCATAAACATTTGCTTTGGGAAATAAAGGTGGTTATTAAAAACCTTATCTCCTCAACATCTGTGTTAATTGATGGCAATTTAACAGGAGTGAGGAAACAAGAAGATAGTGGATATTGAAATGGTGAGGTATGTGTTTGCATGTGTTAAAATGGATAGTTTGCACTGGTTTGTACAACTGACTTTTCTTTTTATGGGTTGCTTTTCTGTTCTTAAGAGGCCAATTCAGTGAAATACCAGAGGGACTGGAAGATGCCTTACTGTTTCTATGGGGTTTTTTTGTGGATGTTTTTTTTTGGGGTTTGTTGGGGTTTTCTTGTCACCCACAGTTGCAGGTTGTTTGGTTGCTTCTCCACGTTCTGCAGCCAGATATTGGAACATCTTCTGTTGTCATGGCTGCTGTTATTACTTTTAGCAATATTTACCTCAAGACTCAGTACTGTCCAGAAGTGGTGCAGGCTCTGGGAGCACAGCTCGTAGAATCGTACAGTCAAAGAATCATACAATCCTAGAATGCCTTGGGTAAGAAGGGACCTTAAAGATCCTCTAGTTCCAACTCCCTGCCGTGGGTAGAGAACCTTCCAGTAGACCAGGTTTCTGAGAGCCCCATCCAGCCTGGCCTTCAGCACTTTTAGGGATAGGGCACCATACCAATACATATGGCTCTTGGAAAACAAGCAGCACTCAGAATGTGCCTCCTTGCTGCCATCAAATGTGGTGTGCCCTGTCAGAGAGCATAGGTTTGCAGTGCCATTCTACCTTGTCACATGGCAGATTTAGCTTTTAAACTAATCTCTGCCACCCCCCCCCTTTTTTTTTCTCCTTCCCAGAGACAAAAAGGAAAGCATGCCTTAGGCTGGTTCAGAAGGCACCAGTGGGTTGAAAAGTCTGTGAGAATGAGCAAACCTTCTTCCTGCATTAGTATTAACCAGGATATCCTGTTCCTTGATCATTGCCTCAAGGATGAGGGAATTCTTATATACAGTATACCTTGGTTTGTGGCTGAGAAAAGAAGAGACTTCATCCATTTTAGGAATCTTGAAGGGGGGTGGCTGTGGCAGGGGGGAGGAAAAGTTAATAGGAAACAGATTTAGCAAAATATTGTTTCTATTCTTCTGGGTGAATAAATCAGTGACTGAAACAGCTTGATAGCTGTAACCATAACCTGCTACACTGCACAGAAATAAATATTCCCTTTAGGTCACTGTCTGCATACCGTATCGTATCTGTGCTCTTGGCAACAAGTTCCTGCCATGTGCAGTAAACACTTGTGAGAGAGCAGACCAGGGAAGGTAGAGTTGGGTTCTTTAACAAAAAATGATTGGAAAAATATCATTCCTGGATATTAGTAACGCATCACTTAGATTTCACTACACCATGTTTATGTCCTGTGTGCATGGGTTACAATTTGATTGCCTATGCAAACATACAATTAAACCATACCTGAAAGATCAGGTAGCTGTGCTCTCCTCAATGACACAAGTAATTTCATACTGGACCATTTCTCTTCTCAGTTGCATTTGTTTCTTAGTACTTGTACCAGTATAAACAGCAGGAGAAAATAGCTGATGCAACATCCTCTACGTTGCTAGCTTGAATTAAGTTTGGTTTTCTACACACAAAGTCATTCTCACATCTCGGGGAAATACTTTCAAGTTTGTTTAAAAACAAAACTGGCAAAGATCTGTAGATTATTTTTTAATTTGAATTACTAGTTCCTGCTTACTTTCAATATTGCCCTATAAACCAACATATCTCTGCTTTGCATTTCACACCTCACAACATGCTTCATTAACATCTTCCCCTGCCTCCCCAGGCCCATGTTCCTAAGGTGCCACAGCAAATGGAACACTGAACAACTTTGTTAACTTCACGTTTTCATTCAGATTTACTGACGCAAGAGTGTTATGGAGGGGGAGTGTTGGCCATCGCCTTTACAGAGTTTCTCTAATTATTGAACTAGGACCTCTAGGGTCCAGTAAAGCTTTGCACTGTTAGTTAATAATAAAGTAACTGAACTACTCCTTTTCTATTTTCTTTTTTTTTGACTTCTTTGGTACCTTCTGGCCTTTCTAAAGGGAGCCCCCACCTACTGCAGTAAATTGTAGCTGCAGTCTTGATAATACAGTACTTTGACAATAAGGTCTCAAGGGGTGCTTACTGAAAGAGATTTAACTGTAATTAAACTGCCCTATGAGTAAGAAGGAAAAGGGAAAAAAAAGATTTGTGGTTTTCATAAAGCAGAAAAAAATACATTCACTGGTGTTTACAGCTCAGAGACTTTTTTTTTTCCCCTTCCATCTTGACTACAAAACAATCTTATTTTTAGCTGGACTGGGTTTTGCAGTAGTGCTATATCAATCCCACAATCCTTTGCTTTAAAATAATTGCACCAAGTTAGTCCAGCACTAACTGGCTGAAAAGCAGTAAAGAAACATTTAACACACAAGCATAGAAATGGGTGAAATTTACCATAAAAGTATGAATTTATGTAAGCAGTCTGCAGTTCTATGTGTGTATATATGTGTGTGTGTATATATATATACACACACACATTAAAGGGGGCCTTAATTGAACATGCTGCTATATAATATCCTTTTGTTTAGGCTCAAAATTTTGTTGGGGGGTTGGGATTTTTGTTTTTTTTTTTGTTAGCCCCTCCACTTATCAGCTCAGCTATTAAATATTGTGGCTTTCCAGCTATCAGTCTCTGATCAGCACAGTTAGTGCATTTTACCTTCCAAGGAAGTGCACTTTGAGCCAGCTGGAGCACGAAAAATGTAGGAGCTGGAGAAAGTCATAATTGAAACAGGCGACTGCTCCAGTACAGACAGGAAATAAAAGGAAGACGGGGCCCTTCAATGTATTAAATTAGATGTTTCAAATTCAGACAGTATCAGGAAAAAGAAGACTTATGTTAGAAAAAAAAAGGTAACAGTAAGTTCATTCAGCTGAACACCCAGCCCTCCCTTCTTCCCCCCCTTAACATGTGTTTTTGCTGGAATCTTACTCTGATGCACTGAACGGTAGAAACTACACAGGCCCCTCTGGTTGCCAAACAGCAGAGTAGCAGGTCCTGTACTGTTACACTACCCATATTTTCTCTCCCTTCAGACAGTCATTGGGTATTCTCTTTCTGTAAATTAAGCATGAAATTATGTTGGGCTGAGGAAACAAGATTTCAGCTGCTCACTAGTTAGAAAGATAAGTATATTGTATCTATAGCAAAAACATAAATTATTTGCATTTCTTGCATGTTAGTTTGAGATATTCCACCTCGATACATAGTGTGTGCTCATGTACATAAGTTACGTGTACATTTCCATGCAAACTAATTTCTTCTTGCCATACAGCCACCACTTAGTGTTGCTGATTTGCATGCTTTTATCATGCCTGCAGAGTTTTCTCCTTAGTCACGTGTGTGTGAATATGTAGAGTGCATGATGACAAAGTATGAAGATTTTTATTAGTTCAGGGTTTAAAATGACCCTGTTAAACATGAGTAGCAATATGTGAGCTCTTACGGATCATTCCAAGCAAGTGCCCAGTGAAAAATCCCATGTTATGTTACTCCATTGTGCAGTCAGTGAATCTGCAACATGCATTTTATGTTTTGGTTTTGGTTTTGGTTTGTTTGCTTTACAATTTAATAGGAAAGCGCAAGATCTAATATTTGTATTCTTTCATCTTTGCCTCTAAAGTGACCTCAGGGAAATTACTTAACATTAGCTGGTCAAGATTTTTGTAAATTCAAAATATAATTTTTATTTTGATGAAAAGCATTTTTCAGTTAGTAATTGAAAATTTTATTTTTTTCCCCAACCACTGAAATCTCTATATTTTGACTTATGAAGCATAACACACACACAGAGATAGGCCAGAATCTGTTCAAGTCTAACCTGTTGGATACATCTTACTGTACACTTTGAAACCTACTAGACTTGGCACTTTAGGAAAAAAGAAATCTTTGGCTCAGAACAATTAGGGTTTACAAAGCATATAAATTACAGCAAGAATGCCTCTAATCACTCATTTACCTTCTAAAATGCCTCAAGGGTTTTGGATTAGAAGAGAACCATTACAAAGATGAAGATGAAATATCTTAGAAGCAAATGGATATAGGGGAAAGTATTTTTTTCTGTTGGTAATTTTTTTCATGTCATAAGAAAAGGTTTTGAGGCATATGGTATGTAATCAGAAAGCTGTTTATTGGGACAACAGGAGTTTTAAAAAGTGAAACAGGCACATGGAAACCTGATAAAGAAGCTGGAGGAGTAAAAAAATAGATGAATCATGAGATGAAGAAAATTCCTTAGCTATGTTAGGGTTCTGTGCAGGTCTTGGCTGTCTCAAAAATTCTAGAGGTGCTCAAAAGTAGAGCATTGATTTTACATATTATCTTCATTTGGGCTGTTTAGGTTGTCCGCCCCTTTTAAAAACCAGATCATTCCTTTTTTCTGACTTTTGCCATCTTATGTGCATGTTACCCTTTTCATATGCACACAAGGGCTAATTAGATCCTATAATAATCAGATGACAAGGAGGTAAAGCTTGGTAGGATGATGTTTTGCATCCTTCTGTCTGGTCAGTTGAGGAGGTGTTGCAACTGTTTTGACTAGAGGAAATTATTTGAAATGAGGGATCAGTTGGTTAAGCAAAGGCACGTGTGTATGCAGTGTGCAAAATCCTGTAACTGTTTTCTAGATTCCTGGAGTACTGTCATGCTTTCTCAGATTCTTTGTAAGATTTTCAATTTTTTTAAAGATAGCACTGCAGCACCATTTTTGTGAAGGAATTTCTCACTGCAACTGCCTTTGTATTTTGTGCAAAAGGCATCAAGGAGGAATCAGGTGAGTAGCACAAAGGAATGTAACCTAGATAGAACTAGAAGTTGCGTCTTGGGCTTAGAAGTTCTGGAAAGCTGCCCAGACATGGAAGAAAAACAGAACATTGGGTTGAATTCTTACTGCTGAACCATGGGGATAAAAAAATTACTCAAAATTAGGTTCTTCTTGGTGAAATCAGTGTGCTGCAGGGGTTTGAGGGGTGATTAGCTTCAGTAGTTTTAGACTTTTGATTGTGGGTTTGGTCAGATTTTTTCCTATTTATGATATAGATGGGAGGTGAAAAAAGTAATTTTTTTCTGCAGCTCAATTTTACCTAGGTGTGATTCAGTAAACATGAATGGTCATGAAATTTTAAATGCAGGAGACTACTGTGTTACATGGTTCCATATCTGGCAAACCCCTTTTTTATCTTGAAAATGATGGACATCACACCAACATGCTTTTGCTGTTAAAATTAATTTCAGAAAGCATCCCTAAAACTGGGTTTGAAAACATGTGACTGTATTAAAAGAAGTATTTTTAAAGTAAGCAATTCAGAAAAGATCTCCAATGATGCAGCTCACGACAGCCTCTTTGCAGGAAAAATATATTGTGTTTTGCCTAGGGCAAAGTGTGCTTCTGGGAAATTATCAGTGCAAAATCTGTGAATAAATGGCATGTGTTTTCTTTGTATTGTGAGCAAAATGGTACTGTGGAGTGAGAGCTGTGCTTATGTAATGTGAAATGTAGAGGCCATATTCAGTTCTCCACCTGGCCTCAGAGATCTGTGTTTCTCCAGGCCCCAGCTTGAGTCTCCAAAAAGGGAATGCTCCATTTTGATGGCAGCCTTCTCAAGAATGTCCCTACAAAGCCAAGCCAAGGCTGGGATTTCCAAAGACTTACGGAATGTTTGTAGCTTTGTGTGGGAGTAACTAAGCTGGCTTTGAGGAAACAGAACGTGCCTCTTAGGCAGCACAGGTTTCAGGCACAAAGCATTTCCTTGAAGAGGCAGACCTTCAATAGCTATGGCCACAAAAGATCTGTGTAGGTGTGAGAGCGAGGAATCAATACAACTTTTTCACCTAAGGTTTTTTAATTGTGCTGTGGGATAGTGGCATTTAGGTATTCTGCCAAAGAGACCATTTGCATGTGTAGTTGCAATGTGCACTGAGGCTGGGGCAGTTTTCAAGTCCTCTGTCAGTGGTAGGTCTAGACTTGAATTCAGAACTGCTTCCAAACCGGGGTGCTGTGGCACTCCAGGAGTGAGAAGCTGGTGGGGCAGCACAAGAAATGCAAGCAAAACAGCCTGTTCAAAGCAGTGCTGGGTTGCTGCTTCCATCTGGGACTGGAGATCCCTCATTTGGGGAAATCCTCAGTCTCATCACTTACTGACAGATGAGAGGTGCGACCTTCTGTGTTGTTGACAGATGACTGACTGCAGGGGGATGATAAGACCTTGTAATCAACGTGAGGGCTTTGATGAGATGTGCAGCCCCAGTCCACCAATAAGAAAATGGTCTGAGTATAGCTCCCCAAGCTGCTCTGCTCAAATTGGAAGATTTGCTACATTCCCTCTCTGTCCAATATTCCTGCATTACCTTTGAAAAAAAGCTGGGAGAGAAAGTTGAGTTCAGTCTGGTTACAGTGTTAGCTTGCTTAAAAGATTAATCTGATGAGGGTGTTCTTAAAAGCAGGCTTTTTTCCCTGTGTTTTGCATTAGTTCAAATTCAAGATTCTAAACATTTAAAAAATAGCAAAAAATTGGTGTGTTCTTTTCTGTCAGGGGTAAGGCATGTTTGTGCCTCATGGGCTTATGTCACTTTGAATAATTTATTTCTGCCATGGTCAGCGTAAATGGTTTCTGCCTGATTAACAGAAACCAGAATTTGGGCCCACAGCTTGCACAAACATTTGTGCAATTTTTTAATAGTTTCTTATTCGCCTACAGCAGAAGAATGAATCAAGAATTAATTAGCACATCAGAAGATTCTCACCTCAGCTTCCTGTCTTTCTTTTGTATTTCATTATTTCCCCACCTTTCAAACTGGTGTTCCTAGGCATGTAACAATATGCAGCTGTGGACTGCAGAGGCTGATAGGAAATATTCCTTCATTTACTTTTCCTGTCTTGCATTTTATGTTTGACTTGTGGGTTTGGTGCCAAACTGCCAGCAGTTGCCTGGCTTTGGGAAGAAACAGAAACCACGTATTTTTCTTGTGGCTTTTACCTGAAGTCATAATTTCGGCTAAGTCTGCAAAAAGATACATGGATCTCTGCAGACGTTTTGGCAAACTTGGATTGAAATTCGTATTTGTAATGAAGCTGAAATCCATAGGATATTTGGGAGTTCACTGCAAAAGTTTCTCACAGCTCCGTGGGCATATTGGCTGCAGCAGGTGCTGGCTGGATTGCCTGTTCTCCAGCCTCCTTTTCACAAGCACTTACAAAGCCAGTTTGGGGAGATGTTCAACAGCACATGTAGGAGCCAGGTGCTGGTGGTAGTCAGTGAAAACCAGGCACCTGTTCATCCCTTTACTTTGAAAAACTTCTCTCATAAATTTTGAGTCATGGTGAGGTCCTGTAAGGAAGAGCTATTAAATCGAGCAAAGTTGGGTAGAAAAAAAGCAAGAAGCACCCCTGACTGGTTAGAGTGAAAACATGCTCTCCTGTCTGAGCTTGTTGACACAAGGAAAAACTGTTTGTGGAAAGCACCAGTCTTGGATATAGAGTGCATTACCAGAAGATACCCACGGCATTTCAGCTGCTCTGTGGTAAATGCCTCCATGTAGGGGTTTTTTATTGTGATAACTGCAACGCAGTGTTTTCTGTGTGGTTTTGTGTGTGTGCTGCTGCCAGGGTGCCGCTGGCATGTCATGGAGCCATGCCCTTATTTGTGCTGGGATGATTAGTTCCAGCATCTGTGTCCCTATATACTATTAAGAATGTTGCCAGTCTGAGTGCATGTCCTCTCAGGTCTCTCATGCTCATCTGTGGTCAGTTGTGTCCTTCCAGAAACACATTCTGTGGTAGTTGAGTCATGCATTCAGTTAGGTGTCATCTTTTGTAGCACCTGATCTTCTGGTACCAATTTCTTCTTAGTCAGTGCTCCAAGTCTGGCTCAAGGGAACAGCGTTCCTAGANTTATTTGTTTTCTGTGGTGTGTAAATAGCATTTTTTGAGTGCTCACAATCTGATGACTTTTTGTAAAACATCAGGCCAGTTTTGTTTCTGCAGCTGTGCTTGGAGTTTTGTGTGACCTCCCATGCTTTACGTTCAGTTGGTCTTCCCCATGCATCTGAGAGGTCCTCTTATTTCTCTCTTCAGGCCATAGCATGCGCTCTGACATCAATTGCCCTCTTAAACATGGCTCTGCTCATTTAAGGCACAGTTGCATTTCAGCCGTGCTTTGTGTGGTCCCAAATCCTTCATTGCATATTCTTGCATACAAACCCTTCCTGGGATGCAAATTCTCATTTTTTTTCAATGTGTTGGGCTATTAACATCAATAGTTGATCTGAAAAATGAGGAGGAGAAAAGGGTCTGTGGCAGACTCTGCTTTCTCAAGGGTAAAGTAAGTAAAAGGCACTGAGGAGCTGCAAGCTGATGCCAAATGATTTGAGACCCTTGTCACAGTTAATTTGCTTTCATAGCTATTTCAGAGTCCAAGCAAGACATCTTAATTAAAAATAATTTTGTAAAAAGCTATATAAAGGAATAGAGTTCTTCCCACCTAAAATTATTACTTCTCTCCTCCTGAGCTAGAGTGATTCTTCAGTATCTGGTTACAGTCTGCTTCAAGTCAGCAGTGCTTAAATCAAAGTGATATTTAGATTCTATGAGCCAGAGTCTCCTTTCAGGCCAATAAACATCTAAAGTAACCACAGATTTACACCTAGGTAAACCCATGACTTCTAGGGGGCTATTTTGGACTTGCACCACTCTAAGTGCGAAAAGAATGTGGCAATAAATGATGACAATAAAAATGCTTTATTAAGCTGTTGTGAGTGCACTAAAGTCATAATAAGCACATCTATTTACATTAGCATCCATTAAAATGTAGCACATGCATTAACTAATAAAAAATAAGGTTTAATGTGGATGCCAGGCTATGACACTGTTGAACTCTTGAATTTTATCAGCTCTGTGAAGCAGGTCCCATTTAACAGAGCTCTGCCTCTCATGTTTTGGTAGTAAGCAGGAACTAGCAAGTTATCTCTCCTGTTTTCCTGTTCTAAGCCATACTAAGAAATGTTCAGTGTGTGCAAAGGCCACAATAGCAAGACCCAGAATCTTGCTATGATGCACTGTCACAGGAGGCCAAATGGTGCCTGTCACAGTCACATAAGCCAGCCTTTTAATTTCTCATCTTCTTTATTTGTTATGGACTGAACACGCTGTCAGTGCTTGAATAATCATGATGAAACTACATGAATGAGTAAGTTGATTGGGATTTGGAATTTATATATTGCTTTGGATGGTTTGAGTTCACACATGCAGTACCAAACCTCAATTTACTCTTCTGTTTCCAGTATATTAATTTTACTAAAGTTCTCACTTAGTATAATCACCATTTTATATCATTGCACAGTAATAACAGTCTAATATACTGTAAATTATTGTAGCTCTCTTCCTCTAATTTGTTCACTGAGAGGAAACAGACCATTTTTATGGGAGAGAAATGAAGCAGCGTTTCTCAGAAAGCAAAGCGTGCAGATGACCATCTTATTATTAGAAAAGAGGAAACATCAAAAGATGCAGAGCCGTTTGTATAATCATCCCAAACTACTGTGGTCACCCTTTCAGCAAGCCTCCTTCAGTTTTCCCACCCTTTCCCTGCATGGCTCTACACCAGGTCACTGCATGGTCTGCAGTTGCTCACTGTGCAGACCCTGGAAAAAAATGCGAAAAAAGCATCACGCCTGACAGAAATGTCCCATGCTTGGAGACGCTGAGAGCATTGAGTGGAGGCTGCACCTGAGGGAAAGCTGTGCTGCCTGGCTGCTGACTCCAGAGGCAGAAGGGCTGCAGCTGGAGCTTAATTCAGCTTGCAGCAGAGAAATATGAATTTGGAACAGCACCTGGAGTTTGTTTTATTTAATTTTTTTTATTATTTCTACAAATAGCTGGGACGAGTGTTTTTGATGGTTTAGTTCATGCCTGCATGTTTGGTGTCCTTCATGTAGCTGGCTACAGATGAGTCCAGGTCTGGATTTCTTTGTGACCTTATGGTCATGGGTCAGGGGTGTCTTCCCCACCCTCCCAGGCTGTCACAGTCTTTCTTGACAAGTTGCACTTCCAATGTTTTAAAAAGCCTGCCATTAATACACGTTTTTTTTAAACACTAAAGCTGTAATGATTTCAAAGTTCTTACTTTTTAAAGAGTGAATTTGGCATAGTGGACGTTATTAAATGTAGTTTCAGCTTGTGTTACAGTATTTGATGTAGGTCTCCAGAGGAAGGCTTATAGACTGTGTGAGGAATAATTAACTTTTCCTGTAAGAGGAACATTGCAAAGAGATTAAAAATGTTAAAGTGAAAAAACACTACATACCACTTTAATATACAGCACTGTCTGTATACTTTTTAAGAGTGAAACAAAATGTGGCATTCACTTTATACCTTTACTTTGTTCTGAAAGAAGCATCCACTACTAGTAAACATTTAATTTCAATATTTTTTCACACCTAAATATTTTATACAATATTTTTTCTGTCATCAGAATTGTGATTTTTAAAATACAATTTTTATGGGGAAAAATGTAACTAAAACTATGTTACTACTTTTATCTTCAAAAACCTCCACTATAAAACAGGAAATATCTCCTTATTTTCCCAGTTGTAGATATTTTATTTCCAACTATCAAAGAGTACCAAAACTACACATAGAAGAGGAAAAACAGAGCACTGAAGAGACAAAAATAAAAGTACCCTTTTTTAGGGGAAAAAAGTAGCAAATTTTTGCTAATCAATCAGCATCTGCATTGTTTCTTTTTCCCCATTCCTGTTCAGTTTATGTACCTATCAGTCACATAGTGCCACAGCTGGTCAGAAATGTGCCATGTGGATCTTCCGGTCCACCTCCTCCTCCTCCTTGCACAGAAAAATACTTTTATTGTATGGCAGAACCTACCACCACTTGACACTGCTACAGGAGTTACAGAACAGCTGCAGTCTGCCCAGAAAAAAAAAGTTTTTCTTTGTAAAATTGACGGAAAAAGCTGAAAGTTTAGGGCCCTCAGCATTTTGCAAAGTATTGAACCCTTAATACAGATTGAGGAGTTGTGTATTAAGCAGCAGGATAACTGGGATACAGTGAAAAAAGAGACTGGGGGAAGGAACAAGAGGAGAAAAAGTCAGAAATTATGAATAATCTTTTAATCTAATTCTTCTTCTTCCTGTGTGCATTTTCTTTCTTTTTTCCCCCTCCTTGTTTTAGAAAAAGTGCCATCACTGCATTAAAGCACTGAGAAAATTGCTGTGCAGTCAAGCCCCAGAATTATTACCATACCACATATAGGGTTACATAAAATGAGGTGTTTTTTTCCTTAAATCCTAAGATTGTTCGTTCACACAGCTCACGCATTATAATCAAATGTGAACACAGGAAAACGGTCCCTGGGATCAGCCCTCAGTGTGACTGTAATTCCCAGTGAGGTGGGTGGAAGTCTGGATCATAGTGTGGCAGGAGAATAGAAGCCCTTCTGTTCTGAGATGGACTTATCACATGGTTAGCAGCTGGAATTTATGTGAAGTCTTATTAAATAAAACAGCAGTAACCAGTCACCTACTGCTGCAATATACTTGGAGGTACAGTACCTGAATATTTTCAGAAGCACTTGACCTTTCTCCTGCTTCTGCATCTCTGTATTTTCTTTTGCTTATACTTGACAGTTTTTGACCTTCTAGTAAACTTTTATTCCAGTTTTTATTACAACTTAGGATTGCGAAAATTTAAGGGTTTGAGTTATATGATGGCAGGTTTGTTAAAAGAAGATTAAGACATGCCCAGAGAACTTCTTTCAAATGCAGAAATATTTAATTTCAGGTTTTATTTTATTAAATTGATTTTTATGCACATATATATTTATGTATACATATACATATTTAAATATGAATGCATGTGTATATACCTTTTTTTTTCCATCTCAAGTTGGTGGGTAGAACATCTGGAATAGTTGTGTAGAACAGAAGTGTGAATGGAAACAATACTGTACTTACATAATAGCACAGGATATTTCATTAAAACAATTCCAGCATATTAAGAGTTGGCAAATTACAACAGTTAAAGAACTGATCTCCATATGGGAGCACTTAGTCCTTTGAAATATTATATTATTTTTAATTGTGTCTCATTCAGTGAAGGGATTATAATTTTGAAGGCAGTGGGTCACAGCACACCAAGCCACTACACAGCCAACAGTGAAATCCCTGGATTATTGATGTATCCCCTGGTAATTGTAATTTTGATCTTTTATAGAGTTTATTAGTCTTGTACAGGAGGTGCAAAGACCAGGCTGTTTATCAAAGCAGAGAGGAGAGCTCTACAGAGTGTCTGCCCTTGCCCTGAAGCAGAGTCTTTTGCTGCAGGACTTCCAAGGGCTTTTGTGATTAATTTCTCTAAAAGAAAAGGTCATTTCTTTTCTTTTAGTTTTTTTTTTTTTTTTTATTTTTTTTTTTTTTTTTTAATTTAATGCCAGTGCAACTAGACACCACCTGGCCAACTCCTTCTTCATTGCCCTGCCAGAATTTCAACCCAGGGATTTTTTTCTGAGACACCTTACAGAGGTGTCAGCCATGGGGAGAGTTTGGCTTCTCAAAACCTGGAGACTGCTCCGTAATGATGCCTCAAACGTAAGTGGATATAGTCCAGCTGGAAGGGAAAATGATAATTAAAGCTGCCAACCTGGCTCAGATCAGGCAGACCAGACAGTTCACGTAGCATGGAGTTCATCCGTGCCATGTTTGCAGTGGCTGGTGGCAGCTGGAGGTGCTGGAGGTGGGACATTCCGCTCGCTGCTGCCTGCCCATTCCTGCCGGACTTGGGCAGGCCCAGAGGGCAGCTCCTCTAGGGCAGGCTGACCACGTCAGCAGGTTTTCATGTCCATGCAAATACAGAGCAACTGAGAAAAGCTGTTTTGCCTGCCCCATGAGTTCACTGAACTTGATCACAGCGATGGAGTTAAGTCTGCAGGAGAGGGTGAGTTAGAGGTGAGTGAATGGAAAGTGATGAAAGAAAAGAGTGGCGCAAAGTACTGGTTTCTTGCTCCTGGCTTCTGCTGGTTTTATCTCTGTGCATTTTATTGAGTGAATGGATTAAAAGTCCATTGGAAGAATATGTCACACCTCAGTGAGAGGCTGGTTAAATTCCTAGACAGGATGCCCAGCCCATGGCCAGGATTTTCCCTGCAGGAGCCAGTTGACACGCACATACTTTCAATCTGTCTCACTTTTGCTATAAATGGGCCAAGTCTCTCCCAGCTATGCTGAGAAAAGTTGAAGAAAGTCTCGGAAAGCAATTTGTTCTTTACTTTATGTTGTCAGATTTCAAGGCAGTAGAGTTGGTAAAAGTGTATTGTTTGCAGCCTGGACTGGGCTCGCAGCAGGCAGCTCCGATAAGCTACGCCTGCCCTGAAGAGAATGTTATCTAAACAGCAAGCAGTTTATTTCTTTGTAAATAAGGAAAGGGATTGATACAGACCTGTTGAAGTAAATGACTATTGTTAAAATAAATGTTTTTACCCCTAGGGGAAAACCGAACATCTATTTTCTGGTATGGCAGATTAAGCTACATGTGAAGTATAAATTAGTATGTCGCTGTCTACCTTGTTCCCTGTTGGCATGCTGGTTTTGAAATGGTTCGTGGCATGTCTGGGGAGCCCATGCCGACCATTTTCAAGTTTCCTGTCCATTTTAGTTAGTTCAATAGAGAGCTTGTACTAGCCACATCTCAGATGTTACTAGAAACCATTTAAAGATACTGTTTTGAAAAAGATAGATGAAAACGGCCCTGATCTTTTCTCAGTGAAAACTTAAACCTATGCTTCAGAAGACTTTTTTATTGCTGCCACTTCATTGCTAATTAATTTTTCCCTCTCCTGCACATTCTCAGAATTCACATGGCACATCCAAGCAGGAGGAGGTCACCATTTCTTTAAAATTCCATGAATATTAACCCTATGGAGAGCAGCAGGAAAGATGTCTTCATTGTAATCTGTATATTAAAAACTTGAAAGTCTCAAGGGCTCACTATAACTGCTAATTAACGTTTCTTCTTGTAAGTCTCCCTTTAATCAGGGAGTTTGCCTGTGGATGTTAATTTTAGTTCTTCCTCTGAAGTGTGGTGTTTCATGCTCCTTCCTTCTTCCTCTCCTAATCACCATAGCCCCTAAACCCATAAGATGTCACAAAACAACAGAAAATTTGGTTTCAGGAGTTTCGTTCTGCAGCACATCACATCCAAGTTTGTTCTCTTGACGTCTCTCAACCATGGCCAGGCAAAGCCTCCTTTCTAGGTCACACTTGTCCATCCTGCCTTCTGGACTCCTCGTTGATGCAAGGATCACGGGAGGCGGGCTGGGAAGAAGATGGTATGAGTGTGTGGGGTGTATAGTTTTAAGACTCAGAATGAGAAGGGAAATCTCTCATATAAAACAAGCCTGGGGACAGTAGTGATGCCAAATACTAAGGTGCAGTGGCCAAGCTAAATTGGGATGCTGTTCCAGATGTCTCTCTTTATTTATATATCTGGGTTTTTTATGATGAAGCTTTAGAGACCTGTTGGCGTACATAGAGCAGTCTATGCTGGTGTTGACTGAGAATTCTCATGGTTGAATGCAGCCTACAAGTTGACGTTTTGGTTTCACATAAGGCTTGGGAGGGTGTCTTTGAGAATCATTTGAGTCAGTCACATATCTCTTCTCTGTCATTATTATCATGGTTTTGTAAGTAGTTTAGCATAACAACAGCATCAAACTGTTCACAAAGAAAAGAGAAAAGTGTAGAATATTGGTAGCAATTCTAAAAGTACTCTGGATGCTGCTTTGACTTCAATCCTTTTTAATAAATGCAGCATGGTTTTTGTTTAGGAATCTGCTTGTAAGTTTGCTTTTAACAACACAGAATGTGAAGCTTCAGTTATGTCTTCAAAAACATTGATGCTGCTTGCAAAACTAGTCTTTCCAGGAAAAAAAAGCATCCATGACAAAAACTACAGGAAAAAATAAATGTTTTTCAATATTTTTCTCCCATTTTCTTGTACATAATCTGATCAGCTCTTAGCTTCTTCTCCTAGGTTCCTTCCAGTAAGTTTACTTTGGAGCTCAGGTTAATTAGAGGAATGTCCTTTTTGACATCTCAGCTTTAACATTGAAGGATGTTTCTGTTTACTGAAATGTAAATGAGACAACTCAATTAAAAAATGAAAAAAACAAGGAACCAAACAAAACATTCAAGCAAAAAAACCCTAGCTCCTGCCACCATTAGTATTTCAATGAAGCCAAACAGCATCAAAATAATTATTGGGAAGGAATTTTCCCAGCCCACTACCAAAGAAAAAAGCCCCTTTTGCTTTTCTGTCATTCTGCAGTCTTCTCTAAAAATACACTAATCAATTGTCTTTTGCAGCACACTCAGCAAACCCCAAGATTTGAGGCTACTTAAAATTACTTAAAGTCCTCATGAGTGATCTTCAGAATTTTATCAGCTTACAGAGTAGATTTATCAATTTCTTTATTGATGAAGATCTGTTTGATTTTGTTTTATTCCCATCTTTCAAGCTATGTCAGTTAGCTGAAGATGGGATAATGTTAAGAATTTATTTCTGTTTTGCAGAGAATCTGGTGTTTCTTCCTGCTGCTTTTTTTCAGCACTTGCTCTGCCTTAGTTGCATTGGCTATTGCTGAAGATATGTTTGCTATCAACCTCTTCCAAAGTTACTCACTCAAGTTGTATCTTGTATACAACAGACCATGTTCATCTTTCATTCTTAATTAAAGGGCAGGTATTCTTTTCCATTTGAAACACTCAAGGGCTCATTTGCTTCCTTAACTGTCTATACATTAGGTTTCTAGTTTGCTGTCACTCCAGATTTTCTTTCCTTTGCTCCGGAGGGCTTTTGTCTCTATGGAGTCTCTTTAAAGACACCTTTAGGGCTTTTTTTTTCCCCTGATAAAATGGAAGAGGTTTTTCACATTTGGACTTGATGAGATTTCCTCCTGTGGAAGGGAACTTGTGGCCATCTGTTGAGAAGAAGCAAAGAGCCCATAGGTCCAAGCTTGCCCAGATTGATGAGGCTCATGCTGTGCAAGCAGACTGACATTAGCCAGTGGCTCATTTTGTAACATCTGTACCATGCAAAGGAACAGCTGATCAAGGAGTCAACATCAGCCAAAATACCAGCACTCAGAGGCAGCTGCTGTGGCCCCAGATCCCCCAAGACCAGCATAAGGAGCATCTCCCTTAAGTTTATCAGACAGTAACTAAGAAGTAAGAAGGCAGAATCTAACATTCCCAAAACATAAAGAGTAGAATCGGGTATTACATTTGCTCTGAGAAAACCATTCAAATTTATGGTTTTGCAAACTACCCCCACATCCTGCTTCTCCCGGACGGTGGCCTTTTAGAACAGGCTGGGAGGTAGCATGGCTGTTTGAAAGGGAGCAGCACCAAATCAGAGCACCACCAACTCTCTCACACTTTGCGAAATCACTGCTGGTCTCTTTTGGGGCTCAGCTATTTGTCTCACTATTGCAGGAAAGTTTGCTTTGCAATTTGTGGAGTTGGGCTAATGCATCAGTTGGCTTCACACCTCGTTCTCCAGTCATTCAGCAGCAGCATTTCTTTCAAGAGACAGATGTAATCGTAACTGTCACTTTCCAGTTTTACCTGGTAGATGCTACACAGTAGTCATGCAGAGCTACTCTTGGAGACTTGGTTATGTTGCACAAGTAGCCTCAGAACAAGAATCCCCTGTGGGACTTTTATAGAACAAAAACATAATGGTGCTTTCCAGAGGGCTCTCTGCTGTTTTGCTCTAGTAATCAATTCCTGTAATTTCTGAGAATTCAGGCCCGTGTTTAACAGTTATCACAGTTTATGAAAATTTGAAATATCCAGCATGGTTCTCCACAATTATTTTCAGGAACAAGTTTTGTTTGTGGATGCTTTGTTAGGACAGCCTAAGTAGCAACACGAGTGCCTCATACATAGGTGGGAAGAAAGAAGGGTCCCTGCCTTGAACTTTTGGGTCTCCATGAAACTTGCGCTGCATCTCTTTGCTAGATGCCTCTCAGAATGCCAGCACCCAAGTGTGGGACAAAGAGACAAAAAGCACCATGTTAGCATGGGAACTGGAAACATCATGGGATTTATTTCTTTAACTGTATGTCTCTTTCTGTAAGCTCATCTTACAGAGGTTTGGGTTTGTTTCGGTTTTACTGCTACAAGGAGTTTTAAATAACAAAAGCACAGAGGTAGGAAATTTTCAAGGAAGATAAATAGCTTTGAGAGTAAAATGAGAGACATTTCTGAACTGTGGAACATTTGAGGGATATGCTCCCTGCAGAAGCTGAATGCAGTGGAATAGAAAATACATCATGTTTGAAATAAGAGCTAGCTTATCCCCACGGTGAAAGAGATTTCAATAATCTTTTAAGCCTTGAAGACTTCTACTAGTTTCAGAAATCTCTCATCACTGCCGGATGGACTTTTGTCATACAGGAAAATCATGAGGGGTTTGGCAGCTGAAGGGAAAGGATGCCTTCTGTTTCTGTCAGCCTGCATGCAATGATTCATCTCGTCTGAGGGAAAGGAAAACCAAAGCAGTAGGGTTCTAGTCAGAAATTAGTCACTGCGAGACAGTGTTTGATCAGTGGCCCAGGGTTGGGATTTTTTTGTTTTGTTTTCTTACCCGAAGTCATGTGAGTTACTCTCCATACTTGTTGCTCCTACTAGGGGCTGTTTCTAGCAGTTTTAACAGGACACTTGGCTTGTTATGTAGTTGATTGGTTTTAATCCTTTACCATATAGAAAAGGGAGTTTCATTGTGGATTTGAAACTCCTGCTTGGCATCAAAATTACTCTTCCTTCAGCTGATGGTATTGAAGAAGAGGTAGTGGTATTCTCATCAAATAAAATAGAGATGAGAACCAACTGCAAGTTCCTCTCATGGTCTGGTCATTCATCTTTTCCCAGCTTACATGATGAGTATAAATGAAGTATAAGAGTGTCATATGCCAGTTGGAGGGATGGGGGGAGAAATTAATTTGCTACTGCATTATAGTCATTATAGCTGGAATTTTTTAAAAAGATAGATTTGTGCTAAAATACAGGATTACGAGTTTGGAAGATTAACATTCATGTAACAACCAAAGGAAAAATCATATCTAGCATAAAGGCACAGGGCAGCAGTGACTCACACTGTTGCAGCCAGACTGGGTAGTGCCCCTTCCCTCCCTGTATACTCGTGCAGTGGTCACCTTCAAGTCCCCTTGAAGGTGCTATAATTTCATATATTCACTTTCTTGATAGCCTGTTTTATCCTAATGTATTCTGTTGACAGTGTCACAGAGATCTAGACGTGCTTATTCCTGCTCTTTCCAAGATCCCTGTTCACGGAGAGGCTGAGGAGAAAAAGCAGGCAAGGTCCTCTCATGCTGCTATGGAAAAGAGAGGCTTACATTGAGTTGTGGGTTCATTGCAGCAGATCTCCTGAGTCCTTTTCATCTCACTTGAGTGAAATATTTTCTACATAACGCTTTTTTCTGTGGCATACTTTTGAGACATGAATATTCACATTGAGAGCATTTTATCAGAGCTCCACTGTTCATAGAGATGTGTTTCTTATTGCTCATTCATCTCATGCTACAAGAAGATGGACATTTCAAATTATCTGGAAACACTTTTTGCACACCAAAGTGGGATTTCTAGCTTTCTGAACTCTCTCTGTCTGCTTACTCAAATCAGTAAGGTTGGAAAAGACTTCCAAGATCTTCAAGTCCAACCTTCAACCTAATCCCACCATGCCCACTAAACCATACTGCAAAGTGCCACATCTACTCATTTTTAAACATTTCCAGGGATGGTGAGTCCACCACTTCCCTAGGAAGCCTGTTCCAATGCTTAGCGACTCTTTCGGTGAAGAAATTTGTCCTAATATCCAACCTGAACCTTACCTGGCCATTTCCTCTCACCCTGTCACTTGTTACATGGGAGAGGAGACTGACCATCACCTTGCCACCACCTCCTTTCAGGTAGTTGTAGAGAGTGAAGGTCTCCTCTGAGCCTCCTTTTCTCCAGACAAAACACTCAGTGGAGAGAATAGTGACTGACCTCTAGTTGGACTGTAACCCTAAAGAGGAGTCAGTTGTGCTTTCCCCTTGAAAATGCTTTTGTTCCAGCCTAAACCCTATACCATCCTGATGTGTAGAGGAGGAAAGAAGAATCTTTGTTTTTTGTGGGACACAGGAAACAGGAAGAAGACCAAAGTGAGGAACAAGCATTTCAAGAATCACACCATGCAAAAGCAAGGCACAATAACACAACCAGGACAGTCACATGCACAGAAGTTTCAAAACATTTTATGGACAGAATTCATTTTTTAAAAAATCCTATGAACCACAGTGGCTCTCTGTAGTAACAGCATGAATGGTGTTTCCCCTGTGGATGGATTTAGAAATACAAATGTCAAACCTGGTTTTCTTTAGTTGTGTAGCAATGGAAGAGAGTTCACTCAGGAGACAGAAGAAAGAATAAGTCTGGGATATGTGGCACAGACAAGGGTTATAATGGAAATTAATTGTGTAGCATGTTAAATAATATTACCTTAATCCTGCAGCTTTGGGCAGTGGAGCTGAATTTCTATTTTATGGCATGTTTTACAAACTAAAATATTTTAGGGCTTGGAAACTGCTCGGCTTTAGTAGTTCAGCTCAGGAAATGTGCTTCCCTGCTATCAAATGCAGCAGTCTGTACTCTGCATTATTAGCCATGGCATGGTGCACGCAGACAGTTCTTGTTTGCTACCTCTGCTGAACCTTTCACATCAGCTCATTTATCTTTCAGGTGTTATAATAATTGACCCTCAATCAGTATTCCATTATCCTAAACAGGCAATTATCCACATTGTCACTTTTGCATTTGCTCTTTTGACCCAGAGGTCAGGGAGGCCTAGTGTAACTGAATCCAACAAAATTATTCCCTTACCTGTCATATAAATAGTCATCCTAGCAAAATGAGACCCATGGGGGCTTTTGCTGAGGTGTTGAGAAGGCCAGTCTAACTCGTTCCTTTATTCTGCTCTTTAAGGAATGCAGTACTGTTTTGGCACTCTATCAAAATAAAACAAAGTTCCATTTTTTAGCCTTCTTTTTTTCCCCCTTTTTTTTAAGTGAGCACCCCTGCACTTACAAATACTTCTTTGTGGCCTACTTTATTGAAATTTCCATTCAGCTCTTCCATCTGTTAGCTGTGTTTACCACTATTCCTGGGGAAAGAATTCTGCATTTCACCTTCATTTGGGGGTGTAAGGTCATAAAACTGTCTGGATTATTTCAGCTATATTTATACCTAAGTTAATATTCCTTCTTTAACAGGTTTAAAGCTTTTAATTCCCCAGTTCGTTATTCATAGTGAGTGAACTGAAGTGAACGAAGTTTTTGTATTATAAAGAGGAAAGCTTTCGGTATTCAAAAAGTGTTCTGTAAATGTGGATTGTAACCCTCTTCACCCCAGCTCGCCAGTTCCGATTAGGCTCATGTTTCATGCCCTCTCTCCCTCCACTGCTTACAGCCAACAGATGCCATGTTTTATTTAACTAGCTGCTGTGAACAGTTTGTGTGGATATGCACTAGGGTTGTATTTACAAATGTGGTGGTTGTGCACATCTTGCAGAAGCTGGCAGAGTGGCAGGCCTCACTAACACCAAGTGCATGGGAGCAAATTGTAGAGCTCCCTCGTTTGCATGGCCTTGAAGTATTAGTGTCAGGCCACCGTGGAGCCTTTGGTATACAGCTGTATCCCAGGAAGAGGGGATATTCCTGTTGCATTGCAGGGAAACTACATCTGAGAATGGTGGAGGGATTTTTCTGAGGTTGCAGGTGGCAATGGAGGGAAGCAAACCTTGCTTTCTCTGAGAGTGTTTGAACTGCAGCAGCACATGGTGCAATGCACAAGCCAAATGTGCCATTGCTCCCTCCTAGCTGCTGTGTTTAGATGTCCATATTCTGAAATCCAAGGTACTCCAAGGAGAGAGGGTAAGGGGAGGAAAGAGCCTTACTCTGATACAAGACTTATATATGTTTGTATCTAGCGGTGGGGTCCCAGCCTAGCTCCGTCCCATCTGTTCTGTTTTGCTGGAAGGAGATAGTCAGCACCTTGAAACACTGTCCTGGCTCCTCTCCAGCAAAAATCTGGGAGTTGAAGTGAGAACACAAATGCAATTTATTTTTCTTTGTTGAAATGTTCATATTTTCCCAGTGGCAACACGACTCAATAGTTGAAATAATGTTATTGAGAGAAAAGAGCAGAGTCCCAGTGTGAATACTCTGCACACAGGCCCTTTAAGCTTAAGCCAGCAAATGTCTGGACAATATGTAACTTAGTCTTTCTTTTTTAAGAAAAAGGGAGAAAAAAACAACTCACAAGAAACCTCAGGCTACTTTGGGCCTTTCTCTCCCTACTTATTTATGAAAACAATTATTCCTGCATCTATTATTGTATTGCTTTATAGCAACACACATTTCCCACTCAAGAAGTTGTGTTTGTACTTTGTCGTCTTTGTAACATCCTTTCCTAATACCTTTGGTGGAGGCAGTGCTTTGTTTTCCATTAGGTGCAAAAGTCTAATCCATGAATAAGAGGACAGGATTGGCCTACCCTCTACAGTATGTGCAGTCCAAAAGAAGGTGTAAGTGGCTGAGATATTATATGTTGTGGGGAAAATAACTGTGTCCCTATTGTTCAAAAAAAAAAATATATTTCTCAGGTCCCAAGACAACTGTGAAAGTCGCCATCATACCTGCTAAATATCAAACTTCATATTTGTGCTAAGAAATATCTATCTTGAATTTTACCTACACTTTAATTTTCAGGCAATTGGCAGCAGCTTAAATCCATAAAAAATATTCTGGCCAAGGAAACTTCTTAAAAAAAAAGCCAACTTGACAGAGTAAGTTATGACCAGGAGAGTATTTCAGAGGCAAAACTGTTTCAAGGTGAAAAGTAATCCAAATTGTTAGAAGGCTTAGCTAAAAACCCCTACGTAATTCAGAAACTTGTCTCAAAATATGTCATTTCTTGATTTTCTTCTTGTGATGGTTTCAGCAGGGGTAGCTTTGTTGCTGGCTGGGGTTAAACAACATTTCTAAAGTAGGCAATATCAGAATGACTTTTCTGGCTTTTGGGAAAGAGCAAGCTCTAGTTTATTGTGGCACTTGTTGACATATGTACTGCAGTTTATGGGGTCCCAAGCAAGAGAGCCACCATGAGGGGGAAAAATTGGCCCCTATCTTTAATCCCCATCTGCTCTCACTGCCAGCAGTAAGCTGAAGGGAAATTGAGGTGACCTGTGAGTGGCTGGTTTTACACCAGAAATTGTATTTGCCCAATGCAGGAAGTGTTTAAATGTTCAGCGAGATCTTTGCAGTGACAGCTGACGTGCAGGTCTCTGTGTCATTTCTGGCGTTGATGCCTGAAGGCAGCAGATAAACCCTGAAGATTCTGTCGGAGTCTCACAGGACGTAAGGCTCCTGCTCACCAGCCAGGCACCTTAGCTCCATTCCCAGCCTTTTTCATGTTAAGGGATTAGCCCTTTACTCTGGCTTTCCTGTTTTTTAAATATTGGGATAGTAAAATCTTCCAGAAGTATCCTCAACACACAATTAAAGATTCAGTTGTTCATTAGCTGTCTCCTTCTGGATGAGAGGATAAGGTCTCCTATCCTCCTGCAACTATTCTGAATGGCAGCAACCAAACAGCAGATAATCCTGGGCTAGATCTCCAATACGTTGCACAGAAATTTGTCTTTAGGAAAAAAAAAGAAATTAATCTAATTTTGTATCTACACCAGTGAACATTGGAGTAATTTTTCTTTTCATTCTAAAGCAGATTCTGTTAGGGCTAGAACTTTTGTGTGACTATGTTGCTTTGGGAGCAGACTGGTGTATGAGACCTGTGGAGTAAGGCCTGGTCTTTTGACTAAATTTGAAGAGTCATCTCTTGTTTCTTTCTCTCATTTTCACCTTCAAAAAAATAATAACAAATATTGCTTTTACTTGAGCCATTTCAAGATATACTGGGGAAAAAAACTGCAGAAATTGAGGGCATTTTTGTATTGCTTATTACAGGTAAACATGTGTATGAACTTGAATTGAGAGAGGTGATGATACCAGAAATCTGGGCTGGGGGAACTGAAACTGTCTGCAGTGTTTTGATACCAAATTTGACAAATGCATAAAAATTGCAATAGCTTTCCACAATCCTTACAGCACTCTAACTTAAATACTTTGCCTATCATAATGTCTTTCACTCTGGGCTTTAAAAAAATTACACATATGCTACCAAGATGTCGTCTCTTCTTGCGCAGGAATATGCTGAGTTAGTGAAGTTATGCTCTGCATATGCTAACATAATGGAGGGGAAGAGTCAGGCTTAGCTTTTTGAAGTTTTTCCGATCTGCATTTTATACGGGAAAAGCCATCTTCAACCACACAGTTGTGTAATGGCAACAAAACCCCTATATATTGCACCTTGTGCACAGTAGATGGATTTTGCCACTTCATATACATGGGGGCAAATGCTCGCTATCCACCTTAATAGCAGAGAGGGAGATTTTTGTAGTAGTTCATCTTACAAAATGCAAAACCCATCAGCAGCTGTGATGTCATGGCCTGCATAATTTATGAGACCTTTCTCCCACCCTTCTACTCTCTTCCTCTGACTTAGCTGGTCTTTTCTGTGCTATGCATCCACTTTGCTGCGTGTCCTTTAGGTGTGTGGAAGAACAGCAAGAGAGTGTGTGCTAAAGCAAAGAGGCAGGGCAAGGAATGTGGGCTCCACTCAGTAACATGGAAATACAAGTGCAGGAGTTAAGTGAGATAAAGTCTCTGTTATAAATGAAGGGTAGCATGCACATAATAAAATTTAAAATTGAAAATAACCAAACCAACACAATACACCAAAACACTGTGCGCACACACACATGCACACAGAGCTCTTCCCTTGGAGAGAGGGTGAGAGAGAGAATGGAGAAACCACAAATGAGGGAGGTTAGTCATGTTGCTTAATGAACTACTGGAAGCTTTTCAGATACTGTGGTGATGAGGGAAATGTGCATAGAAGAGTATAGTGTTCCTCATCTGATATTATCTAGGAGTTCAAAAGGAGCAGCAGCAGCAAAACAATAAAGCAGCTCTCTGGTATGTTATTAAAAGTTATCTTGAGCTTTCCTGCTTGACAGATATTTCTTGTTTTAAGTTACACTTCTACTTCCAATATTTAGACCCAAGACAACAAAGTTATAATTGAGCTACTGACTAACTAACACATTTCATTTATGCAAACCAGTTATTTTACAGTGGAAACAGCTTGCTAATGTTATACCTCTGGCAATTAAAGTCCTCAAAAATTCTGTATTTGTGTGATTGCTATGTTTTAAATTTTTTTTGTAATTTCCCACCAGTTTGTTCAACAAATAACCAGCCATTTCATATTGCAAAGGCACAACAGGAATGAAAATCTGCATTGCCAAGAAAGAAAATCATAATATTTACTCTTGTTCCTGATGCAGTGTAACAAAAGTTTGTGTTTTGCACCATGCTGACCAAAACTAATGGGAATAGTGCGTGTCATCTCAGAAGTAGTTGTTCTAGTTTACTGTTTTCTACCGTCTGTTGTTGGTTAGGTTGCCTGTAAGCATGACTCAGCAACATCAGCCCTCTGAAATATGGATGAAGCCTCATTTGTATCTAAATTTAGTATCTCTCTGCAGGATGCCTTGTTATGTAAAGAGAAGTATGAAATTCTGGTCAGAGTTCTCCTTGCAGAGGACAAAAGCTCCATGATTGCTCGTAGCAGGGTATCAGTATTGGAGACATGGTCTTCATGAAGCGCACGCAAAGTGGCATTGGAAAATCACAGCATTAAATCCTTTCTTCTGTAAAACCACCCTGAAATTTTGGAGAAGTTTTGGTACCCAGGCTTTGCTATTGCAACAGCTTAGTGTTTTACATTGATACATGTAATTAAAGATATGTATGAATCACATTTCCTGTTATGAAAAAACTTGGAAACTAGATGAGCTGTGAACTGAATTTTAAGGCATGGCTGCAGTATTACACAAAGCTATCAATAGAGAGTGAAATATATGAGATGCAGTCAGAAGTGTGAGGGGGATGGGGACAAGTGTGGCTGCAGGAGTGGATGGCACAGTGGGGAACTAAGCACAGTAGGTCCTGTGTACTCTGATGTCTGAGGTATCCAACTCAGAGTTAGCTCATATACTTTAAAGTCCCTTGGTGCCTCGTGACTAAAATCAGTAGGGTTTTTTTTTTAATTTACTCTCTTATTCTGATGAGTGCATTAGTGAACTTAGGTAAGATCATCAGCTATTTTATGGAGTTAAGTTTGAGAGTAACTCAAGAGGCAAGAATATCAGTTTCTACTATCTGGTTTTATTTGTGATTCATCTCTGACTTTCTGCTCTCACACTCTCCATGATAGCTTGCCAGTTATTTAACCCAGGTGCTACTTGACCAGGTTCTGATACCTCTTTATTCATTAAAAGTGTGGTGGGACATCTCTGATGACTTCCCATTGTAAGGCTCTGAGGTTTAGGTCTCTCCCAGAACACCGCTTCTCCAATGACACACAGCTTTGAGACTGATGCTCTGCAGGAGCCCTCACTCAACTAATGGGATAGCAAAAATGTGGCAGAGGTTCATATGCCAAATAAATTGTTTCTGTTATCACTAAGCTCTTTCTTTTTATTTTCTTGTCTTTCCTGGACCTTGGATTTAGCAGTTACCTGGGTGAATTGTATCATATCTGTTACATGATGTTAGCTTATTTTTTTTTACTGTAACCCACCTCTGGCTACTTTTACTGGGGAAAAAGCATTGTGTGTGATCTTTTTATCCCTCTGTTCTCCTGCTCAGAAATATATCCCAATTTAAACATTAGCAAAATCAAACATTAACATGGGAGTTAATGTTTTAAAATAATGATCTCCTGCCGGAAGCCTGTTGGTCCTCACATGCTGCCAACTACAAAATCTAAATGAAGTTAGAACCAGAAGAAAATAAACTTACTCTATTTTCATTTTCTACTAACATCTTTTGTGCTATCTGAAAACTTGATCACTGTATTTTATGGTACTGAGTTCTTTCAGTAATGGATTGCAGGTGCCACATTTCTGCTAAACAGTATTTAGGCCACTTAGTTTTATTGTTTGGTTTAATTTCTTGAGTGAGTGATTTCACCAGGTCATCAAAGTTTCTAATTCCCATTCTTGCAAACAACAGTGAAGGGAATTGAGACCACTGAATGTGAACTTTGAGAGATGGTAGGTATTACAAATATGTGTAAAAGAAAAGTTAGCAGCAAACTATTTAAAATATCTGCATGTGTCCCCAAAGACATTGTCCAGAAATGTCATTACAAGTGATTGCAGTGATAACTTTTAGGGAATTGAAGAGACACTTTTTATTTCTGTAATAGCGTGTAGAGTGTAAGTGCTGTTGTCATCGTATAGAATATAATTTCCAAAAGTGAATTAGAGGGCTTGTGGTAAAACAAACCTGGGAATTAGCAGTAGATGATTCCGGGGCACACAGTATCCCAGAGTCTGACCACCACATAGACATGAATGATGACCCTGAGCACGATTTTTAAAACTGAGTGGGTGATATTTGGCCTTTGGAGCAGAACTTGGACAGCCTATAGCATGTAGTGGTATGCATAGCACAGCAGTGGGTTGTTCTGTTCTGGAGAACGCTTTGTAATGATGTAAGAGGCAATAAGCAGGATTATGAATGCAAGAGGGAGACATAACTGTGAATTTTAATTTTGGGTTTACTTGGCCTTTGGCACATGATTTCATTTCCCATAGACAACCTAAACTCACTGTAAAGACTACCATGGGACCTGGATGCATTCACTAATGTAGGGTGCGGCAATTTCCTGTCTGTCTGATTCCAAATTATGATTAGTATCTCGTTCTCTTATGGAGGTTACTTCACATAATCATTATTCAGAAAGTATTTTTTAAAAGAAATTTACTTAACACAGTATGTGCTTAGAAAATTTACCACCAAACCTTTTAAAATAGATTCATGTGTCCATCAAGACATTGTCCTGAAATGCCACAAGTAATTGCCTAAGAAACATATGATCATTTTATCTCTTACAGCCTTTCTGTATCCTCTCCTAGAACTAATTCACAAGAAAAAGTGTTTGATTTGTGTAGTTTGACTTGCTATTTATGAGGCTTGATATAAGTGTGAGATTTTTACAATGGAGTTGGATAATATTAAATTAATTAAAAGCATTTACTGTCTTCCTTATGGATGATGACATATGTCTTAAATAGATAATGCATACAGAATATGAAAAATATAAAGTATTATTTCATATTCAAATGATAATCTGAATAATCTCTCTTAGTTTTCATTCAGTACTTCCTCTTTCAAAACACTGTACTTCACAGGCCTCAGTTCGGGGAAGAACTTCAGTCTAGGCATAAATCTAATTAAAGTCAACAGATTTAATCCCCTTCAAGCAATAAGCATGCATTCAAGTCTTTTGCTTAATTGTGGTGGAGTAAAGGTATGTTTGAAATTAAGCACAAGCACAGCTATTTTGATGAACTGGAGATTTATCTTGGAGCATCAAACCTACTATGGAAAATTCATAAAGTAAGGATTGCCTCCTAATTACTGTTCTCATTTTAGCAAGTGCTGTAATCATAGGAACAAATTTACATAGTATTTACCAAGAGACAAGAACCTCTGTATGCTTCTAATGGCATGGAGCTGCAAACCGAACACACACAGACAACATCTAACGAAAAATACTTATGAAAAAAATCCTACTTGTGAAATTATTATGTGAAGATGATGGCTTAATGCTTTTTTATAGGACACTAATATAGCTTACTGTTCCAAACAGCTATGAGTACTTTCTCCTCACACTGTTGATGTATGGAAAAATGCTATATAGTATCTAGTTGTAAAAAGTTTCTAAGGGATTTTGGTAGATACCACAATGTGATATAAAATAAAAGACCTGCCAGCTTTCTCTTACCCCAAGGACAGGATACACTCTCCAGTGTACCTCTAACTGCCTGCCCAATTCTGGCTGAATTAGCAAGTGTTTGTGCAGCAGTGCATCCTTCCTCTTCCTCAGTGGCATTCCCAGGTCTGAGTCATGATTGAAGGTGTGCTTAGAAAGAAGTATGTTGGGATTGCACAAGGGAAAATGGCTTCCTCTAGAGACCCAGATATATGGACCTTTTTACTTCAATTAAGAGATGAAATGTCTTGGCACATGTACAGAGAATTTGTGTTCCAGTTGAGCAGCAATGCGTGTTGGTGAGATCAGGGCTGATCCAAGTGCCTTGATGACAGCTTATATGGCTCTTTGGTGAATATTTGTTCTTCCCTTCTGGTTGCAGGATGTTAAAGACTCCCACTGTCCAGCCTCTACAGACAGAGCCATGGGTACAACCTCTAGGGCTGTCAACAGTGAGACCTTTCTGTACTGAGGTGGGGAGGATAAGGGAAGTAAGTCATCTCTCCCACCTAATTTTGTCGGAGAGCACTAGGAAATGAAAGCTGGTTTGAACTGGCAACATTTTCTTGTTTGCATTTTCTCATCTGCTTGATCAAAATAATGTCTGTATGCCAATCCACTTAAAACAGGAGGGTAGTGGGTGCCCCCCTTGGTGTCATATTTACACCATTGATGCATAAAGCTGCCTAGAATTAGGGGTGAGCAAGCAGATGCTATCAGCAGAGCTGGTCATGCACTGCGGTGACAAGAGAGGAGATGTTTCCTGGCTTAACCCTTGCAGGAAGCAACGTGCAATTGTTGTGGCCCACCAGACCAGCTATGGTCTGCTCTCAGCCTCTCCCAGATTAGTCTGCTCTTGGGGACACTGGTGCTGAAGTATCCAGCTGACTGGAAGAGGCAAAGGGTTTCCATGCCAGCATTCCATGCACTTCCCTTGGTAGGATTAGAGCAGTTGGTGGGGAAACTCACACAAAATTTCATACTGCTGCTCAGGTGTGTTGAGCAAGGTGTGTTCAGCCTGTCCATTTGTAATTATTATGTGTAGCTCTTCAGCAAAGCCAGCAGCATTTAAAAGGAAACTAATTTTAAAACGCCAGAGTCTGTGCTCCTGCACAATCTTTCTCCAAAGCTGGCAAGTCTGAACTTCATTTTTTGAAGATGCAGTTCTGTAAACAAGCCATTTGTTTTATAACACATGGCTGGGTGTCTAGTATTATATGAACTGCAACCTCTGCTTGAAGTTTCCCATACATTCTGATCCTCTGTAACAGCTCCTTCCTGTGTGCATTCCCTGGTTACATTCAGGCTTGGCCGTTTCCTCAGTGATCCGACAGGGTATCTCTCCCTTTGTCAACTCCTATTTTGGCCAGACTTGCAGTATTTTAATATTTTTGGTACTGCTGTTCCTTTGCCAAATTTTGATGGAAATAAGGCAGTAGGGAATCAAGAGTTACTGGACACACAACCAAGTGCATGTGAAGTCCATAAGCCTTGTTTCATTAGTAAACAAGACAAAAGACCTGGTAAGATGTGTCTGTCTGTTTTACACTAAATATGTTAGAAGAGGGGAAAGGTTTTCTGTTGTGAACTTGGCTGTACAGTAGAGGGGACTAGGGAGAAATGCAATTTGAAGTATTTATCCTCTTTCTTTCAAAACTGGAATCCTTAAAAATGACATCATTGGAAAGCCTTAAATGCGATCTTGATGATAAAAAAGCATATTACTTTTAGCAGATAATAAAAATTGGACTTTTCATTACAAAATACAGTCCTAAGTGTGACTTTGTGAACTGGCTGATTTTTAATGGCTACTATTTTGATTTCTGTGTCAGTACTATTGAGATGCTGTTCAACTGGACATATTAGCCTATGCAAATTTACTAAATAACAACAGGAGTTTTTCAAAGCATATATTCAGTTGTTGAGCTCTAAGTTTTTGTAGATAACGTTTAACAGGATAAGGCAATAAAATTCTTGACTTACACACCTGATAGAGGCATTCTTTTGAACCTAGTCTGCAATGTATGGCCACAATCTTATCACTACTGTTATTATTATTATTACTATTCTTACTACTACTTCTATTACCCCTACTACTATTAGGAATTTTCTGATCAGTCTGTGTTTCATTTACTGATTAAATCATTCATTCTGTGGTTTTATTAAGACTTTTGCACAGTTAGGATATAAGTATTTCTTTGTCAGTGATGCAAATAATGGTCTTGGCTCTGCTTTTTGTTACAGTAGTGCAAATCTTGAATAATTTAATTGTCAGTGTAACAGTGCCAAGGAAACAGCAAATTTAGGTCCAATGTGTGTTTGCTATTGTCCTTAAGAATTAGTTTACTGTCTTCTAAGTACTTCCATTCATAAATGATGTGTCATTTTAGCAACCATAATTGCCTCCTGAAACAATGTTTTTGTTGTTTTTCTAAGGATTTCCCAAAGTTGGAGGAGTGTTTTGGTTTTGTTTAAGAAAATGAAACATAGTTTTAAACCTCGGTTAGATGCCAGAAAACATTCTCCTCTCCTCCCCCTTCCTCTGCCTTTTTCTCTGAGCCCCATATCAACTCTTTCCTTTAACTGCAGAGCCTAAACTACTTCTTTAAAGGTCTAAGCTTGATGAAGCTTCTTGCCAGAGCCCCATTTAGTGTACACCCTGTGGAGTGTTTGCAAAATCAAGGCCTGTGCTTGACTCTCCTAGATTTTGGGCTGGGAGGGGTGGGGAAGAAAAACCAAACAACAAAAATAAAAGAGGAAAAGAAAACAGAAGAAGAACAGACACTTAAGGCAGAGTTGCATGTTGCCTTGTGTAGCTGATCCAAGATAGCAGATTCACTGTGTGCACTTAACCCATCACAAGTGCAAGTGCTTGCACTTAATGCTTTTCATACACAGTCTTAAGATGATACATTTACTTTGGCTTCACAACAGGGAAAACAAAAAGAAACCTTAACTGACCAGCTGTCATGTTTCAGTGTCATGTGGCATCTCTGTGTGGTGTTGGTACTGGAAATTGAGTGTATTTTCCCCTCATATATGTGCACGAGTCCCCTTTGATGCCTAAGGTTAAATGTGTGTAATAAAATATTCAGGATCAGGATGTCAACTGTGTTCTGGTTTCCCTGACGTTCTCACACTTTTAATCTTAAAAAATAAAAATTCCTCTCACCATATCTGTTTATTTTGCTTTCTGTTCTTTTAATAACTTCATTTTCTCAAAGGTAGAGGAAATAAGTTGTTGCTGAACTTCATTGTGATAACTGGCTAGGAACTTTCAAAGGTACCTTTAAATCTAGAATTAGAAAAGTCAGCATTTTCCTTTTGTGTTAAATTTTTCCCTACATACGAGATGTAGGTTTGTTTCACATCTGCCAAGTTTAAATCTTTTTTAGAAGCATAAACATTTTTTAGAAGTTTGAATTGAGAGAGCAGTAACATTAATATTTCAAGAGACAAAGTGTTCAAGAAAGTAGAAATTATGCATAAATCATTCCTTAAACAAAGTTATGCCTTGCTTGCTCAATACAGCAATTATATTGTTTTGATTTTGTATGGATAATTGGAAACTTTAACTTTATGACTTCTTTATCCAGTCTAATAACAAGTTGACTCTTGAGGTTTCTGAAAGTTCTCTCTTGTTCTTCCATTTGTATAACTTAGAGGTAGAAGATGTCAAAGAGAGAAAAAGAAGGAGAGGGGGGATGGAGAGAGATAAAGGCTTAAAGGCTTCTTCCAGGGGTAGGTACCAGAGTCCATCAGCAATGCTACTCCTGCTGAGCTGGCAGCTGCTTCCCTAAGTTCAGAGAGGTCACCATGGTTTCTTTCCTGTTTCTCCTCCAGGCATTGAATTGCTGGGGGAGTTGGAAAAAAAGACATCTTCCTTTCTTACCCTGCAATAAAGACAAAATCCTTCCTCCCTATCTGGTGAGGCATATAAAAGTTCAGATGTGATGAAAATTATTTGAGTTTCTGTGATACTTTTACCCAGAAATATCTGAAAGATATTACAGACTAATTGACATACCAGGATATGCATATGACATCTGAGGATGTGCCCTCCTGTGCATGATGAATTTGAAAATGCAAGGATTTTCTTCACCACTGGCTTGCTGTTTTCTCAAGAGATAAAACAGATTATTTGATAAATACTTCGAAATACTGTTGCAGATAATTGAGGACAATGCAGGCTAATGTATCCAGTTAAAACTCGAGACAGAGAAAGTACAGTTTTAAGGAAACAGAACACAAGCTGAGCTGTCGGTAGATCAAAAAAAAAAAGTAAGAAAATTCAATGTTTACAGGAAGAACTCCAAGAGTCTATCACTCACCATACATGTTGTTCCTCACAGTGCAGTACGCTGATGGGTCTGGTCCAGGAAAATCAGCCTGGATGAAATAGTACAGTAAATCAATTCAGTTGCATTAAATTCCCATGTGGGCTTGTACTCAGGACCAGAGAGTTATGAATTTAGGTAGATGAAAAGGGTGACTCTAACTGTGACAAAGGATGTGTTTAATGCATGTATAAGTAGATCTGTTGAGATTACACCTTTAGTCTCTTTGGATTAATTTTCCTATTTGCACCTTCCCAGGAAGCCCTACAATAAAGACAAAAGCCTATTGCTATAAAGTCTCCTTCCTTGTGGTTCTGATTCAAATATTTGAAGTTAGTTTGATTATTTTTTTGGACACAAATATGAATTTTTATCCCTTGTTTTGGCATTTAAAAGGGGTTAGAATCTTATTTAGCGCTCTTTCTCCGCCAGCTAATCATATATTTCACATGCTTATTTTCCCCTAATTATTCACTTACCAGACTGTAGCAGCTTTGAACTGTTTATATATAAAGTCTGGTGTTTGAAAGAGAGTAAGTTATATTTAAAATTTCCCTCTGTTTTTTAAGTACATAAACTCACATGCAGTGCCAAATATGCCTTTCCAGTATATAATAATAGGGATCTAATTGCACCAGTTTCCCAAGGGGCACAAAAGTAAAAAAGCAGAGCCTGTGTGGAAAACACCCTTTCTTTTTCGCCTTTGGCCGTGACAGGCTCCTACATACGGAATGAAATTCCATCCTCACAGAAGTCTATGGCAAAGATTTGGCTGACTCCAGGGGGGCTGGATTTGGGCCCACATGCCTGATTTCAGGGTGTGATTTTGGTGATGAAGCAAGCTTTAAGGAGTGGGTAAGAATATTCACTGTGGAAGGAAGTTACTTTCATGTGTTTTCTCCAGTCTCTCTCTCATGCTGGAATAACTTTCTCCTTTGGCATATCATTTCATCTTTCTGGGGAAGACTAGAAAAAGCACTTACTAAACAGACATTCAGTTCTTCTGGAAAAGCTCAGTGGGAAAATTTGCTTTTTAACTGTGTGTGTACAAACTTGGTGGCACCCATGGCAAAGCAGCAGTCCTGTGAAAAAGAGACAATTATGACAGCAGTAAGAAACCTGGTTTAGCCTGCTGGTGCCCCACGATCTGCCGACTTGAAATCATGTTTCCCAGCAGATCACTGCCCTCAGAGTGTAGCTAAGGGGCCATGCTAATATTTCCTTCCTGAAGGGAGAGAGCATATTGGGTTGTCCTTAGTGTGAACTGCATGAACTTTTGTACCTTTTCCTTTTCTTCTTGTCTTCTCAGAAGGAGGAGGATTTGTCCCAATATAGCCAAAGCATGCTGTTATGCAGGACTGGCCTATAAACAGCATTTAATAAAGATTTCCCTTTCTAATCTCATGTTTGTAAGAATAATGTGGTTTTCATTCATATTGTACTAAGTTAGGTGGTCTCACTTTATTACTACCAATATATTTAACAGTACTTTGAAGTGTGAATTCCTGGGTCTCACCAGCTCAGTTTTTCCAATAGATAAAGCTCAGGCAATGAGGTTTTCTGGGTACATTTTTATTTCATCTCCTGTTTCCCTGGAGACAGCTGTTACAACCTCAGCCCAAGCAAAAAAAAATTCTAATTTGTTCCCCATCCTGTTTGTATACAAACAATCAAATCCTTGTTTTGGAGCTATTTGCCGTGGTGTTTGCTGGGATCGCTTCACTGCTGGAAGAGGAGGTGGGATATTGCTGGGTGTGTCAATCTACCTTTGTGTCTCAGCCTGCCCTTGAGTTGCATGGGAAAACACTATTGCAGGACAGGGTGCAGATGTTGCGATTCCCTCTTCTCCAAGTTGTCTTTTTTTCCAGCACCCATGGAAGGAACTTAAATAAAACTCCGTGTACACAAGTCATTAAAAAAAACCCCAAAATGCAAGTTTAGGACTTGGTTGTATTTGCTAAGCCTACACACCTGTGTGTTGTAGCAGTGTTGCATGTTAAAGTGTTAATGTTTCTTCATTAAAAAGCTCATCTAACGAATAAAGTGCATCAGTGCTTATCTTCTACCATTCACTCAGTGCCCTATGTAGTCACACACAAACAGGCAAAACAGTAACTAATCAGACCTTTTAGAGCCGCCTAACCCACTTTTTGTCTTTATTATGAAACTAAGATTTGGTCAACTGAGGTCAAGTTGTGCACTTAACACAGCTTCCATTATAGTCAGTGAACTCTGTAACAGAGAGTAAAGTCAAAATATAAACAGAGAACATTTCTGCAGCAGCTCTGGGCTGGGATTAACTTGGATCACCTAGTCTTCTGCTTTTAATGAAATTCTCTCCCTTGTATTTTCTTGTTTGGAAGAGAGTCCAAAGTTATCTCATGCTAATTTAGTTAGGCAGTGCCCTCCAGGGATGTCACAGGCCTCCATGACCTCTCCAGAGAGACTCAGCAAAGGGATGAGGAGAATTAAACATTCCTGAGAAATTGCAAAGCAGCAACCCCCAGAGATTTCGCAAAGAAATGAGCTCCAGACTAGCTGCCAGAGACCCAAGTCACCTTTTCAGCACTTCCTTGACATGTCTTTGCCAGTCCCATCTGGCTTGATTCAGGGGGTCAGCGTAGGGACTGAGGAGAGGTGGCAGCTAGAGAGGGCAGGATTCGAGGGAGGTCTGACTACAGTAGTCTCAGGCTTTAGATGCTTCTCCAGGATGTGCAGCAAGATGGTTTTACTTCCTTCCCTTCCCACATGGTCTCATGCTTTGGTAATTTCTTTGTGCTGAAAAGGGGAAGAATACTAAGTGAGGAGGTTTAATAATAAGTTTAGTTATTATTTCACCATGTGATGCAACAGTTTGTTTCATACCTGGTTTTACAACTACCTCTTGGGTCAAATGCAGAAAATACTGTGGCATCAGAGAGCTACTTACACTGACATGAACTGCACGCCCCACTTTCCTCTCTTTTATGTTGGTAGGCTGTAGAAATTAATGAAATTAGTTTCCCATGAAGCCAGAATTAGGCATGATTTGCAGGATGGAATAGTTCTCTGAGAAAATATTCAAAGAGTTAATTTCCAAGTTTCCTTCAATTATTTTGCAAAAAGGGAAAAAATAAATTAGGCAAGAGAGCAAAAGACACCAGGAAACCACTGTAGCTTGGTTATTAGTATGTTGATCACCTGAGTAGTTATCTCACTTATTTCTTCCATCATAACAAAAATGTTCACTATCTCAAGAAATGTCTATTTTGTTGAGTTTTGGAGTATGTAATCTAATAATGATTTCTGTGTGCTCTCATCCTTACATTTCTTTACTCCTTTAATATGTCTTTAATTATTCCAGAGCTAGTCAGTATTAAAGAAGAATGTTTGAATTCCCACCTTTCACTATAAAAGTGCAAAGGCAAATCTAATTCTATAATAAATAATGCACTTCATCATTAAATGTCTGTGCTACCCTTAACTTTCTTACAGCTCTCTAGTTGCATAAATATTATGACTCCAGCTTCATAGACAGCAGAATTTGGGCTTTTAGATTAAATGCTTTAGTGAAGGTCCCAAAGAGAGTCATTAACACTGCTGAGATTGGAGCACTGCTCATCATTTGGTTGGACCAAACTGAAACCAATAAGCAGGCTGAACATAAAGCTGGATCCTTGTAATTAAAATATGGTTTATGGTATAGCTATTACAAAAAACATACAGAACAGAGAATTGTGTTCATGTGAAATATGTTTCAGCAGTTGAGTTATAAATCTCTGAGAAGAAGAATAAAAAAAATGGAATGAGACTTGCGTATGGAAACCAGCATCCAAGGGATGATGGTGTCATTGTGGTGATAAATCCATTGCATTCTGCAATGACTCATGCCTGTGCCACTGTTATTTGCCTGAGAACAGACCTCTGGCCCTGGCCAAGTAATGCGTGTGGGAATGTTGTTCCCGGTGTCTGACCTGCGGGAGTTATTGCAGCCTTAATGGCAGGATACCTTGTGTGTGTGGAGTCTCGTTCATGTCCATTGGGGAGGGAGGGCCCTTACTCTGTCTGGATGTGATATGAGCAATGACTTCTGACATGCATGTAGCAGAGATTTATTGCGAGCAAAAGTTGGAGTGTGATAGTGCTACTGGGGTATTCTGTAATAATATGGTAAAACACTTGTCATCACTTCATCTCAGGCAGTGAAAGTCAATTGTATATGCTACACAGAGACAGATAAAAAACATAAGTATACTTAAAACTTCATATGGTTTGCATTTTTCGTAACAGCTCTCCTGACTCTAATATAAGACAGGTTTTAATTTTGTTTTGGGTAAGTGGATGTGCTTACAGTCTCACACCCACAATTCCATGGCTTTAAATAGAATCGCTCCCAGGGTGCATAAAAGAACACATGCTGTTATGTGAAGGATTTATCCAGGATGCCAGGATTGTATTTATTGCTGGGAACAAACTGAATAAAATCTTCTATTCCATTCTGACACTAGCCCACGGAGAGCAGCCGTATCTATGGTTTCAATGCAGATCTTTCCCCTTCCCTGATGCAGGATTTGGTGCGACTGACTGCTGTTGCAGGAGCAGTAATTACTAATGACAGTGGAATCAGAATGGCCGGAGCAAGCCAACGGAAGGTCAATGCAAAATGCCCTCCAAATGTATTTTTGAGCATGCTCGAAAGTAACCTTCACTCTGCCTTTTCACATCTGCACTGCACAGCCAGACTTCTAAAACACATCCTTTGGTTTCTGGGATCGTTTTACTGCTGCCTTTTTCTAGCTGAAATTTCCATGCCCCAATTTGGGATGGTAGAGACCACGAGCTGGTACCTAACCTGAGCATGGAGGAACTCGGTCAGAGCAACTGTAGTGTTAACACTGTGGCAGAAAGTCTGTGAGGCAGATTCCTCTGTCCTAGGGCTTGGGTTAAAACCGCCAGACTCTGCATAAGCTGCTATATCACATGGTGGCCGTTTTGGGTACTGTTGGCCTAAAATTGAACTTGTGACATGAGGTAAAAATAAAAAAGAAAATAAATCCCTCTGTATTGCATTACCATATCCCCGAGGCATCAAAGTTGTGCTCTTGTCTCAGTCTGTACTCAGCCAAGAGAATTTAGCATCAAATTCCAAAATGTTGTCACCTGAAATGTTCTGGTAAAGGATAAGAAAAAAACTCGTTGTACCAGGAATGACATTACTTTAGCATCCTTTTTTTTTTTTTCAGATGTCTTCTTGCTTTTTATAGTTAGTAAAATGGTGCCTGATGTGCAATTTTATCACTGTCTCATAAGGAGCAATGACTTAATGGTGAAAATCTTTCTTACTTCCAACTCCAGTGCACTGAAAACGGCAATAAAATCAAAAAGTGAAGCTCTGTGATGTGTTTAAGATAGCAGGCTCTTTATTTACCCAGATTAGCCAGACAAGGATTACTCTCATTTTTAAGAACCCAATCAATAATAAATATTTTTCTCAAGAGGAGTAAATTAACATTTCAATTCAATTATTTGAGATTAGTATTCAGAAATGTAACATTATTTGGAAACTCGTAGCAGTCTGAGGAGAAAATGCATGAAGTTCAAAAGTGTGAAGCAAGAACTCTGGAAATTTGAGGGGGAAATGTAAATTATAAAAAAAATTTCAGGTAAATTTTTTGTTCTCCCTGCATTTTTTTTTCAATAACACTGTTCATAAATTTTGCCTCAGAGCTCTTGCTTTTTTACTCTTACTATCTTAGAGGATTGCTCTTCTTCCTTCCCAATTATACCCTCAAACATGTATAAACATTATGAAGTGCTGATTTATTATCTCTGAGCCTATCTGCCTGTGCTCTGGCAGTTCTCTGCTGCTCTTAGCAATTTTTTTACCGTACAACTAGTGGTTTAACCTGAGTCAGGGCCCGTTACTGGATAGGCACTGGGCAGACCTACAAACCCGGAGCAGAGAATCTAGCAAGCTGCAGGGGCAGTTTTGACAGATGGGAGGAAAGGAAAGGAAGATTTGAAGAGAGAAAATAATTTTCTCAATCATGGTATGGATAACAGCATTTTTGTTTCTGTGGAGATCAGTAGTCCTTTGGCCCACAGATCACACTGTTCCTCTGACATCCATCAAAAGGAGCACGTCAGCTTCTGCTTAGCTGTAAGTGTTCAAGCAATCCAGGAAAGAAATACGAGGTAAACAGGTGTTAGAAGCAGGAACCAGGATCTTTTTATAGTCAAATATTGCACTGTAAACGTTTTGTGATCAATATCTACATTGTGATCGTTATTCTGGGACTGATAGTTTTGCTCCAGTGAACATGCCAGTACCTGACTTGAAAGCCTCATCTGTTTTCTTGTGGTTAGATCATGGCCCCAACCAGCCCTTCCTGGCATGGGTCCCTAAGACTTCTCTGCCCTCACCGCAACCTGGGTACAACCCTTTATTTTAGTGGTGAGTAATCCTGTCAAATGGGAGTCTGCTCCTTTGTGAAGAGGTATTTTGTCTTACACTCATATAAAAATAGCAGGGAAAATTAATTCTGGAAGGGTAAAAAGGGAGGGGGAAGCGGGTCAAATATCTTTCCGAATTGTCTGCTAGGTGGAGCCTGGGAAACATGTATTTGTTCTATAGTCTTGTCTGTGTAATACAAGTCTGAATGGTTACAACTCACACATACTTTCTGCAATTCAGATTTTTCTTTTTCTCTCCCTCTCTTCAGCTTTGAATTTCTTTCCCTTTTCTCTTAAACAGAATTTAAGGAAGCTGTTTGTTAGCAATTGCGACAATATCCTCCAAAATTAAAATGAAAGAAACAGAGCATATGTGCATCCTTTCTGTATTTTTTCATTAATTTACTTTGTGTCACAGATGTCACTTCCAATCTAACCATTTGAAGAATAAACAAACCATTGTGGACCTAAAAATCTGTTCAAAATTTTTTTGGCAGGAAAAAAGGACTGTATTAATTTTCATTGTTGGTTGAGGTTTCCCAACAAGCAGCTTTACTGTTTCTTTTTTGCCTCCAGCTAGCAACTAAAGATCAGTTATAAAACTGTATACAAATACTTCCACGTATTGAAAGAACAATATTTTGACATTCAGTGACACAAGGAAAAAAAAAAGGAGCAATCTAGTTTTTGATAACACAATGAGAACTTTGTGTTCACCCGAGGTCCATGTGAGAAACATCATGTTGCATTAACAGGGAAGGTTGACCTTTAAGGTTTATCTAGATTATAATTCTTGTGGTTTTTATTAATAAAACTGCCTACTAAAGTTTCACGAGTCCTCCCTGAGATCTGTAAAACAATTGGCCTATCTGCTTATAAGAGAGAAGTTAGACAGTATTTCCTAGTATTTCCTACAGATGTGAGGGCTTTTGTTTCAGAAGACATTGATATTGTTTTCATTTGAGATGGTCCACAAAGATTACCAGGTATTTTATTATCTTAGTAACTCTATAATTGTTGGATTATTATCTTTCAATGTATCAACTATAATCTTTCAACTTGAAAGGAAAAAATCACGGACCTAAAGACAGTTCAGCTCTGAACAAGTTCACCTCTAGAGCCAAACCATAGGATTTGACTAAATCACTAAGCATCAAATTGCTTCTGTGGCAATTTCTCGACTGTAACTTCGAAAATCTCTGAGAAAGTTTATAAAATGAGTCCCTATCTCATACTATCTCCATAACTATATCCTGGGAGACTTGCTGTTTGTTTACTTTCTTGGGATTCTTAAGGTAATTTTTCCATTGTTTCTTATCAAATGATGTGCTTTTTCTCTCAGAGAAAAATGTTTTCATCTCAAATCTGTTCCCATTTTATACTTTTTGTGTCAGTGATGTCTATGGTTTGCAAATGTCGCTCTTCTGAATGGAAGCAGCTGCCATGTCATAAGTACTCAGTGTCTCCTCTGCGTGAGCAGAAAAGACAATGCTAAAGGAAAAACTTTGTATGCAGACTTTGGAGTCCTTATGTTCAGCATTACACAGTTAAGGAAGAAGCATATCAAAATGCATTTAAACTGATGAGATCTGATAAATACTTAAATGGCGTTCAGAAGTGTTTTCCATGAATGGAGGTTCCTTGAGCAACAGATCTTGCACCAATGCTGTGATTTTTGGTAATCTGAGAAAACAGGATGATGATTCTTTAGCGGAAAGGAAGAGGCATGTATCCTGCCCTTCTTGGGAAGTACCTCTTTTGCTGGAGGTTTTGAGAAAGGGTTGAGCATGTGAAAAATCACCAATGGCAATGATAGACAATCACCTTAATCCTGAACTTCAGTTTGCCTTTCAAATACAAACTGTGACAGCCCAGTAAGGTTCTTCCTTATTGGGTGTGCACCCTTGCTTTTTAAGTAGCTGAGCAAGAAGGGTTGTAATTTAGGGGGGGAAAAGCATAGCTGTACACTGATTGTGCATACTGCCATATTCCTGCTGTCACTGGCTTCTTGGGAGTATCGGCATGCCTGGCAGCACATCCCTGTGGTTTTCTTTGGCAAGAGTCTCCCTGCTGTGCTTGCCTTGACCTATAACATTGTCAGAAACAAGTACTAAAGCAATAGTCATTACACTAGACTGAACTCCCATTGTGGCAGGGAGCATGGGATCATGCCCAACACTTTTGTATGTTGGCTGTCAGGCAGAGGCAGCTCGCAATTCACTCGGATCACAACTCTTTTGTGCCGCACTTCAGCTTCATTGGTGTTTTTCAGCCATGTGTGCTTTGCCCCTGTTGTGTGCAAAACATGTGTGAGGAGATTTTTTTCCCCTTCTGTTGTGTATTATACGTATGTCTCACTGTGTCTTTATATAATCTCCTTATATAACACACTCTGATGCCTTCTGGGTGCACCCAGGACACACCTTCTCTTTTAATAGTTGCAGAAGTCAGTGAGATGTGGGTGACTCAGCCCTCAGTGTAGCACCTTTTCTTCCTTCTCTGCCCCTCCAAAAGTGAGTAAATAGATAAACTGGAGTCAGTTTGGGTTCAGAGCTCTGAGTCAATGTCCTGTCTCACTTTTCTAAGGCACGAACATCAGTTGTGGTCAGTTCTGTAGCAGCTTGAGAAACCACAGCCAGTCAGCTGGGTTGTGTCAGGAGGAGCCGGGTGATGGCATCTGGAACTGCTTCGCATCCCAGGCAGGCAGGAAGTGCGTGGGCATGACATCTCCACACGTCGCTCAGCACGGGAGATGCCAAGCAGCCTCTTTCCATGCCAGTGCCGTGGAGTTGGGACAATGCAGAGAGGGAGGTGGTACAATAGCCCTGTCTTTTGTGGCACGAATGGAACAGTCCCTCATGATGCACACAGGAACAGCAGTCATGCCAGGCCTTTGTGCCTGCCATATGGGGAGAAGACTCTCCTTTGCTCCCACATCCCTGTAAAGGCTCATCATGCTTTGGCCCAAAATGCTCAATTCTCCTTCTCAGTGGTGACCCCAGCAGGATAGCTATGTTTGGGATCACTAGAGTACCATATCCAACCCACTGAATGCTGCTGCCCACTTCTAGACAATAGAGTATGGAATACTGTAAAGACAGAATTTCTATAAATGGTGATAATGTACTGTTGGGTCTCTCCAGGTGGTGATGTTTTCTGACTTAGTCAGAAATTTCTCCCTGATTGTTGACCGCCTTGAGGTAACCCATTCCTTCCGCAGGGATAAGTAAGTAGAGCAAGACATTCACCAGTCTCTGCTTCTTTGCCTCCAAAACTCACAGACAATGCACCATGCATCAGGCTGCAACTATCTGTTCCATCTCCTAAAGTAAATATTACTGATTTGGTTTGATTTTTTTTTTCTCCATGTGTGGCAAATAAAAAGAAGTCAGAATTTCTCTGCATAACACATAGAAATACATATGAAAGATATTTTTTTACACTATAGGGCTTGGGAAAAACTGCTCTATAGCAGCACAGGGCAATAGTAACTAGTACCAACAGGAACATTTCCTATTTATCCCATTGTGGGACCTGTTTAGTCATATCTGTTTTGGTTCTTGAATTGGATGAGATATATGAAGAGGCTTTACTTATTCTTTTGAAAAAATTGTCTTTTATTTCTAGAGCAGAAATCATCAGCTGTACTTTAAAATCTTAAAAAGTTGGATTTATTTTTACTCTTGAATAGGAAGATACCTGATTATGAGCCCATTTTAACAATACACAGTGCTAGAGCAGACAGTGAAACAAAAGTCTCAAATATATAGAGTTAAACATAACCTCAACTACTGGGTCTTTGTTATCCATGGATGACAGCCCAGTTAATAAATGTTTTCTTACTGGGATGCTAGACTGGAAGTTAATGGTGAAACACATCTACAACATACTCTAGATTCTCGAGACAAGCAGACACATCACAACCATAACAGCAGTGGCATGCACAAAATGTATCTATAGGGGGGTTGTGTTAGTCAAACTTGGGTTTTCCTGCTCACTAGCCCAGGTGAAAACACCGTGTAAGCAAAGAAATTTGGGCAGGGAGAAGACTGGTTCATGTTTTGCATATGTTGCTTGAAAATGGTGCTTACTACTGGGAGGGGTTTATATAGAGAAAAGGGTAGAGGGAAAAGATGAAAGAGGAAAGATTTTGGCAGAGGCTGAAGTTCAGGCATGCAGAACAGATATCCTAGTCCACATAATCATAAAAGTGTGTCTGCTTGCTAGACTAGCTACGTATCTCCTGTTAGGTTTCTGTCTTTAACAGTAAATGACAGAGAAGTGCCTTTAGACTTTGTGACTCGCTAGACCAGAGCAAAAAAGAGTTCAAATATGAAAAATATGTTTTGTCACTTTTGCCATTAAGGGAGCAGTCTTTTTCTAAGAGAGTGAAAGCCTGAATTGTTTCCATGGTAGTTTTCTCCTCCTTTTCAACATCTGCCCATATTTTGTTATCTGGACTGAGCAAAAAATTAGGGAGACAGTGGCAGAACTGAACACAAGTAATTTCTTTACTTGCTGCCAGCCCATCCAAAAAAGCCTTTACAAAGAAATACAGGAAAATCCACAATTCTCAGTTCCTGCACCAGAAAAATTCCTAAAATATATGACCTTGCGACGGTTAAAAGATAGCCAAGAGCCAAAGCTGGGCAATGTTTTTATCCCAGTTCAGCCATGTCATGGGTCATGTGGTTCAGCATGTGAACAGGAAGGTGAGAATGGGTGAACTTTTGCCTCAGTTGTGCAGTCCATCAGAGAATAAATGGAGCAAATCACTCTGCAGCTGGATCGGGGGGTGAATGGCTGAATACCTCTCACACAGAGGCCTTTGTGTTCTGGACATGATCTAGCATTATGATGGGACGCACTAGTCTGAGGCTTTGTAGCAATTACTAACCCATTATCACGCTAGAACATGAGATCATTTATCTTCTAATTCAGAGTGTCACCTGTTCTTCATTTGCCAGTCAATAACCATTAATTACTTTCAGTGGAAATTTAAACAAAGCTTTTCCCCTCTGTTAAAACCAGTAAGCCATTCAATAATGACAAATAAACCTGGAGCTGTATCACCCCCTTTCCTCTCGTTCTCAGCCTAGAGTCTGGTACAATATGAATTCTTAAAGGAAATGCCTAGAAATTCATAGGTCAAGGACCTTTATTAGTCTGATGTGAGGAGAATCACATTCCTGACACTTGGTGTAGAGAAAGGATATAACTCCTGCCTGTACATGGATGTCTTATTGGTTGTCGTGGGCTGTACCTGAGGAAATACAGTTTTGACTGTGGAACTTGTTCAAAGTTTTTTCTCTCTTCTGGCTCACCTCAGCATTTTTTTACACACTGTTATGCAGACCCATTCAAAGCAACAGCATTTGGTCGCCTTCCTCAAAGCAAAACAGAGCTATCACTTACTTTGTAATTTTTAGCACGTTAATTCTTTTCATACCTGATTGGATTGAGGTAACTGTAAGTGCCAACAATTCTGAATGCCAGAAAAAATAAAAGAACCCGCAGTGATAGATTCTCAAGTAACCATTAATCTAAACATTCTTTCCTGGTAGGGTTTGAAGCAAAAATTGCTTTTAGCAACTCTATCTGCATTGTTTGATCATTTCTAAGTTGATCCTGTTGAAATTTACTGCATTTTAAGTCTCATTGCTAAGGCAGTGATTGCTTGCTTTTTGAAATGGTAGACAAGAGTTGATACATCCAAATGCAGAAAACCTCGTTGGGCCCACTGTCAAAGGCTGGTTTTTTGTTAGTATTTTGCAGCTGTCTCCTTCAATGTAGGGTATGTTTTAAAGTAAAGCGAAACTTTCAACTCTATTTCATATCAATACGAAAAGTAATGCATGAATAGTTTAAGTACTCACTGGATTGTTGAATGTCTTGGCGTAAGTGCCCGCACTAAAATAGTGTCAAAGGAATTACAATACTGAGGTGTTTAAAAGTGGAAGGGTGGAAAAAAATTGGTGGAAGTCTGATCCTGCTTCTGCTTAGACATATTAATATTACTTTACCAAAGGTCAAATAGCATGTGCTTATGCTAATATTGCATATTCGGTCAACCAATGTAGCATTTGTGGGTAAGGGGTGATTTTTACCAATAAATGAGGTTTTGTTGTTGCACCTCTCTCCAATGTAACTGACACTACAGTGTCAAGGCAAGAAAAGGAGTTCATTATTTAGAGCAAACATCCACTAAAGTCAGGAGGAGAACCACTGCCCCTGATTGACTCATTGTCTAATGTTGGAAATCCTTATTTGCTCGAATAGCGCCCTCTCATATGAGGAAGCGTGTTGTTTTCAGCTGGGCTGCTTAAGGAAACCTGCAGGTCTGTGAAATCGGGGACTAGGCTGGGAGAACCAAAACTATCAACCACTTATTTTAGATACTCCTGTTACATTTCTGTGCAGCTGCAACTACTGTGAATCTTGCAAGCTTGTCCAGTCATGAAGAAACAGGAGTTGGTGATTAATGGTGACCTCTCAAATCAGCAGGGAAACCCCAGTGTTCCAAAAAAGCTCATATGAGAGATACAAGTTAAGACATCTCCTCCCCACAAGATGAGTTTCATCAGCGAGTTGGGTATTTCTGCGTCATTGGCTAGGATGTTCAATCCTGGAAAGGAAAAATAAAGTTGCTGCCATTGTCCTGCCCAGCAGGTCATCTCCCTAAAGCACAATTCATAATTTATGTCAAGGACTTACACAGCAGTTGCCCAAAACCCAGCCCTCCATGCACGTTCAAGAAGTAAAAAGGTTCAAAAGGAACATGTTAATAAAATCTTGTCAAAACTTTAGAAGATGCATAAAATAATAACTGTAAAGAAAAATGTCTCGCAAATAGAACCATTTAAGTGGAATATATTGCCTTTCTATGCAGGACACTGATTTATTGAGAATAGAGGGGGAAAATTGAATATTTCAGGTGGTATTTACCAAGAGAAACTGAGCTATCCCAAAGCTTTTATTAATCTGATTTGCAGAATATCCACTACCATCAAGGGACCTACTAAAGTTGTTTTCTTTAAAGCTGATGTGAAGAGGTCAATGCAAATAGCATCATGGATTACAATGTGAGAGGATGACAATCTTTTTTACCATATGGAGAGAGAGTTGAATTATTTTGTTTCCCTTTTCTGGTTATTTATTAAATGAGGATCATGCCATACAGGTATTCCCTCTTCCTCTCCAAAGGAAATGAAGCGTTCGCACCAACTTGATTGCTCTAAAGTAATAATTATTCTGTCCGCTTACGGCTCCTATGCAGTCAAACAGTCCAGTCACTAGAGCAGCGCCTTGCACATCAGAAAATTGAAACATACCTGCAGTGATATCTCAGACAAGTCACACGTGTCTTTGAGTACCTCTTTTCCATCTGCTTTCCGGCTTTCATGCTGACTTATCTGGCCAACCCTCTGAGATGGCGCCCATCCATCATTACTTGTTTGTGGGAGAGGACTCTGTGAAAGACATTGCTGTGGGAATTAAAAGCTGCTCCCATGAAATGCAAATATGTTGACAATCTGATGAAGTTTTGCATCAAAAGATACTGCAAAACTCTTGCTGCACGAACAGTCCTCTGAAAGTGATCTTAATGGTTGTCTCACTTTTCCACCAGTGTTTTCTCTACTTCTGTGTCAAAAGAAAAAGTTTCTTCTACAGTGCTTTAATATATAACATTCAGCACATATTCAGCAGGGAAACTGGATTAACTTGGTTAAGTACCTTTTTAAATACTTACTCTTAATTAAAATCTCAGGCAAAACAAATGTGACAGAAGAAACAGCCGAAAGGATCCATATTTTCATGCTTCAGTGTTTGACATCATTCTGTAGCAGACAGACAACAGTGCTCTGGACTGAAACATTACAAAATTTTGCTCTTTTCCCCATATCGATGTCAATTCATGCAGTGCTTTAAACAAGTGAATCCATGCTCTTGAGCGCTAAACCAAGTCTCAGTGTTCAAAAGTAAACATATTAAAGTCTCCCCTGCAGAAACTCCTGCTGTGAAACAAATTGAAAATCAAATACAGCATTGTTTTCTGTAATAAGAAATAATTGAACTCTTTTCAGAATTGCACTGAACTGGTTAATAGCCACCGTGTAAAGAAAGTGCTAATTTCCCTGGCTTGGGGTATGTGTGTGTACGTGTAGTTATTTCCAAATCAGAAATGCGGTAATACAATATCGTGTACCAAAGAGGCCACTTACATGTGCACTGAATCTGACTTTGTTTATCTTTCTGCAGGCCATGTGGTTGATGTTGCAAACAGATGAGCCTGAGGACTTTGTCATAGCCACTGGGGAGGTCCACAGTGTCCGTGAATTTGTGGAGAAGTCATTTAAGCACATTGGGAAAACCATTGTGTAAGTATGAGGATGAGAGAGTAGCCACAGGTTGAACATTTCTAGCCTCTCACATTTGGTGTGACAAAACAGAGTATTGTTTGTCTACATTCTTCTTTTTTTCCTCCCCTCACTTTCTGCTTGTAACATGTGAGACCTTCCAGGCATTAATGACTGCCACAGCAGGTAAGTTTAGCGTTGCCCTCTAGATCATAAGTTAAGAATGTAGATGGGTTAGTCTTAATTTTTTAATCAAAACCTTCATTCTCTGTTCTCCCATTCGCTCCCTGTCTTGGGGCAGAGAAACACCTTCAAAGATGTTAGTGTCAGGGTGCTGATCATCACCGTCCTGCAAGAGGGGCTTTTCTGTCCAATTCTCTTTTTTGTGCCCCAGATCCCCACAGTCCTGCTCCAGTTCTCTGCGATCTGGACACCTACCAACCCTGTTCTTTCCAGGTGACAGCCCATCAGCCACACTACAAGGCTTGTGTAGCAAAGCCCTCTACATTCCTATTAGCTCTCCTCCTACTGAGCCGTAGAAATGTTGAGCAGTGGGTGCAGAATGTTTACAATGCATATTCCACATAGTTTGATTGAAAATACAAAATTCCTTCTCAAGGCCATATAATAAAACCAGGATGGCTTGGTGAGCGCTTTCTGTAATTTATATTTTTATTGTTTATTATTTTTTCAATTTCCCTCCTTCTGTATCTTCTCTGGGCCCCATGCATCAACATACCAATCTCAGCTGGAAAAGGGAGAGGAAAGCCACAGGCTCTTCCATGACGCTAGCGCCAGGGCTGTTCCTCAGGCCATCAAAGTCACTTGTGCAGCTGGTGAACTTTTGACAGGGCCAATAAGTTTTACTTGGGAACAAAAACTTGACAAATTCAATAAATATGCAGAAGTGCACAGATATATACAATATTATTTGAACAGCCAGTGGGTGGCTGGGGAGGTAATAACATTTTCTCCTCAATGAGTTTTTAGTCTGGTTTCAATTTTTGGCATCAACTTCCAGAAAAAAAATTCTGATGAGGGAGAGAGAGACCATATAAATAGTATTTCTAACCCAAAAGCTCAGTGTAGGGAATAAGCTTCTCTCCATATTTTAAGCATTTCTTGATTGCAAGATGTCCCTGTGATAACACATTGTCCCACATACCTTAACAGTAGTGAGGTTTGGGAGGCTAAAGGGGAGATAGTAGGAGCTCTAGTAATTTCTTTGTCTTTCTTAATTTTTCTCCTCTTCTTATACTTTCATTTCTTGTGTTTATCAGCTAATTCTCCCTAGTAAGAATGGATAGGAAAATGCTGCAGATTAAATTGCTCCTATAAGTAAAAATTCTGATGATTTTGAGAACTGCTTTGCCCTTAGATTGTTTGCCAAAGCAACAATGGTTGCTTTGATGAGGCAGTGTTGGTGAACAACTTTGTAATTTTTTAAATTTTGATTACTTACAATTAGAGACTGATGTGTAAAGGTCAGTACCTAGCTGAATGTCTTTATTTGCAGATGTTCCCCACATCACAGTTTCTTTTGATGTCACTAAATTTATCCATCACTTTAAAACTGAACTCCCTGCTTTGGTGTTGGTCTAAGAAGTCTCAGCATTTCCCAAGAGTGACAAATGAGCGTGTGTTTTTTAGAAAGCAAATTAAGCCCTCAAGAAAACCTAAAGGAAATAACAAGTCCAGAAATAAAAGTGAAAGTACTTTTATGAATAGCTTCTGTTATAGAAGAGATGTTAAAGGATTACTTCAGATTTAGCTGTTCCTAACACTCATAATTTTGTGTCCTGTTCGTTTAATTTTTTGCTCACATATGGCTCCATATGGTGGACTGTGTATCATTTATCTTGATGTTTTATGCCGTCAGTATTTCGATTGAATCAATCAGTCACAAGTTGCTCTCTCAGAAAAACTTCACAATATAACTCCAAATGGTGAGGTAGAGCAGGTATTTTGTGTGTACAAAGGCATAGTTGCCTTTTTTAATTATGAATCAATAAAAGTAATTTTTTTAAATTGTGTAAGAACTCACATGACACCTAGTGACATGGATTTTTAGGAGCATAAATTGCTTTAGAAATGGGGGCTTGGGTTTCTAGTCCCCCTGGTTCTTCTGAAATTTTTCTTTCCTGTGAATCAATTTTTAATTCCTTAAGCCATTTACAGGTGATATATAAATAACTATATATATGGGGACTGAGCTGACATTTTACATGCTAATGATAATTTTGTTGCTGATCATTTTGACAATGGTGTAACTCTGAACATTTTGCATGTAGCCTGTTCAGATAAACCAGCCATTCTTTCCCCCTGCTCCCAAGGTGAGAATAACATTACAACAGACCCACTACTCATCCTGTAGCCATTGCTCATCTTTCAAATTGCACTAGCCGTAAAATATTTCTCAGGATTTGGGAAGTTTTGTTAAGAACCTCCATAATTTTTCCAGGTGTCAGCCTGACCCATGCTTTTGCAACACACACACACTCTCCTTAGCCAACAGTCTGGTAACCTCTGGCTTTCCTTGAAAGCCCCAGTGACTTTCTACTCCCACCTCCTCCAGTCTGAATATATCTTCTTCAGGGAGTAGCCTGGCAGAAAAATCCTCCCTTTTCGCATTGTGAGACCCCGCTGGTGAGTCCCATTGATCTGTTACTTCACAGTTTATGAGGCACTTCAGAACCAGTGCACCAGAGTGCAGTTGCTAAACAAGTTCCCACAAGGACGGCTGCTTTCTTCCTAATACTGTTCCTCAAAGTTTGGTTGAGTTATCTGATGTTTCTGGGGGGTTTTTTGCAGGATTGCAGGTATTATGAAATTTTTCAGCCTCAAAAATTTATCTGGGAGATTTCTAGCCTTTCCCACTGCTAGCTTCCCAGTACTGCTGTACAATCTGCCTTTCAAAATTGATGAAATGGTGGAGTAAATGTCTAGGATAGATGTCACAGCAAAGAGAAGTTGGCAGAGCTCATACCACATCTGAGAACACTGGGCACATGTGCAGGGGCTCTTAACCATCCCTACTTTGTGCTTTGTCAGGGAAAGTTGCAAATGTAAAATCTTAGCTGTCACATTGTGACACTGCAGTAGAGAACAGGAAGAAGAGCAATCCTGGCTGCCTCATCAACCAACTCAAAATATTAATTTTATTTTTTTAGGTTTTTTGTCTTCCTAACAATTCACATTAACTTGTACAGCTGAAAATCCAGGACAGCCTAAGAAGTCCTTCCAAGAACATAACATAATATTCTGTCCTAACCAGTCATTAGCACGCGTTAGGACTATGTCTTCTAGCCAAAATAAGAGAGAGAGAAACTTTACTACATTTTTGTAACTAATGAAATGTACAGCTGCAATAAGACTGATTCTCTCTCTGAAATGAACTGTAAAGTGTTCATGGAAGTTTATCTACCTTGTGTGGCTTTTTTCCTCTTCCATTTCTTTTTCAAGGGAGAAATTTCAAATTATATTTATATAGTCCTCTGAATCATTCAAATTCAGTCCTTTGTACTAACAGGAAAGCCTCAGAGCTACAAATATTTTTCCCCTGTAAGGATTACATTTTTTTTCTTTTACTTTCCCTTCTGCTTATTACTAATTAAGTAGTACTTGGGGGAAACACTTCCCGCCTATAATTTGAACTACAGCAGGGTAAACGAAACAGGCAAACGCTTGTCTTGACTAATTTTCTGCCATTAATCTTATTAAATTAGAACAGGATTGCAAAGATAGCCTGAAACCACTACAGCACTCAGAGTTCTTTGCAGACTGCTACAAAGAATGCTGTCTGCAAATGTGGAAACTAAAAAAAAAAAAAGAAAATGAAAAAAAAACCTGTTCAAGCTGCAGAAAGATTTATTGTGGCTTTTATTAATATAAAAATGCATGCACATTTGTTACAGAAATATTCATTGCTCCCAGGATTAGAATTAATTCAGAAAAAATGAATATTTTACTCTAGTCATTTGGTTCTACATACAAATTTTATCTTAACTAACATGCTAGCTGGTCTTATAAAAGATCAGCCTGAAACAGAGAAGTTTGCAGATAAGCTATAAGGTCTTCTGAGGTGAACTACTGTGGCCTCTTCAGTGATAGGGAAGGTTGAACTGAGATTGAACCGAGGGAGAAGAGTTTTTCTGATTCGTTTGTTGGGGTTTTTTTGTTTGTTTGTTTTTTTCTTTTTATCTTAAAATGGAAGGCTGGGTTACAGAAACACATGAGATTTGAAGGATTGCTGTAAGAATGGAAAGCATGTGGGGACATGGAGGAGGAGCCATCAGCAGTCATCAGCTAAACAGCTGCTATTTCCAGATCTGGCTTTTGCCCACCAAAAATTGCTGGCTGGCCAGAGATATGTGTTGTATTTAAATGAGAAAAGAAAATAAGAAGATGAAGAGGAAGGGAACAGAATCTCATACAGCAACTGGAGGCATTTTGAAGAGAGGTAGTTGAAAGAACCCAGCCATGTCAGTGAGGAATACTGGCCTGGGTGAACCCACACAAGCAATTCTCACTTAGGGCTTCACCAGTTTTATCACCGTTCTCAAAATTCACCATTCAAAAAATAGAGTATATATTTTAGGGGTATTTAAAATTTTAACCCACCTCAACTGGAGAATTAATTTTTTCAGCTGAGCAGGCTTTCATTACTTTCTTATTGATACAAGGTTTTATCTGCAGGCAGACCCAATAACTGTTTCAGAAGTGAAATTAAGGCTTGAAGACTATAATAACTAATTATCTGATTACATACATAAGAGGTATGAGAGTTTGTCCTGTGAAAAGACTGGGTAAGAATGAAATATGGTGTTTCATGGGAAATTCCATATTTCCCACCCCTGAAATTAGATTATTTGTCACAATCGCAATTTGGAAAAATACCTGATTTCAGGTCGGGGGACTTCTTTGGTTTTTTTCTCACCTCCACTTAAAGAAAGAATAACTTATGTAGAATTTTTTAAGCCATTCTGAAAGGAAAAAAAACCCATTCTGAAAATGTAAAAGCCTCTCTTTTAGATATTACTAATATAATTATGTATCAGGCTGACACTAATGGAACTCACTTGAAACTGAAACTGTTGTTTCCATAATGCATTGATTTTCATGGGAGCATTAATATTCTTTGAGAAAACTTTTTCTTCCCACCACCAACTTTCACAAATTGTAGTAGAGGGATAGATCTTCAAAAACTTTCCAATGACCTGCAAAGAAGAAGAAAAAAAAAAGAAAAGAAACAAAAAATAGGGAGGCTAAGATGTATTCTTTTTATTGTTTTGTAATATGGAGTCACAATTAATTTTTTTAAATCTGAGCTTGACAATGCTTTGACTGTTTGAGTAGTGACAAAAAAACCCCACTGTAGACCTGATTCATCAGAGCTTTTGAAAAAGAATTAATACATTCCTTTATGGTAGCATGCTTTTGATTTAAGCACAATGTCATGGTTAAGCAATCCCTGTATCTATGATTGCTTTGATGTATCAGAGCTGCTGGCAAGGTTGGTGGTTGAGTTGGTGACAAAGGAACATATGAAGAGCCATATTTAAAGTTTCTCTACAAAAGATTAGTTGCAAAAGATATTAATGGTCTGGTACATGGTGTCAGTTTTGCTGTTTATGAAGTGCCAGGACAGAATGAAGTGCTTTGGCTTAATTTTGTGTGTAGCAGAAATCAGGCCACAGATCTGACAAATCTATGCAAGCTGTATATCATATTACCTGTGGAGGAAAAGCAAAATCTTCATACAATTTTATTTTTATTTAGTTTATTGTTCATTTTCAAATGTGAAAATATTTTCTATTTGCATTTATTTCATTATAAATGTGTACATGATAGTTTTATTTTTCATAAAGAAGCTGATCAGCTGTAGCTTCTAGTGGTTTTGAAATTTTTTTTTAAATGCTTATGGGTTGTGTTTCTATGTAAAGATCAAGCAAGGAGGTGAAATGCATACACTTGTTCAGTTTATCTGTACTTCTGTGAATAATTTCATATTTATTTGATTTCTTCACCACCTCAAAAATATATGTACTTTGTCCTGTTTGCTCCCTAATTACAGCCAGACCATTTGGTCCATTGCAGTGCTATTCCCACCTCTCCTCAATTATCCCAGCTCCCCTGTTTCCTACCCTGCCCAACTCACACCCTGCCAGGTGGGTACCTCAGCTTGTCATTCTCATAAAATCCTCTGTATCTGTGGAAGTTTTCATTGCTAGAAGCTTGCTCTCTTACTGGATAGTTATAGGAAATGGAAAATAATTGGAACCTCCAAAGATAAAAAAGCCAAAGGAGCATTCATCAGCACTGATAATAAGTATTGTAACAATAGTGATCTCCAGATACGAAATTAGCCTTAAATTAAATGCAGTCCATCCTGCTGTAAATCCAGAGTTTACAAGCTCTTGATGTGAAGAACTTTTCAAGCAAGTAAACTTGCTCATGCATTTGAATCTTAGTTGTATGGAAAATTGTGAGGTCATTGATAGCAATGGAATCCACCAGAGCTGACAATTGACCGTCATCCTGAGCAATCCCAAAGCACCCATCTCCAGCAGTGAGGCACTCGATATGGAAGTGTAGATGCAAAGGGCACCAAATCTGCTTTGTCCGGAGCAGTTCCGTGGTGTCACCCATTCTCCAGGGGCAGAACACGGCTGATGCCATCAGCTGTGACAGCAAACCCATCCTTTGCTTCAGTGGGAGGGTGAAGCTGCACAGCGTGGGGCAGGCAGCAGCCTTGCTGTAGAGGCTCGTTGTCTGCAGGCTCGAGGAGCAGCATTTTGTACAAAGCCTGCACTGGGCCAGCAGGTGCCTGCGTGGGAGCTCTGGGCTTTGGCACCAGCTGGGCTTGGGGGCATCCACTCCCCATCCTCTGTAAATTTAGCCCAGTCCTGATGAGCTAGACTTTCTTTGGCCAGGGGTCCTTTGTGTCTCCCCCAAATTACACAAGGCTGTTTTCTTGCCTAGATGGGCATCTGCCCTGAGGAGCAGGAAGCGGGGTAGTCTTTGTGGCTGGAGCTGGCTGAAACCACAGCACAACATCAGGGTTCCCTGTGCCCCTTCCACCATGCTCGTACTTCAAGATAATTTGTCATGACATTTTCCAGTTAACAATTCTGACTGCAATTTGACTATGGTTTTGGTGGTTTTTTTTCCTCTTGCCTTGTGGTTTGAGGGAGAGGGGAGGGGAGCTGGTTGGCAAAATGGATGTCTTGGTCCTGGTGTCAGGCTGGCCCCCGCACAGTCCCTTTTCTCAGTGGTATGATGATCCCAGCTGTGAGCATGAAGGTGCCAGGAGTAATTAGAAGTGCAGCTATCAAATGTTACTTTGTTCACAATGAGAAGGACTTCTTTTTTTTTTTT
>VXAD01005103.1:108437-186911 GCA_013399195.1 Dicrurus megarhynchus | reverse complement strand
TTTTTTTTTTTTTTCCTCCTTGTGAACTTTTCACATTACTGGACTGGACAAAACGGGTGGAGATTTCTTCTTAAGCTATTTCTATTGTTATGTAACTTTGATAGCGACATTAAGTGAGTCTTTACTGGCTCGGCTGAGTCTTCTGGAGCCTGTTGGGTGTTAAATGGGGTTCTCTGCTCAGTGACCTCCAACAACAACTGACGTCTCCTGATCTAAGCGCTTCCTGTTGTTTTACTGGTGACGGTTAGTTTTCTATTAAGCTCATTTGAGTCCTGCACATTTTTACCCTCTGCCCTTTAAAGGGAGGGACTAATGTTAGTTTTGGCTTCTGAATGAAAACTTTGCTGTTCGGGCTCACAACAGAGCAATTGCAAAAAAAGAAATAAAGAAAATTTTAATTATAAATCATCTTTAGCATCATGGCATGCCCATTAACAGCTGACTTCACTGTCACTATTATCTGTAGGAAATTATTTCTATGCGAAATGTTCCCAGTATCAAGCATCCTACAGTCTTTGCTAGTCATTGAAAAGTCATGAGTTGTGCTTAAAAATTTGTGAGATTTAAAAACTTGCAATAATGCATATTTGGTATTTCGTTCTGCCTTTCAATGTTTAAACCTTCATGGGTACACAGAGGTCACATTTTCAGACTTTTCTCCTTAGCCCTCAGGGCTAGAAACTTGAAAATGAAGGCTGAGATTGTCAAAGAATTAAATTCTTCTAGGAGCTTGAGGGAGCAGGGGAGAAAGGAGAAATCATATCTGTGACAAAATCCCAAGAGCTGGCAGAAAAATTAGTAAGTGGGAGGCAAGGAATGCTTTTCTTTCCTTGCTAGTGACTGAGGCTAAATAGTCTAAATCACAGTGCTGATCTAATTTATATAGATTTTACTTAAATGTAAAAAAAAAAAAAAAGCTAGCAGATTTCATCATCACATTTTTTTGCCAAGCTGGTTCAGAGCCCCATGGTATGTACTTAAAAGCAAAAAGCAAAGAGAGGATGAAATTTCAATCATAACTCTGTATTTTGTATATCCAATGGATGAAGTTTGATGCACTGATGTACGTTCCTACATGTGTCATCTGAAGCATTTATTTTGAGTGGGAGCATTGTCTCCAGGCCTCCAGGCTTCAGCCCGACCTCCCCAAAGGCAGAGCTAGTCACCTACCAAACCATTCCTCTTCTGCTTTTCCTGAAACCAGGATAGTCTCTAAGAAAATAGTTCACAATGCAACCAGATCACATAAATTACAGCAAATTGCAGGCTGTCCAACACATATGAAACTAATTTGGATGAAGGGAGCTGGCTTTCAGCTCACAGGTAGTAAGTAGAGTTTACATATATGTGGAGTGCCATGTCAAGGTAGGATCATAAACCCCAAGAACTGTTTCTGTTTTGTTTTTTTATAGTTAAGCACAAATTAAATTATTCAGCTTAATGCTATTCAAACAGAGCTTCACGTCTATAAAATTAACAGATTAAAGAGTTCCTGAAAGTATTGGCCAAAATACAAGAATTAAAAATATTTTAAGAAAACAGCTTTTAACCAATCCACAAATGAAAAACCTCACTGTCATATTTATTTGCAGATACATGAGACATTCTGAAATCAGGGCATTTTATTTTCCCTTAGCATTATGTGTTTAATTTGGAAGTCCTGTGTTTTAGACCTTCCACTGAATCAAAAACCAAAACAAAGAGACTTCAAAAGCCATTGTTACTCCATTCAAGTCTAAACTCTCCCTTTGTTCCTTTAGCTAATGAGTTTATACTGTCCTGCAGGGAGAATTGACACCAGCCTCAAGTAAATGAAAGCAGGCCAAATGTTGGTAAGATCAGAGCACTAAAGTAATTATGGGTTGATTAAATGTTTATCTTCTTTACAGGTGGGAAGGGAAGAATGAAAATGAAGTGGGACGATGCAAAGAGACTGGCAAGATTCATGTGACAGTCAATCACAAGTACTACAGGCCGACTGAAGTGGTAAGAAAATGCCCTCTCTTACCTTTGCAAATGAATAATCCAATCACTCAGCCAATAAATTGCTGCATTTGGCCAGCAGTCTGTGAAAACGGCTTAATTGCACTCCTGCTGCCAGCTTTTAGAGCTCTAAATGAGCCTGCTTGTTGGAGCCTCACAGCCAGCTACCTGGGAAGAAACAAGGAGCAGGCAGGAGGAGCGGGTGGCCCTCTCACAGAGACGCTGCTCCACTTTGGTCACCCTCCCTGAGTGGGAGAGGCAGTGCTGGGGGGGCTAAAACATCATATGGGAAACAAAACAAAGCATAAAACAGCTCCTTGTGAATGGGAATATGGTCATCTCTTCTCCAGCTGCAAGTAGAGAAAGCAGAAGAAGGTGGGCACTGATGGGCTTGATTGTAAAGTACCACCTTCTGTGTTTCACAGTAGTATTTCATCTCCAGCCACTGAGTATCCCCTGTCCAGCTTACATCTTTGTAACTGTGGGTGCTGCAAAATGCTGGTTTAGATGTGCTCGTGTGCTTTGCAGGGTCCCACTCAGCAAATACTCATTTGCAGAACATGTCTTTACTCCCAGGAATGCCTCAGTGAAATCTACCAGGGTTGCTAAACCAGCATGTGCTGTTGGCAGGACCAAATCACTAACCCCTCTGCTCCAATCACCTAATGAGAATTCTAGGAGATGGAAAAGACCAACAGTATTTCCAGGTCAGGCAGGATGGTGGCAATGCACAGAGATGGTACAGGATGGAGCCTGGTTTCTGGAGACAGGGAACAGTAGCCCCAGTTGTGCTATGTGTGAGGATTTCTCCTCTCCTGGGGAAAGTGATAGGAGCCTCACTGGCTGCTGACACAGCACCGTCTGTCAGTCTGTCCTTTCAGAAGAGCTGTCTGATTCAAGCAAGGGGGTGACAAGGGCACCTTTGTGTTGTTGACATAGATTGCAGGCTGGGAGTGGGGGGCTGCATGTGTGGAAGTGGGCATGGGTTCTAAAACTGAAATTCAGAGGGAAGTAGAGACTTTCATGTTACGTTAAAAAGGGCTGGGCCTGTGTATCGAATCAAATGCTAGGAAGTCATTAAGAGCTGTCTGTCATTCTGTGCTGTGGTAAGGTGTCAGGGTGATAAGGAGGACAGAGACAAAAGGACTTGCCAAACAGGAAAAGGACACTTGACCCAACAAGTCTGTGCTTTGTGGGACCCACTTTCCTGCTTTGTCATACCTCTTACTAACAAGTACATTTTCACTCCTCAAAATTCATGGCTAGTATGTAGCTCTTCGGAAGTCCTCGCTGCAGTTTCACACTATTCATGTGCTCAGACATATTCTGCTGAAATACTCCTGCCCATAGTCTTCTTCCTCTCTGTCCCTATTGGTCTCCTTTTGGGAACACGGTCTCTGGATTTTAAATTCAGTTCATTATACATACTGTTTTGGGACTGTGCATAAGCACACATCCCCCAGGAATACTCGTGATTTCTAGTGGGTCCATACACAAGAATAGGGAGGCATTCAAATACAGAGTGGAATGTGGCCTTGAAATAGCACCGTGTGTAACCACAATAGAGTAGTCTGATGTTTATCTGAAATTACCTGGTTTGTCATAGGTCACATTGAATGAGGGCTCGTCTCTACATTCCAGTACCCTCATCCTGCCTTGCTTTTAGTACAGTACCGACTTGGTTCCTGTGGAACCCGGGAAGGCTGTGAGGCTGCTCAAGCATGATCAAGGTAGAAGCACAAAATGAAGTAAGTTTGTCTTAAGGAGCATGCAGAGAAACTGTGAGGGAACTCCTCTATGAAGAGATGTGATATCCTTTTTCTGCAATCAATTTCCCTTTTAGATTATCTCAGAATGGATACCCAGAATCACTTCCTCCTTTTTTTTAAATTCTAACTGGATTTTCATTCGTTGTCAAAGGCAGGCAAACTACCATTTGTTTCATTCAGGGAATCACATCTGTGCAATTCAAAATACTAGACCAAAAGCCAATCCGTCACAAAAAAGCAAGGAAAAGCAATGAAATAACTAAAATGGACTCATGTCACATGTCCCCTCCTGCCACTCGTACCAATACTGCTGAAGGCAAGAAAGCCTCAGGTTGACATTTTGGGAGGAGTCTTAGCCAGATCATTTAACAGGAATTCTGCTGTTGAATCACAGCTGACACTGAAAATCTGATGCTCAGATTCTCGTGTCTTATTTGGAAACATTTCTGTCTGTCTTTCTAAAATTTAACATGGTATTCTGGAAATTAAAAATAAACATAATTTAATCTTGTGTACAGTCATTTCTGACAGTGCCAATACATTCATTTGAAAACACATTTGTTTTCTTCAGTTAGTGATCCCTGGGGTCAAGGCCTCCCATTGAAAAGCTTAGCTGTACTGAAGAAGAAACCTTGAAATGTGAGACAGTCTTCTGGTCAAACTAAGTAGACCCTTTGAATGCCTTGGCTCTAAATCTCTTCACTCTTCTTTTGACTGCTGTGGGGCCCCTTGATATTTACTGGCCTTGGGAATTGTTTCTGCTAATGCTTCTAATGCCTGTCTCTCTCCTTCCTTCCTTGTGTCTTGCCAAATGCAAACCTATCAGTATCGTTTCTTTCAGCTTTTATCAAATTCCTGTCAGAATATTTTCTGACCCTTTTTAAAATGTTTTTGGAGGCTAAGCTGCTGTAAGGATTGGGGAAAAATTTTTGGTTTTGATTTTCTTAAAATCTACAGTTTTCACAGGAGCTTCATGGCAAGTTTGCTTTCCATACTGAACTTGATACACTATGAAAGGTGCTTTCACTTATTTTACAAGCTTTTAAAGCACATGGCTAGAAAAGTCATGCTTTACATTCGTCTTCTGCTCTAGGTGTGCAAAGATCAGTTTCCACTAAGGTTTATTCACCTGTGAAATGTAGGTACTTCAGAAATTACCTCACTAGTGTTTTCTACTTACAATCAGAATGTTCATATTGTAGGTAGGCAACTCAGTTTATACTTGGATTTAAATAATCTATTTGGCATTCACAAAAATAATGTTAAAATAATTTTAAATTTCTTTCAAAAGTCAAAACTGAAATTCAATGAGCTGCCTCAGTGAGTTGGGAACAAGCAGCCCTGCAGCACATAATGTCAAAGGCATCAGGTCTTTCAACCCCTGAAGTTGGGTAATTTTTACAGAGTTAGGGTCTGTCTTTAATTTTCTTATCTTTCAGCAGGACAATTACTATTAACTTGTATGCATGAATTTCCCCCCAAGAATTGCACAATTGCTTCTAATTAAATTTTGCGCATTAAGGTGTTTGAGTAAAAGTGCTTCTATTATTTTTGCATGGCAGATATTAAGCTAACAGTTTTATAGGAGCTTGCTTCATTTCATTGCATTTTCCTGCAACAATGAAGATTAACTCCAGGTCTCACTGGTCTATTGTGTCATCACAGAACTTAGATGCATATATCTCTCAGTTAGAAGTTTATGTCACTTTTTGAAAGGGGAAAATAAAGGAAGCCTTCCAACCATATGTAAATGTTGGTTTTTCTCAGAATCTAATGTTCTGCAGGTGTTACAGGCAATTCCTCCCCTTTCTTCCCACTGTTTCTGCAGTTGTCCTACAGCTTGCCTAGCATAGGAACTGCAGGTTGTATCCATGCATCAGATTTGTTATGGGCTGGCATGGCTGTAACTCTGAGGATGTACATACATCATCAGTGCAAATTTCCTTCCTTCACACAAGCCTGGAAACTGTCACAATGTGATGCTAATATTTAAGTAGTCATCTGGCCTCTTATTATTCTTCTTCAAAGGAAAAAGGGCATGCTAACTTCTTCCTTTTGTTATATGCCTTAAGCAATTAAGTGTTTTTCTCCCAGTTCTTTCGAGCACTGATATAAATGAAATATATAAATATAAATATAAATATATAAAAATATATAAAAATATATATATANATCTACAGTTTTCACAGGAGCTTCATGGCAAGTTTGCTTTCCATACTGAACTTGATACACTATGAAAGGTGCTTTCACTTATTTTACAAGCTTTTAAAGCACATGGCTAGAAAAGTCATGCTTTACATTCGTCTTCTGCTCTAGGTGTGCAAAGATCAGTTTCCACTAAGGTTTATTCACCTGTGAAATGTAGGTACTTCAGAAATTACCTCACTAGTGTTTTCTACTTACAATCAGAATGTTCATATTGTAGGTAGGCAACTCAGTTTATACTTGGATTTAAATAATCTATTTGGCATTCACAAAAATAATGTTAAAATAATTTTAAATTTCTTTCAAAAGTCAAAACTGAAATTCAATGAGCTGCCTCAGTGAGTTGGGAACAAGCAGCCCTGCAGCACATAATGTCAAAGGCATCAGGTCTTTCAACCCCTGAAGTTGGGTAATTTTTACAGAGTTAGGGTCTGTCTTTAATTTTCTTATCTTTCAGCAGGACAATTACTATTAACTTGTATGCATGAATTTCCCCCCAAGAATTGCACAATTGCTTCTAATTAAATTTTGCGCATTAAGGTGTTTGAGTAAAAGTGCTTCTATTATTTTTGCATGGCAGATATTAAGCTAACAGTTTTATAGGAGCTTGCTTCATTTCATTGCATTTTCCTGCAACAATGAAGATTAACTCCAGGTCTCACTGGTCTATTGTGTCATCACAGAACTTAGATGCATATATCTCTCAGTTAGAAGTTTATGTCACTTTTTGAAAGGGGAAAATAAAGGAAGCCTTCCAACCATATGTAAATGTTGGTTTTTCTCAGAATCTAATGTTCTGCAGGTGTTACAGGCAATTCCTCCCCTTTCTTCCCACTGTTTCTGCAGTTGTCCTACAGCTTGCCTAGCATAGGAACTGCAGGTTGTATCCATGCATCAGATTTGTTATGGGCTGGCATGGCTGTAACTCTGAGGATGTACATACATCATCAGTGCAAATTTCCTTCCTTCACACAAGCCTGGAAACTGTCACAATGTGATGCTAATATTTAAGTAGTCATCTGGCCTCTTATTATTCTTCTTCAAAGGAAAAAGGGCATGCTAACTTCTTCCTTTTGTTATATGCCTTAAGCAATTAAGTGTTTTTCTCCCAGTTCTTTCGAGCACTGATATAAATGAAATATATAAATATAAATATAAATATATAAAAATATATAAAAATATATATATATATATATATATATATGATTTCTCAAGTCTTATGTGTGTCACTTATACTAAATTTTGCATTTTTGCTTAACTGTGTTTGGCCTCAGTTACCCTTTTTCCTCCTTGGAATTAAGCAGGACGGATTTAAATTTCAGTTCCTTTAGATGTTTTTTAAAAATTCAGCTCTGTGTTTCCCATGTTTCATAGGATTCCAGTAAAAATTCCTTGGGGCATATCACATTCTCCCAAAGTCAGCTTTCTTAAAGTCAAAAACATTTCTGAACTCCTCTAAGTGTTCCTGCCCTAAAGAGCATTTAGAGTCTAATGAAACCATGATCACAAACCCCTAAATGCCCCACACTTCCACTTCAGTTTTCATACAAGTTTCATTTCCTACTCTTGAGTTCAGAGCTGCCTGTGACTGTAAACTGTTCCGATATCTGCATGAGGAAACACGTGCTTCCCTTCCTCAAGGATCTTTTTGCTCATCAATGTCAATATGTGGCCTTTATTAATACTCATGAAAATGAAATGGGAGCATTCAAGGAAGAATAATCTTCAGATGATTTTCCTGTCTATTTTCCTCTAGCAGTCAGGTAAAGAAGTCGTGAATTGTCATAAAACTGACAGTCTTCTCTTATCTGTTTTCTTTCCTCCTTGTTCTGAAAATGTATGTCAACATCTGAAAACTATTGCCTCTGCTGTCCTTAATTCTCCTCCAAGCTGACTTTGCTTCTGTCTCAGCCGAAATGTTTATGTTTTTCCTTACTTTAATCTCAACATTATCTTTGCATTGCTTTGCCATCCTCTTCATTTGTCCCTCCTGCTAATAAAACCTGCAGTAGATTGTTTGTTTGTTTTAGTTAAGGCCTTACATATCAGGCATTTCAGAGGTATCTCTGAAAATATACATGTCAAATTCAGCCAAGTAAAATAATGATTAGTAGTAACTTGTCTCTATAGCATCTAAGAGGCACTTAACATATTCTAGATATTTCTCAACAAGCATGTGAAAAAGGGTTTTTAAAAAAATAGCACCACTGTGGTTCTGCCTCTGAAACGTGTATGGCAGAGCAGGCAGACTGCACAGCTCAAGTGATATGAAGTGGTGGCAAAGCTGGGGGAGAGCCTGATGGCGTTGTGTTCTGCTGTCGTTCCTGGGGATGCAACCGTCCTTGCACAGGTAGCTTTATATTTTTTTTATCTCATCCTGATTTTGTTCATCTTAGTTCTTCCTTAGAAGAAAGGAAGATCATTATTGCTATCAAGTTTTCCTCTCAATCTGTCACCAAACCAGAGAAGCTTCAGCCGGCTCATGTCCAGTCTTGCTCTGTGTCTTGTTTAATCCTCTTAACAGACTCTTAGCAGGAGCCCTAGCTTACCTCCTTTCTAGTGGGAGCAAATACCTAGCAAGTGCCCCTCCAGCCCTCCCACCCAAATTCTGACTTTTTGCTTCATAATTAGCTCATTACATCAGTATTAGACTGGCACATCCAGTAAAGGAATCCCTCTGGACACCACTGCTCATACACTGTGCTTTACTCAGTTGCTTCTCTTTGCATCATCCTGCTCCTCCTCTGCTGTGCCTCCAACAAAACATTTCTCTGGCAACTTCTGCAGCTGGCTCTGTTCCCCTTCTTCCTTCAACACCTCTTTCCCTGCTGTCATTCCTGAGGTTTTGAAACCAGCGATGTGTCATCTGTGACCTTCACATCTTCACTGATCTTCCTGAGACTCTCTGAGTCTTCTTTCCCATCCCCTAATGCCACAACCATCTGACAAGACTAGCCAGAGGAAGAGGGTGTCCTTACCTCCTGGGGTCTAGGTTGGAGTCCTTTTGCACTTTGGATGTTACACCATATGTTCATTTATGAGACAAATAGTTTTTCTTTGGAAATGTTCAGACTGGCTGAAGAAATCCCTGGCTGACTTTGGGCAATGCAATTTTCCATTCTGAGTGGGTAAAGAGATTGCAACCCCATTGAAAAGCTGGTGTGTAAAGATAAAGCTGTCATCCAGGCAGAAGGGGTTGGTGGTTTTGATTCATTGCTCATTTTTCTAAATGCTGCTGACACATAGCAATTAGTGGCAGTCTTAGATGTGACAGATCTCGGCTCAACTCCTGAAAACAGATTTTTAAATTAAACTTAGGTGACTGGAGGATTAAGGCTGAGGGAGAGGTGAGTGAGGATGGAAGGCTGTCTACCTCCTTAATTAGACCCTACCTGATTCAGCCAGGTGTCCAAGCAAGTGCTTCACTTCAAGGGCATGAATAGTTAATAGGGACAGTTTCCATACTAGTAACTAAGAGTGTGCTTATGTGCATTGCTGCATCTTAATATGAAGGAGAGCAATTTATCTGTAATGGGAACTGAGAAGGCCAGCCCAAACACTGTGGGAGCTCAGGAGGTGCCAGCTGATTATTCTTGTTTGCCTGCTCCATTGTACAGTGCCTGGGAGCAGAGATATAGAAATAGCTCAAGACACTTTAGTCAGCTTCTTTTGGGGTAGCTTTTAGTCGGTAGGCAAGAAGGAATTATACCAAGTTCATGCAGTTTGTAGTTTTAATCAACTGCTCCAGACCACAATTGTTCTCTGCCTTCCTGGCAGTGGGGGGTCTTACTGCCACCTCTTCACTTATTCATGTTTATTCATGCACAGAAAGTCTCTTTTTATCTCATCTCTTATCCCCTTGCCTCCCCCTTCTCTTGGCCTGCCATTTGGCCTCCTCCTCCCCCTTGTTATCTGTCTCTGTTGTCTCACCCTCATTTGGACCATCCCTTGTTTTCTTATCACTGCCTGTCCTATGCCTGTCCCATACAAACACTCCAGCAGATGTGGTGGGAAATGCAAAGCCTCTGAAGGGAAGTCAGGAGGGTGGGAGAGAGCCTGGAGCAGACAAAAGCCATGACAGAAGTCCAGGCTCAGGCAGCACCAAGACACATTTGTTACAACTGCTCAGTTTTCCCTCCTGCCAGCAGTCTCCACCACCTACAGCCTATTCCTCATTCTCTACATGAGATCAGACACTCGAAAGAGCCAAACTGGCTCAGACCACATTTTGGAGTGTCCAGTGAGACTGGCAGACTGGCCAGCACAAATCTGTTCCCATCAGGCTTTTCTGAAGACCTTGGTGTCAGAGGTGCTTGAGGTCACTTACACACCTGATTGCTGTTCACATTCAAAAGTGGGAGCATGTCTGAAGATCTGTCTCACTTTCAGATGCTGTTTATTTTATTTTACAATGGGTTTTTAAAAGTCAAGCAATGTGTTAACAATACTGTTCTCAATTTGACTGCATTTCCCATGTCGTTGTAACCTTTTCTTTTGAGTGTGCTGTGCCAATTCAACCCTTGCAATGGTTTTAGAATGGCAGCAGAGAAGTGTAAATGACATGATTTATATAAAAATAAAAATGGCTTTTGAATGCAGAGGATATGAGACAGAGGTAAGGTTTCCTTCAGCAAATCTGGAATTAAGGGCTAGACTTAGGTCTAATTTCTCCAGCCTGAGCCAGAGCTTGCTTGCCTTCAGCTGTTTGTATTTTATTTTATGAGTGAGTGGGTGTACAAAGGAAGATGACAGCCCCAGAGTGTTCATGTGTTTCATCTGAGAAGCCATGAGATGGTTGTAGTGTTGGCAAAAGTAGTTTCTGCTGGGTTTGGGTCAGCAGAGGCCTTGACATGGGCCTTTTCAGCATGGAGTCCTCCAGTCAGGGGTTTGCTGCGGAAATACGTGTCTGCAGCCTAGGTATGCCATGGTACCTAATATTTTTCTTCTTGAAAGATAGTACTTCAAGCCACTGATTCTCAAAATCCTATACCACCTCTTGCAAAATCATTATCATTGTTACTTTGGTGCTGCTGGAGATGTTATGAGAGTGAGCGCAGTTGTCCCTCTGCGGAACAGTCCAGGGCAGCGTGAAAGGGCCATTTGGACCAGGTTAGGAGAAATGCATAAAGGCATAGCAAGTTCCTAGGAAGGAGGGGGGTGTGGGGATTTGTCTCCAAAACCTTTCATTTCATTATTTTTCAGGTGTTTCACAGTCCAAAAATGACAGTAGGCATCTATCAATTTCTTTTATTTCTTTCATTATCTGAAGTTTATTCCCCTGGAAAATGTGGGAAGTTTTAACTTCACCTATGGGGAAAAAAAGTCAAAATATATTCTGCTAAAAAAAAAAGTCAAAATTGTCCCTTCAGTTTTTCTAAGGAAAGCCTGATTTGGAGGGGAGGAACGTACTTTTCTGGGGGAGTCAGAGTTTCTTTTAATTTAGTCCTAGAGGTCTTCTGTCTCCGCCAAAATGTCAACAAGGAGTTTTTGTTCAGACTCATCCCTGTCCTTCACCATTTGCAGTTTCTCTCAAGAGGGAAAATAGTAGAAAGGAGGTGGAAGTTTGGAAGTGGTTGTTTAAAAAAATAAACCTTCACCTTTCCCCTCTATCACCTTTAGAGTCATCATTTGTAAATTAACAGCTTCATGATGGAGGCATGAAGAGGTGGGACCTTTGCTATTATTGCTACCCTGTGATGATGATGATGTTGAGGAGTGCTTGTTGAGTGATGTTGAGGATCACCTTCCATTTCTTCTTGTCTCATGTTTGTATTCCAGAGAAAAACCATAGCAATGATTCAGACCGTATCAGAACTTAAAAGCCTTTTACATTGTTAATTATTTTTCAGTACCCTTAATGCTTCCCTTGTGTTCAAGAAGACCTTGTATGGTTGAATGGCAGGGGAAATTGAGCCTTGTAGATATAAACAACTTTTTTAAAAGAGGGGAGAGGGGGGAAGGAGGGCGGGAAGGAGAAGTGTTGTTGCTGAATAAAAACAGAGAAGAATTATCTCTGTGTCATAAACATCTACAGTATTTGTCATGAACCAGGAAATGGTTCTTCATGCCCATCTTGGATGTTCCCCAAATTGTCTGATTCCAGCTGAATGGGTGAAAGAGGAGACAGTAATTATCTGCAGGGCAGGAGAGACTTAAACATTAAGAGCTTTATGCCTAGGATCAGCAGGAATTTTTTGCTCATTCCTCACATATAGTCTCTGAGCTCACCAAAGCAGACAATATGAAAAATATTAACAGGATTCAAGAAGACATTAGTAATAGATTAAGAGTGCATGCCTCTCTTGTGAGACTTCTTTCTTGATTTCTTTTTTTTTCTTTCAGTCAGAAAATTCTAAAGGTGAGTAGGTGAAGTCAATTTTAATAATTCACAGACAATAATACATCTATTTCTTGTTTGACAGAGCTAGTGTTTAAACTATTAGCATTGTCTGGCATAACATGAAACAGGATCAGTCACTCATCCCTTTGAAACCTCTAACCTGGCCTCATTTGAATTTCTTCCTTCCAGCTTTGCCAGTAAATTTAATAGTCTTCTTAGAGCTCTCAGCTGCCTTGTGACTTCAGACTTTATCTACCAAGTTGTGGTTAGGAGTAGAGTAAGACAGCACCATTCCTCGTCAACATTTCTGTATGCAATGACACAGAAACCTCAGTGCTACAGATAGACATTGAAATTCGAAACAGACCACTCAACTGCTGAACAGAAATGGGTTTTTAAATTAGATTTTCTTTTTGGAACACTGTTCTGTAATTTTTGAAAGCACTCTTACTTTTTATTACTTCCTCCAAATTGCTGAACTGGTACTACTTTGCAGTCATCCTTTGTATTGATTAGCCGTAAAGGAAAAGGGTGAATAACAATAATGAAAACAAAAAAATATGGTTTAAAATAGGACACCTGCCTGGTTTTTTTACAGTGATCTGTGACAAGTTCATGTTTATAATTCACTACATCTATTGCCAAGTTAGTGGTTGCAGACCTTAGTTTTAAAAATTTCCAGACCGGGTAACTAGGAGTTGAATTGCTTTTGTTCTTATTTTTAATTCTGTTTGACCCATAGAATACTATGCTTTTACCTTCTGACTTTGAAAGCAAACCCATATATTGAAGCTTCTTTACAATAACAAAGACTTCTGACTAAAGTAATTGGCTGCCACTATAGTTTTTCCTTAGATAACAGTTGTAAATTTCCAAACCGCTAATCTTTGGCAGCATTTTCCTCTTGATCCAAGCTTCTGTTTCCATGTGTTGGTGGAGATTAAAAAGTGGGTTATGAAGGTGAAATTGGAACCAGAGGAAATGTGAGGTTTTAGGAAAAGCTCAGGTAGGGCTAAGTTTGCTCTGTCCACTGTTTTCATAGCTATGAAACAAAGCCTACTGGGGCCTCTTCTTGTACTGCAGTGTCACCACTGATCACACATTGTGACATTTGCTCCTCACTCAAAACAATTCTTCTGTAGTGCTAATCCTATAAAATTACCACAGTCTTTTGTCCTGCACATAATTGGCTGAAAGGGCTTGCAGATGAGTATCACAGGTAGTATTTAGGTTTTTTTCCTGACCTTCCTTTCTCTGTCTCCTCCCCAAGGTGCTTATTGTTATTATCTTTGTATTTTACATATTTGTTAGATGCCTTCTGGATGGCTTCTGGGCTTAAAATAAAGGTAGTGAATCCCAAGAGTGAGATAGCTCAGGTATTATAAACAAAAAGTTGTCATGACTAGAATGTGACTAGCCCTATAGGTAAACCACCCACCTCTATAATAATTCAATAGCTATGTGGCATAAATAAATGCAGGGGGAAGGGGGACACAAGAGTAAAAACAAAAACACAGGAAGGTGCCTTATTCACCACAGTAGAGATCCACGGCAGTGAAGACTTATGAGCACTTGAAGAACAGCCAAAGGGAGTTGGTGATGGATGACAGGCAGTTTGTGTGCTGGAAAGCTCACAAGAAGTATTCTTATTTTTGCCTTCTAGTATTAGCAACCACAATTAATTCTACTTTGGCTTAACGGCTGAACAGAATAAAGGAAAAAAAGTGATTGACTTCATTAAGATCTTAAATATGGCTTTGTGAAGGATTTCCTACTCCGGAGTAATGCCTGGACAATTATCTTTGATACCCTTGATAACATAGCTTGCAATGACTGAGAATACCATGGATGCAAACATCTTCATCCAGCGGCCACTGCAGCTGGGGAATACTTTCAGAGAAAGCAGGTTTCGGGGCCATGCTTGCTGGGTGAAAAACTTCTGGGGAAAACCCTTCATACGTGCAGGTACGTGACAGCTTCTGCACTTGCTGTGGATTTTGTGAGGATCAGCATTATATACCAGAGTTCATCAAATGGGCATTTTGTGCACTGGCATGCAGACAACTTATGACTTACCAGGACTTTGAGCTAGGAGGAACCATTTAGAAATGTGACAAAGTGGCTGGAGTCATTGTTGCTTTTGGCTGGGACTACCAAGTATTGTCCTATTTATCATGGAAAGAGGAAAGGGCCTGCTGAAGCAGTCAGAGGAATGTGATCAATAACTCTTTTTCCACACACCAACCAATGAATGCCAATGACAGCTAGAGACAGAAAGAGATAAATGCATTAGATGTGAATGCCTCCTTGGTTTGTATACCAATTTTTCCCCTGTTGCTGACTACCTTTTTTCCTGTAAAACCTGCAGAATCTGTGTTGTCCCTCAATGTCTTTTTAAACTGCCAAGAACTCAGAGAGACACAGTTTGCAGAGCAAAACCTCAAAACGTCCGGAGTGTCCTCAAGCACTGGGTTATGTAAAGGCTTTCTCAGGGTTCCTGTGTAACCTGTTACAGACAGTTCAGGAGATTGGCATGCTCCAGTAGATGTATCACACCTGTGTGTCACTTCGAAAAGCCATAAGAAGATTCTTAAGGCAGAGAAATGAACTTTATACCAAGTTCCTCTACAAGAAAAAGTTCACTTTGGATCACGGTTCAAAGCCAACGAATATCCGATTAGAATTCTTTGCATTTCCCTTTTATTGATTGCTATCAACTTGCCATGTTTTTGCCTTCTCATAAAAAGTACCATCTAACCAATTAGAGTGATCTCTGTAGAAATGCACCTTGAAGAAAAGCATTCTGTTTATGTAAATTATTTTAACATGGACTTTGGATATAGAGAAATTCCTGAAAAAGGGAAGGGAGGGTTAGACATTTCTGTAAGGATACTAATTTAAACAGTAATGCTAATGGGAAGAGATGAGTTGACAATGCACTAGTGGAGGTAAACAGACTCATTTCTGTGAAAAGAGTGTTAACAAGCAGTGATTTTTGGGCAGCCTCCAGACAGAGTCCAGACTCTGACTATAGGGATTTAGGCAATATAAAAATTATTATTAAAAAAAAAAAAAGACAACTCAAACATTTACATCAGCTGTGCCTGCAGCTTTTTAGTTTTTCTTTTTTTTTCACATACTTTTGTTCTATTAAACATTTCCAGAAACTTTGTACAGTTAAGCCCAGCACTGTGAAAAGGACTAATATCCTCTTTTGATAAACTCTTCCTGTGTTGCTTTTGTGTCAAATTGAGTATATTTCAGCTTCAAATTTAGGCTTCTTCAAAAGAATAGAATATGTAAGGCCTTGAGTCTGATAGACCTCATGTGGACCTGAACTGAAATAATCCCATTGAGTATCATGTTGTTGAATATGAAGTGGCCTTGAATATTCTCATGGCCTTAGGCATAGATAGGGATGGCTCCCTCCAAAACTAAGTTCCAGGCATGCTGACAAAATCATTTCCTCATGTCCCATACTGTGTTTTGCTTTGGTTTGTTCACATACCCCAAATTAATTTTTATTTTGCCTAAAAAAGGTGGTGCTTTGTGGAGAGAGAGCTTACAAGCATCCTGTTTTGTTGCTTCTTTTTTGCCCCCTCCACAAAACATCCCACTGGCTGCTGCTGCAAAGAAAGCAGATTCCCCTTTCTGTACCCTCAGATCCCTCTTGAAAACTCTCATTGCCTTCAAAAATCACTGCACACTCGTAATGTGCTGTGACTTCTAGAGCGTCTTGATGACGGCTGTTGTTTGTTGTTGTCTTGTCACACTGTGTCTCTACTTATTTGTGCTTCATTTCCTGTGCTGGGGGCATGGGAATGCAGCTTGACCTAATGATTTAGGCTGAGCAAAGGAGAAAAATCTGGTCGCAGCAGTGTGAAACACTTCAGTGCAGCAGAAACAGGGTAAATTAGCTCATATAAAAGCCTGTTTTTCATGGTAGCAGAATGACTTCATGTTGTTAGCTGGTTCAGCAATGTGCAGCATGGCCTTGGATTATGAACATTTTGTGCAGGAAAATTTCTTTTGGTTCTGATTTGCAGCACAGCTAGATCAGGAAGATCCTTGGTGATGGCAGAGGTTTTCAGACACAGGCTGTAATAATCACCATTATATTTTTGTAAAGATTTTAGAGAAACATATGTGGGAAGCTATTTATTACATCTGTTAAGATTCTGCTCCATAAATGCTGACTTTCACCTGCATGCAAAAGTTGAAGGAAGCATACCAAGCCTAGATCAGTGTCTGGCTAACAAGACAGCTTTTCAGTTCACTGAGACCCGAGGAGCTCGTCCTCTTGCTGGAAATTCTTTGGATACCATCTTTAAATGTTTTACAGTATTTTTATTAGTACTTTCCACTCTTTGGTGGATCAATGGAAGTCTGTTCTGAAATTTTAGGCACTTCTTTCTTTGCATTAGCGTTTCAAATTAATGGTCTGCAACTGTAAACTTACATATTCGTACTGACACATTTTTTAAATATAAAGCTCTCATGTTCCTGCAGTTAAAGGAAGATCCAAAGAAAATGAGAATATCTGGCACTCCAGTCTCCGCTATCAGCTCATTAGCCGATTCTGCAAATTTATTCTTCATGTGGAAAAAATGTTGTGACGTATTGGCTTGTTGGCTGTATCATACAAGTGTTACACTGGTAACTGTGTTACTATAAATTTCAAACCAGTGCATATTTTCAGCAGTTGCAAGGTATCTTCACGAACAGTCCTGGTGGCGCACTTTAGTAAGACATATTTTACATTCAAAACACTGGAAATGTTGTAGGCAGTAAATGTGGTTTCATCCAGCCCTTATATGGATTGTATAGTACCTGGCTTTTTCCTCTTTCAAAAAGATGCAGTTAGAATCATAGACTAGAATTGTAGAATATCCTAAGTTGAAAGGCACTCACAAGGATCATCAAAGTCCAACTCCTGGCCCTGCACAGGGCACCCCAAGAGTCACACCATGTGCCTGAGGGTGTTTTCCAAACACTTTGAACTCTATCAGGCTTGGTGCTGTGACTATTTTCCTGGGGAGCCTGTTCCAGTGCCCAGCCATCCTCTGAGTGAAGAACCTTTTCCTGATAGCCAAACTAAACCACCCCTACAAATTCAGGCCATTCCCTCGGGTCCTGTCATAGGTCACCACAGAGAAGAGATCAGTGCCTGCCCCTTCGCTTTCCTATGTTGAGAAGTTGCAGACTGCCATGAGATCTCCCCTCAGTCTCCTCTTCTCCAGGCTGAACAGACCAAGTGACCTCAGCTGCTCCTCATACGGCTTCCCCCCCAGACCCTTCACCATACNCAGGTGACCTCAGCCACTCCTCATATGGCTTCCCGTCAAGGCCCTTCACAATCTTTGTAGCCCTCCTTTGGATGCTCCCCAATGGCCTACGGTCCGGTCCCTATTGTCTTTTTTGTATTGTGGCACCCTGCCCCCAGCACTCAAGGTGAGGCCGCCCCAGTGCAGAGCAGAGCAGAGCAGAGCAGAGCAGAGCATAGTGGGACAATCCCCTGCCTTGCCCGGCTGGTGATGCTGTGCCTGATGCCCCCCAGGACAGGGCTGCCCCTCCTGGCTGCCAGGGCACTGCTGGCACATGTCCAACTCTCCATTGACCAGAACCCCCAGGTCCTTTTCCACAGTGCCACTCTCCAGCCTCTGGTTCCCTAGTTTGTACATCAGGTACCTAATACATCCAAATACACCTATCCTGTAGTTTTTCTACTAAAAATTGAAAATTCAATGTTAAGGGCCAGTTTGTCATTGATTTGCTGTGACCCTTGGGGAGTTTTATATGATTTCTGATGCTACAGACTCAGAAAGTTTTGTGCAGAGAGCTTGGGAACTCATTTTCATTTAAACTGTGACCTTCCTATACTTCTACAAGAAAATGGGCTTTACAGGGGAAGTTTATTATTATCAAACTACTTGAGTGAAGGCTTAGGTATCAGCTTATTTCTGCTAATGGCAATGTCATGTGGAGACCATACAGTATTTTTGCAGGGCTGAGGCTTGTCTCCTGTCCTTTTCCTTTCAGTATGTGCTGGTGCACTGGGTGACTTATAACTCTCTGTTGAAAAACATTGTCTTCATACTTTATTACTCTCCCTAGCCTTGCCTTAATTCTCTGCATTTTGATCACCTAATGATCCATTTTCCAATAGCATCATTAGTCATTCCACTTCACTGTTTTCCTTCTTCTTTCCCCCCAATTGTCTGTTATCACTCTTCTAAAATTTTTTTTAGACATTGCATTTTTATTGTTACATCTCTTCAGAGCTAAAATAATTCTGTTTTACTTATTGCTTTCTCTTTTTCTCAAAAGAAGTATGAGACTCTTGCCCCAGAACACTAATTCCCCACTTTTGTTATGCCCCAGCATCTATACCACTCTCTTTTTTGTGCTGCCCAGCTGGCTGAACATGCAAGTGTCTTATCAATCTTTTTGCAGAAACAGAACTTCAGGTTTTATTTTAGGAGATGCCTTTTAAAAACATCTCCAAGAATCACAGAACAAAAACAAAAAAAAGCACATGCCTGGAAATATTCTACTGGCAAAAAGAAGGGAAAGAGTACAGCTTCTTGGTGTAGGTTGTTGGTGGGTTTTTTTCCCAGATATTGGTAAGTAAGTGAAACAGAACTTGATTTGGTGTTCATTCTTGATGAAATGCATGTGTTGTGCAGATACATGTGCTTTCTCTCTCTTTCTTCTCTGTTTAAATCCCATTTAAACAGTGCTCAGTGACTGCTGGGAGTTGTAATCCATGTGCAACTCTGTCATGAGGCAAACACCAGCTGGAGGGACGGCTCTACAGTCTGCAACCAGTTGAGTTGCTGAGGAGTCATAAAAGAGGGAAAAAGGGGTTCATGAGAACTCAAACAGTGCCTTTTGGAAAGTGTTTCTTACACTCTCTTAAGAGCTACAAAGTCTGTATCTTGTACAGTTTCTTGTGCTTAGCCAGGGACAAGATTACATAACAGAAAATGACAGAACTTCACAGCCAAATTGGTACTTTCTCAGATTTGTTTGACAAGGAATTTCACACAGCTTCAGAGTAGACTGAAAGCACCTATAAAAAATCTGCTGTTTACTACATAGAAAGAAAAACAATTTTTTTTTTCTTTTTATTGAAGGAAACTTTTTTCCCCTGACAGAATTACGAACAGTTGTGAATATTTCTATTTGGTTCTTTACTCCTGATAGATGTTTTCATTAGCCATCTCTAAAGTCCCAGTTTGGGTGTATTTGTAGAAGGTTATCTGAAGAAACACAGATGTTTGGAAGTTTACCATTCTTTTAATTAAATAACGTGTTAGGGTATATTTGTAGCTTTGCTGATTCAGAGCCATAGGTTAACAACTCTTGTACTCCAATACTATTGAGTAATTGCCCAGAGCACTATCCTAACACTTCTGTAAAACAAAGCACTAGGGACTGTTAGGGTAGAAAACTGCAGAATTTTATAAGGGAATTTTACCAGGGAGCACTATTAAAAATAAATGCCTCTATTTATGGTTATTGGCTAATGAGTGGAACATTAGAAAAAGATGCTAAGCAGTGATGGCTTCAGCAGTAGAAATTACAAATGACAACAGATATTCCTGAGTGGTGAAGATACCATAATTGCTATTACTGAGCTTCCTGCCTGGCTTCCTTGGTGTTATGCTCAAAAATAGCAAAGTAATTTATACCTGTGTTGTAGAAGAGCAGATCTTGAGAATATTTGCTGATGGTGTTAGTTAGAACAAATATTCTCGCTACAAGGGTATTTGGACTTGGGGATCTTCAAATTAAGTACATCCCACCCTTCCTGCTTGTAATTGTCTGCCAAAGCAGCACACTAAAAGGTTAGTGAAATGAGAACCTTAGGAACTGTTGTTAATGGAGAATGAGAAGGTAGCCTTACAAACTGTGTAGATCCTCTTAGGAAAATACATTGAATTGAAGTGGTTCTAAGTCGTGGGCTGTGAAACAGATCTCTTAACACTTGACATACACTAAAAATGGAGCCATTCATTCTTCAGGTGAAATTAATTTTAATGTACTGTGGTTCTGGTGCCTGTTGTAGACCATCTTGCAGCATACAGGGACCGAAGAGGTAAAGTATGGAAATGATCAGTCAGGTGGAGGTTGAAATCCTCACCACAGCCTTCACTCATTTGCATGGTGTGTTTTCACAAAAGGGATTCTACTTCCTGGAGAGTGGATGCATTCAATAAAATGCTTTATGCCCCTCAGTGAGGGTTTTTGACGGGATGACTGCAAGGGGAGGGAATGGTGATCCTGCCCTAAGCTTGGGCAGTGTAAGAATGGGAATTGCAGTTACAATTATTTTCTTTTGTTTTGGTAATTTAAAGAAACACATATGCACACAAACACTCTGTCCTGTCAGTTTGGAAACCTTTGCCTCTTTCCATCTGCTTTTTCTCTGATGAAATACTGCAATTAGAAGGTCTCGTGCTGCAGCTCTGTTGCCAGTCAGGTGCTTTCACTTACTTGCTGTGATCGTTAAGAAAGCCAGCTTTGAAGAAAAAAACCCTAGTGATACCATGCTTAATTCACTCCCAAACTCAGTCCCACATTAATAACTGACAGTAATCACACTACTATTAGATAGAGGCTTAGAGGGACACTGCAGGCAGTTCCCTGGGATCTTAAGTCCTGCTTCAGGGTAGAATTTGTGAGTGAGGCATCCCCTCCAGGGTTACTCACAGAGGAAGGAAGGGATGGCCGGTGTCTTGGCCCGTAGACTTGAAATTCTTGCCAGCAAGGCTGGAGCTCTATGAAAAGGTCTGCAGTTCAGCAGCGTTGTGGTATAAATACACCTCTGCAGCCAGGAGCAGTGGAAAGACAGAGACACTGAGGGAAGGCTGTAAATGTTCATCCTTTGGAAAACAAGTATTTTATTTCACCAGTCATACCCAATTCAAAGGTTCTTAATATAAGCATCTCAGAAGTGACCTCAATTTTCCAAATCAGCTAACACTGACTGACAGGCATTGTTGACATGATAAAGAAAAGTAGTATATTTACTGCAAGTAACCTTGCCCAAGCATAATTGTCTTCAATAGTGGCTGAGGTGGCAACTAAGTGGTGTTTTCTGTTGATTTCCACATTCAGTTACCTTCAGATAAAATGCTGGTCTTTTATTTGGGGGTGCTATGAGCCGAGAATAACAAGTTTTACTTAGCTGACACAAAATAGTACAAGTACAAAATTTTGCATTTACTCAGTGACAGTTCTGACCATAGGCTGGAGAAATGTGACATCTGTGCAGACAAGCAGAAGAGCCATTGAACACTTTAAGATTAAACTGAAGATTTTTAGTGTCCAAGTTACTTGCATTTCGAGGTGAAAGGGTTAATAGTTCTCCAAAATAAAAGTTTTTCTTTGGAAAAACAAAACAATAATTGTTGTTTCAGCAAGATTTTCAACTTCAGAAGCTTTTTGTGACTTTAAATTCTCTCTGTGTTTTCAGTCCTAAGCTCTTGATCTAGGATTGGTGTAATATAACACACATTATGCTTGGCTTCCTAAACAAGTTCTTATTAAGTTACTGTGCTCTTTGCAATCTTGGAAACTTTTTAATTCTCACTTTACACTTCACAGCTATCTCCATGTGCGATGCAAACACTGGCTGTAAAATGAGCAAGTGAAACACCTCCCTGCAATTAAGAAAGGAGGTGGTTTCCTCAGTGGAAATAATCTGCATTGGCCATAACAAGAGCTACAACTCAGCATCTCATTTAACACTTCAGATTGTCTTTGCATATGTGGGCTAGAGTCCAACAGTTTTAGGAAATCCTTGGTGGATAGTAACCTGGAACACAAAAAGCAGAAGTCATACTTCAACACAATTGATAGCCTCTACTTACTAGCAGTCTTTGGGCTAAATTATCATGGACATGCAATTAACTGTCTTTCACGGAGAGGGTGGGTCCTTCCAGATCCAGGAGGAGAGGTCACAGATGGGATGGTGTGGTTATGTGGTTAAGGGTAATTTGGCTTGCTCAGAAAAAGGTCCAGGCTCCGGGCACTTAGGCTGAACACATGCAAAGCCAGACAGCAAGAAATGCCATGTACCACCAGTCTACCACATCTGCCACCAGGCGTGACCCATCCAGACTGCAAATTCAGGCTTTTTTCGCTTTTTTTTTTCCTTTCTTCCTGTGTTTTCTGTCAAGAAAGTAACTTTGACTTGCATCTCTGACTCGCCCTGAGGAAAGGGACACAATCAAGTGGGCAGTCTTTAGTCTTGTTGACTCTGTGGAAAGGAAACAGATTATAATCTTTCCTCCAGGTATTTGTTGTACTGAATTCCCTCAATGGGCTCTCAAGTATTTTATTATGCATTTCATGGGGCTCCTCAAGCTATAAGCTCCAAAGTGGGAGGGAGTTTCATTATCAAAGTTGTGATTAGTGCCATGTCCAAAATGTGAAATAGTTGAGTTAATAATTTGTTTACATGTCTGAGACAAAGCAAATAGAGAGAGTCACTTCTTGTCGAGAAAACATGCTTTCTTGGCAGAGCTTAACATAGATGTTTCCAGCAGAATCTTCTCTCTTTTGAGTCTGTCTAGTGTAGGAAGAGAAGTGTTAGCTTCCCAGTTCAGTTTGAGATTTGACAATGCCCAAGGGAAGGGATGCGTCAGTTTTAAGGAATCCCCCACGCCCCACAAAACTTGGAAATTTTACATTTATAACATCATGTCTGCCTGGAGGAGGCAAAATGTTGTTATCAGTATTAACCTTTAGCTAGTTCTGTGTATTATTTTCAGATGGGCATATTTAACTCAAAAGCCAGCCTGGCTACCACTCTGCATCAATTCTCAACATTTTATGGACATCAGCATTTAAGTATCACCTTATGTATAAATAAGCAAGGTACAATCACGGTTTGAAGAGATCTGAGGATGTTTAACTGGTATTAATAATTTCTTTGACTTGTTTTTCAATGCAGTTTTAAAGGTAGGCATAAGGATTTGGGACAGTTTTGTTGACACAGCCCGTTCAGACCTTGTCTTCCTGGAAAATATCCACAGACTGAGCAAGCTTTGTGAACCTTGTCATTAAACACTTTATGCCTCCTCCCAGTTGCACAAATGTCACTTGGTTGTATTGGATGTTCTGACCTTGCAGTTCAGACATCAATTTCTTCCACATTTATCATGATTTATATTTTTTTTCTCTTTTTGTATGATGTAGGAAAATCCAAAGTAGCCATGGGATAAGGGAGATTGCCACAGCTACAGTCACAGACATTTGGTTTTCATACTTTCTGAAAAGGACTCTGTGCACGGAAGTGAGAGCTCAGTCTGTCCCCCTGTTATTCAGTATGTTGTGTTGCCTCCACCTTGTCCTTCATGTCCTGTGAGTACTTGTCTTGAAGTCCTGGCCTGCAGAGACACGTGCTGAGCTGCACCCTCCCACTGCATGTTTTAATTTCTCCCTGGTGCAAAGCAGGTCCAGGGAAGTGGCAGTCAAAGCAGTGACACAAAGTCCCAGGCAGGACTCAGATGGAATCTTTACAAAATTGCAGTGCTCCTATTCTGTGAAGGGAATGCTTTTCCAATGATGGATTGAGCACCAAGAACTGGGTTAATGGAAAAAAGTGGAATAGCTTTGCCTCCTTTTCTGTCCTTCAAAAGCCACTGGATTCTGAGTGGTACAGACATTGTAGTCTTGCAGAAGTTAAAAGTAATTCTGAAAGCAAGGAGGAGAGCAGCATAGCTGTTACTGAATTTTGGAGGCACATGTTCTCAGCATTTCTAGATGTAGAAAATTCCTTGAAAAATCCCAACAGATTAATATTTTCCTGTCTGGTGAATCTGGCACAGAAACGAAGATCTGGGAATTAGGATCAGTTTTAAAATTTTACAGATCATGAGAAATCAAACCAGAGGAATGTCACTAATTCATTTCATGAGGTGTTCATCTCTGCACTGCCAGGAGAATAACTGCTATATTTAACCGAGCAACAGCTCTTCAGCCAAAACCAGCGGATTGTCCCAACTCATTAGTTAGCTAAGCTTCGTTTCTCCCTCCCACTCCCTTCTGTCATATCTCTGGTGGCACAAAGCCCATTGTAAAATTGAAAGTTGCCTTTCATATGGCAAGGCTGCACTGAAGAAGTAGCATTAAATGTTTTTCACACATTTTACTTTTGTCACTCAGATGTATTTAAAGGATAGATAATTTCCATCCCTGCTGGCCCCTGCTGCTTTAATCCAATTATTTGTTTAAATGTGCTAATAGGCTCAGATTTCCAGTTTACAGAATGCATTTTCAGCCTGAAGTGAAGTGCTGTTCAAGAGGCAACACAAATTTCAAGAATGAAAATTAAGGCTATGCTTCACTTGAACTGCATTGTGCTGGTGAATTCAGATCTGGCTGCAGCAGGGGGCTCTGACTGTGAGGGCTGGCTGTGTTTCACACCACCAGCATTCAGAAGGTGCAGCCAAGCACATCTGCTTCTGAGTGCCATGCTTGCCATCCCATTTCCATGTATGTAAGTCTTTCATCTCTTTCATGTCTTTGCTGTGATTTTCAATGCAATGTGGCCTTTCCTTAGCAGCTTCACTTTATCACTTGAAGAACCAGAGCCTTAAAGAAACCCTGTGAAAAAACTGTGTGAAGAGATGACTTCATAAACTAACCTGGCAGTACTTCTGTACATGAGCAGCCTTGCTGAACTCAAAGTAGGTTGTGGACATCCCAAAAGGATGGAAAAGTTGTAGGGCTTGTAAGCGGCAAGGTTGACTAGAACTGAGACTTACAGGTAAGTGATCCCTTTTTCTAGCACCTTTTCCCAGCCGCTTTGAGGTGGTATCGTGAGCACACTGAAAAATTGTGAGTTGCAAAATTTTGCAATAGCTGTTCACCTTTGCAGACTAATGGAGAAAATCTGTTTTATGACAAGGCGGAAGAAAACAAATCCAGCCAGTGGATGAGGGGAAGGCATCTCTGCTGGTGCTTATCATAGAAAGTTGTATCAGTTAAGGAGCTGCTCAGATTGCACCCTCAGAAAGTCTGTCCTGAATGCCCCAAGTAAGTAGAATCATAGAATCATTTAGGTTGGAAAGGACCCTTAAGATCCTCCAGTCCAACCATTAACCTAATACTACTAAGTCCACAACGGAAAACAAGATCTTAGATATATAAATTCTGTTGAAAAAGTTTTTGGAATCAGGAACTTTGGTGAGTGGTGAGGACCACTGTGGAAACATAGGTTTCGTTCCAAAGATGCATTCGAAGCAGTGGACTTTGGTGTGCTGAAGCCAAGACATATCCATTGAAGTGCACATACGGTTGCCAGGATGAAATGGTTGTTTGAGTAAAAATGATGTTTCACTTACTGGCTGAGTTTAGGGAAACATCTGAAGAAGGTGGGAGCAGAGTGACTATCTGCTAAGAAGAGATTGATAGACTTGAGCTTGAGGTTCCCCCTCCTTTCCTTTTCTTCTTCTGTACCAGTGCATCTGATGCTGTTCATATTAAATGTTCTCCGACTATGTGGCTGCTTCTTACCAAACTATATTATGCATGTATATATGTATGGGATATATGTAGGTATTTCACCTACCAAAATTTTTTGCTATTTTTGATAGCAGTGCTTCATGTGCTTCATTCACCCCCAAGGAATTCGAGTTGCATTTGGTATTGCAAAGTCAGAGGAACCCCAGCTTTTCATAGACTTGGTTTCATTTGTTGATGTTAAAGAGCAATTGTTTGCCATAGTCTCTTTTATCTGTACCTATTCACTGTATTTCCTTTTTGGTCTGTGTCCTTCACAACTTTTCCACCTTTGCTGATCCTAGCATAGAAGTACTTTTGGTCCTTGCTGTTTCTTTCCAGCAGATATGCTAGTGTAGTTTCTTTGGCTTAGTACTTTACAGGTCTGAATCCTGGTCTTGGAATTTCAGGCACTTAAAGGCTTTAATTCCCTTCTTCCGTCTCATTTGTATCCACCTAAAACAGGGCATGATCAAACTCCACCTATTTCCCTCTCACTTTCTGACTCACTGGTATATATTTATACCTGAGTTTCTCAGTAGATTTAAAATAACAGCTTTTATTTATGGACATCCCGTCCTTACCTTTTTTTCTTTTTTTTTCCCAAAATGATGCAATAGTAAGTATTGGCAGTTTTAGCATTTCCCCTGTATGAAGGCTCCTTCAAATTTGTTTGTATCTTCTAAGCACCAGCATACATGCATTGTACAGATCCATTTAGTTTTCAGGGTAAATTAGTTTACTCTGATAATGAAGAGATGTCACATAAATCTGAAGTGCAAACCCCTTATTTCTGGCAACTATATGTGTATAGGCATATATGCCTGTATTTTTACACTCCTAATGAGCTATCATTTGCTAGCCAAGATGTTTTATGCTTTTTTTTCAGAAACATTATTGTTGTTTTACCCTGGAGTAAGTGAGCACTGTTTACGTCCCAGCAAATCTTCTACTGGTCACAGTCCACAAAAGTGTTTGTTTATGGTCCACAAAATTTGGATCACTTTCTCTTGTCTTTTCCCTTGCTAAGTAGGTCTGCCCAGACTAATTTAAACTTACAGAGAATCATCAAGTGAACCGCATTTACCAATATGACTGTCCCCATGGGGAAATCTGGTAAATGTTGCAATGCCTCAAGAAATGCTGAACAAACTAGTCAGTAAGCAACATCTTCAGGGTCTGTGCTGCTTACTTCAGGCACATTTGCTCAATGATTCCACAAAACCATGGTCTGGTGCTTTGGTTGTCATAGGTCTCTGAGCCTTTGGGCTTCATGACAATTTTGATGCAGTTCATAGGAGGTGGAAGAGCAACGCTACTGGTGACTGGCCAGGTCTGAGCCACAGCTCTGCAGCAGGAGTGGAGCCCAGCATTCCCTGGGGAAAGGAGACAGAGGTCTCTGAGAGTGGTTGTGTCCACTGAGGTGCAGAGGAGCAGGGGGCAGCTGCTGAAGTCAAATATCATCTCTGCTTGGGCTCACATCTACGAGTGTTTTTCCATCCGGGGACTATTTCCTCTCTGCAAAAGATGTCCTACATATCATATTTATAAATGTGTATAAACACAATATGTGTATCAGTAGAGGGAGAGAGAGACATAAATATATACATATGTGTGTGCGTCTATATATGTAAATATATGTATGTGTAATACACACAAAACTTAAGTATACATTAACCAAGATAAGCTGTGTTTGCCAGTGCTTTAATCTCAGTGGGAGACTGTTATTGCTGGAGTCAGACTCTTGAGCACCAGCTGAGGGTAGGAAACGAGATTCTGGCATGCAGGGTGTGGGAGGAATCTCTCTTTGTCTATTCCCCCTTATTTTGTTTCAGAGTACATACACAAATAACATTCACATGTGGCCACGAGTGATGTAATGCAGGCAACTGACTCCAAAAGAAGCTTCTCTTGTGAGTGTAGCCCCTTCAGAGCATGCATCACTTTACACTGCTATTAAATAATATGTTGCCACACCACAAGGTAATATGAATCATTTCAGAATGCGGGTTTTTTTCTGTGAGAAGTTGGAAACCTATTTGTATCTTTATCATCCTATTAGTTTATATAGACAGAAGCGGCTACTTCTGTCTGTATGTGGCTGTACATGTGCATATAGACAGAGAGGCATGAGACAAATTTCTTCTGGCTAGCCAGATTTTTGTGTTTTAATCTGGTTTCATTGCCTTTGCCTTTACTTGGTCTGTGGCACATAGATGCTGCTGTCTGTAGCTTGATCGTCAGGTTAATGCTGTGATTTCCTGTCTTGGGAGTCTGTGGCTGCAGGGCATAGAAAGCACTGTAAAGCCTGTTTTCTTGCAAACATGTTTGTGCTCCAGCACAATCCACACAGCACAGACCCATTTCCAGTTTTTTAAATTAATTACAACAAAGGCAAAATTTGCCTAAATTGCTAATGTACTGGGTAGGAAACAGAATAATAGAAAATTGCAAATTTCTTCAGGCATCAGGGGAAATATGAAGCTGGTGTTTGGGAAGTAATCACAAAGCTGCAGCATCTATTATTAAAAAAAATTTAAAAATAAAGTCACATAAGTTTTGTTCACATTTGCTCAAGAAACAATGGTTCATATCTCCCCTCTGGCTCACGGAGGGTCACTGGGAGAAGGTTCTGTATGAAGTGCAACTGTACTGAAGAAAACAGTTACATCAGTGTGAAACAGGGTATGTGAAATCAGATTCAGAGCCAGCATGAAAACCTTCTTAGCAAGGGCTGTTTTCACACACATGGAAGGTATTAGCACAATCCCTCCCCAGATAGCACAGATAGTGTCAGGAAAAGAAACTGGCTTTCCTGGATCAAGTATAGATTGCCAGGGCTTAAATTGCATGATAATGAGCCTGTATTACTGCTATTTATTTTAAGTACCAGCAACATATTTGGCACCATACAAGGCAAAAATAAATAATGTCTTCATCGTAAAAAACCTGTGGTGTGAAAATAGACAAAGGTAAGGCAACATATGAAGGGGCATATGAGAGGTGTTGCAGTCAAATGTAAATTATTTTCCTTAAGGGTAAAATGACAATCTGTGTGCATAAATTCTCTATGGCCCCAGATAGGCCTCATCTCCCAATAACCAAATTCTATAATACATTCTAATTGGTTTGAAAAGAGAAATTCAGTACTTTAACTCAAACACACACCCATACCCCCTCCAAATTTGAAAGGGGCTGGATGTTGGAAGCAACCTTAAAAGACCCTGCCTCAGACTGATCAACCTAAGGAAAAAAAATCCAACTCACTCTTTTAATTTCTTTTCTATGACTTTAAATAAGTCAAATAAGAGGTCTCCATTACCTCTAATTTCCAATTAATTAAATAATTATAAAGAGTACTGGAAACTGTAAAACCCCAAGGATCCTTGTGACATTTGGCTGCCAGAAAGCAGCCCGTGCTTGGATTTTCCCCTTTACCTTCGCAATGTACCCTTTCTAATTGCTGCAGGTAGAGTTCGAGCTGGTCTTTAACACACAACGAGTCTTATTATTTCCATTTGAATTGCAATTTTGAAATGAAAGCTAGCTTTACAGGGCCCTGTGAACTTCTCTGTCAGGTGAACCCTGTCATTATCTGCAATGGGAATGGGAAGAGATCTTCCACACTCAACACATTATTTTGTCATTTTCTTAGAAGCGTGCCTCATGTATAGCAGGCAGGATATACCTGTTAGGAGAGCAAAGAGAGACAGTTGTTGAAAAGGAAGTGATGGTGGCAAGAGAGGATCTGTGAAGCCTGTTGGTGTGCTGCTCTGGAAGATGGGGTGCATGAACAGTGCCTGTACCTCCTTGGGCTTAGCTGGGAGCCACATCCAGCAGGCCGTTCCCAAGAATCACACCCTGGTGTCAATTGTCTGCATAAAAAGGATAGTTGTGGGCAAGAGCTGGGCCTTTGTACTATTTTGTTGACTTAGCTTTCTACCCTGCATAGGAATGTTCTCCATCCAGAGAAAATAAATCCTGTCTCTTGGCTAGAATCTGGGGTTTTTTTATTGACTAAGTGGTATCCTGACTCATTTGTGATTAGGGGAGGGTGTAGGTTGGAAGAGGATTTACTGAAGAAGTTGCATTATCTTAAAATAGATCTATACAAAGAAGTATTTGAGCAATTACTCTTCCTTTGTGTAGAGTATCAATCTACAAACAAGTTTCAAATGAGGCTTTACAAAAGTCTCTCCAGTATTTTCAGAGTGAAGGGACAGGCGGCATATTTGCTGAATCTGAACAGCATTAGATGAGATTATCTCAACATTCAAGGACAGAAAGCCACCTGATAGCGAGGTGGGAGGAAAGGCTCAGAGTTCAAAGTGATTTTGACTGTTGGAGAAGTAGTCTGACATGAATAGTGTATGACTCAATGACAACACATGCAGAGTACTGCACTTAAGGAGGAGATTCCAAATCTGCCATATGGGATGAAAAACGAGATATAAAGCCATTTTGCACAAAGTAGTTTAGAGAGATCATAAGGGAATCGCCATCTAAAACTTGTCAGTGTTGTCAGGGTATTGTGGAAAAGCAGGTACCCTCCTGAAACTTATGAACAGGAACATTGTGTCTAAAACACCAAGTGTTTCTTCTAACTCAGTGCTGGCAAGGCACAGGATGGTGTCTGGTTTTGCAACAACAGGATGGTGTCTGGTTTTGCACATCACATTGCAGGAGGGTGTAGGTTTTGACTCAGGGAAAAGCAACAAAACCAATTAGAATTTTAGAAAACATAGGTTTTAAAGAAAGATGTGGTTAGTGATATGTTTAGTACAGAGAGGAAGCATGATAAGTCTTGCAATAGGTAGAAGGACGGCTACAAGGGGGGGAGGGAGTGGCCTATTCCCTGTATTGATTGAATGGGACAAAAAATAAAAGCCTAAATTGCAGAAAAAATGGTATACATTAGATATGAAAAAAATGTTGCCCACCACAAGGTTGACTGGGAGACAAAGGGAACTGAACCCAGTTTTCCCATGTCTTCTAATGTATGTTGTAACTGTTCAGCTGTTGCACAAAATCTGGCTATCATCTCTTGTGGCCACAGCACCTGCTATGTGCTGGTTTCAAGTTGGGCAGCTTTTGCCCACAGTGTGTGTAAGCCATAGGGCATAAGGGTCTCTGTGTTTAGGCATTTACCTGTCTTGAAATGGAGTTTCATTGTGGATTGGATATGTTCCAGCCCACAGAATTGCAACTGGGCTCATACACATCCGTGGCGGCCCAGATTAATTTAGAACTCTGGGAAACAGACATCCTGAATCACTGCTTGCCTACAACAAACAGTCTCAATCTTGTCTTCAACAGAGGCAGCAAAGTACCCAAACAGTGAGGTATTCATAAAGCTGTACTGTTACTTAATAATTTTATGCCTCTGAATTTCCTGGGAGAGGTCATCAGAAAATGAGATAACTAGGCAGTACGGCAAGACAGAGTCATAAGTAATAACGCATTTGTGCACAAACTGTTAACTTTGCTCTTCTTTTCATATATATATTCGTATGTATATATTCATTCATATATATCTTTTGGGAAGATTTAGTTCAACAACTCCTGCATTTTGAAGTTGTTTGTGTTACCATAGTATTTTTTTTTTTGTCATAACATATTCTAGATGAATACTAACTAAATTACTGAGGTATCACTAGAGCTTTAGAGGAAATCAATTTATAACTAAAACAAGAAAAAGTGATCTAGTTTGGAAAATCAAAATGTGTTCCCCAAATATGACAAACTCTAGGCCACTTAAGGTGAACTATTTCCACCCGTTCTCCCCGCCCTTTTTTTTTTCCTTAAGAGAGATAGAAAATGAATTAAGAAGCACAAAGCTCTTAGGCACTTTAGATTAAAGCTAAAACATAGTAATGATAGCTTGATGATTGAATGACATCTGCCAAACTTCCTCAGGGACTTCAATAATATGAGGGTAATAGATCATTAGAAGTGTTGAACGCTGTGTATGACATGTTTAAATTTATGTATCACATTCCTCCAAAATAATAACTAGTAATGGGCTAAAAGCTTTGTAGGGATGTGGGATATGCATGCAAAACCACAGAATTGGTGATAGTCTGAACTGGTGGTACCAGTTAAGTAACCCAAGATTGATTGCCTGCCTAGTATATTTTAAATATGTTAAAAGGGAACTTAATTATAGCAACCTTAACAATGTTTCCTTTGCAATTCCTTTCTAGAATGCAAAAGTGTTTTAGGCAAACGTATTTCAGTTCAGCTACTGATGGGGGTTAGGATCCATGATTCATATTCACTGCTCAGCTTAGTTGATGGCTATCCATGAACTACTTTAAATCCATCAGTTTGGGTCATGTCTTTAGATCTGTACAGTCAAAAATTATATAATAGTTTTGTTAATTTATGTCAGCTGTAAGAAAATCAATAGTCTTGGCACTGGGTGCTAAGCATGTTACGATTCATCCTCTGAGTTCTTTGAAGGAAAAGACACCTCTAAGGAAAATACAGCTTTGTGTCCGATAAGGTGACCACCTTGCCTTTAGGTGCAGCAGATCTCTGCAGAAGCAGTGCTGATTGCTCTTGGGGAATCCCAAGTTAAACAAAAACATCCCTTGTTCAAAACACAGAAGAGAAGCTCTTGCAGTTTTCCCTCACTAAACTGGGAAAATCAACTATGAAGTTATGAGTACCTTGTGGAGCAAGGATTAAAATAAGCCAAATAGCAGAGATCTGCAAAGTAACCCAGCTGACATGTATGTCATAGTTTGTGGAAAGGTACATAAAAGAATATCTGCACTGGACTGTTGATTTTTTTGATGAACTGTTTTAAAATGTAGTTCGTGCTTGACACAGTGGGTGGTGGACTTGAAATATGAGCACCACGGCCAAAAAAAGTCGGATAAGTGCAATAATTTACATTAAGGTGAGGCCGCTCAGGTGCAGTGTGTTGTTCATGACCTTGCATTGCATTGTCACATACTGATAATGTAACAATGGCCCTGAAGTATCACCGAGTTGATCCAAGGATCTGGCTGTAGTTTTGGTAGATTGATGATAGGTGGACCCTGATCTGTTCTGCCCTCAAGAATCCCTTTCCTCTCCTCCCCAAACTTACTAAATCCCCTCTTTCCTTCTTGCAACAGGCCTGCACGCTGCTCTTTCTGGGTCACTGTCAAGGGCTGTTGTATGGCATACCTGAACCACAGTCATGGCTCTGCCATGGCTCTGTTTCCTCTTGCTAGTAGGAAACAGCAGCAGGCCAGACTGCCTGTCCTATGTTGTGGGTTTTTCTTGGGAATGCCGTTTGCTTTGGACTCTCAGCTCACTAGCAAAACTCAAGAGCCTTTATGAATCCCAGAATTTCTGCCCTTCATGAAGTGGAAGGGTGGATATTACTTAGACTTGTGCTCATATTTCATGTGAAGTATGTGGTATGAACCCTCCTCAGGTTACTTTTTGGCCATGGAGCTACACAGTAATAACAGATGATGCTGTACATTGCTCTAACAAATGTAGCAGAACTTTTGAGTTTTCTTTCTGTCATCCTCCTTTCATAGCGTAGTGTCATGTAACTTCTCTTCATTTAACATCTAAAGGTCATAAAGTATATGTGAGGTAGCTTATTTTTTACTGTAACTTTGATCAGTGACAGCAGACATTATACTGGAAAATAATACTGAGAGACAAAGGACAGAAAGAGAAATAATAATGGTTTTGAGAAAATAAGGATTGTGGGAATAATACAGACATAGTTGCTACTACTCATACTTGAAATATGGTGATTAGCTTCAGCTAATTAGCTTCAGCTGGTGACCATCTCTGAGACCCTGAGTTAGCTAGTTAGGTGGCTTACTGTTTATTTGAATGAGATTTTTATTTTAAAAAGACTCTTACGACACATGGATTCTTATTAAAGTCCTTTTTCTTTTATCTTTCTTCTTTTTTTTTTTTTTTCTTCCTTTTTTTTCTTTTTTCTTCTTGCTTTCTTTTTTTTCCTCCCTTTCCTTATTCATACGAATTAACGACAGAGCTCAGTGATGGCCCGGTTCTCCTTGCTTGCCCTCACCCTGGTCTCCGTGCTCTGGGAGTCATGCACACCACTGGCAGCAGTCGCCACCCGACTGTGTAATTGCGGCCTCGGAGCAGGGAGCGGCAGGCGGCTGCATACCATGGGGTAGCTGTCTGGCAAGAGGCCTCCTCCTGCTTCACTCAGACGTGTCAGGACAGCAGCTTGAAATGCTTTGTGAAAATACAAAGTGAAATGAAAAGCTTCTTCCACTGCTATCCAGAGGCTGCAGGAGAGATGCCTCCAGAAGGTTAGGAAAAAGTTTTTTACTGAAAGAGTGATAACGTACTGGAATCATCTGCCCGGGGAGATGGTGGAGTCACCATCCCTGGATGTGTTTAAAAAAAGATTGGATGTGGCATTCAGTGCCATGGTTTAGTTGAGGTGGTGTTAGGGCATGGATTGGATTCGGTGATCTTGGAGGTCTCTTCCAACCTGGTGATTCTGTGATACCAGGAATTATTCCGGTGCTGTTCAAAAGTTCAAGGGACACAGGCATGCTCCATTTGCAGCTGTGTGGATATTCCAGAGGTCCACACCCTAAAATGAAGGAAAAATGGTATCTCAGTAGGTTTTCTACCATACTGAAAGTCAACAAGGAAGTTAGGAATGCCAAGTTGAAGAAGGAAGAGGGATTTTCTTGTTCCTGAATATTTTGTCAAAAAATCCTATTGCTGTATGACAGCAGTCAAAGGCTTATTGTAAAGGTGAATGAAAGCCTGGACGTACCTAAAGCAGTGGAACAAAAATTCATGAGATAACATTTTTACCATAGATAATCATTGTTCCAACAGAGACTGTATTACCCATGCATGACATGAGCTGAACATCTCCAGAGACAGTCATGGGAATTGTTGAATTCTCCTTTCTTTCCTTCTCATAAGAAAGTCACCAAAGTCAACAATACCTCACTGCACAAAAGAAAAGAGAGCAGAATTCAGCATCTGTTGTAGAAACAGAAAACTGAAAATATGAGTTCCATATTCTTATATAGCAGTGGCTTTCTTGTTCAAGTGTAAAGTTCTTATTTTACTCCTTTTTTTCCAATCTAGTTTTTATTTATTAAATACTGTAAGTTAATTACCAGGTTACACATTTTTTTTTGTCTTCTTTTAAATTGAAAATAAAGCTATTATATATTTCCCTGGTATTTTCCCTTTCACTCCTTCTGAGCTGAGAGGTAGAAAGTCATTCCCATCCTTGAGTTCAGAAAGCCATGTGTAGCATCATCTCAGGGTATGAAATCACTGGATGGAAGAGTAGGTGTTTATATTGTCAAATGAAAGGGGTCATTTTCAATAATATTCATTCATTCAGCCCTGATTAAAATTATTGAGATTATGTTTAATGCTTATTAAATGAGAGTAGAGTTATTTAAAAGTGTAATTCTTTTGCAAATCTCTGTTACAGAGCATACCTGCTGATTTAAAGGCATCCTGCTGAAGGTTTGCATTTCTAAACCTCATATGAATTTGAGGCATGGCTAGTGGGATGTCAGATGAATGAAAATTTTAGCTTACGTTGATGGCTGGCAAGAGACAGGATTCTATCTGCATATTTTAGGACTAATGAGAAGCTGTGTATTTTCTTTCAGCCAGGTCTCTGAAAAGTCCACGGATAAGAAGAACTTTTCACAGCATTAAAAATAGTGCTGTATAGAAATTTAGTCAGCATCCTCTTTTGGAGGCAATACATGAGATTATAAATAAAATGAAAAGGTTAATTTAAAATGGGGAAGCAGGTTCATAGGATATGAAGGAAGCTATGAAACAGGTTGAGGCTTTCTCTAGAAGGAGGACAAATATTATGCTTTTGGCCTCATTTATGTATTCTTCATATGCCACAAAATATTGTAGTCATGTCTGCTTTCTTTTGAGGTTTGGACATATTTAGTCATAACAGCAGTTGTGGCTTGCTTGAGAATCTTGCTGAGAATCTGTCTACTGAGTGTTTTACTTCTCTGTCTCATTAACCCCAGGACTATTCATTGTAGCATAAACTTTTGGTTCAGTTTTGGTGATGTATTTGCAGTTTCTCACTTTGAGGAGAAATTATCATATCAACATTTTGACTGTAGTGATTTGGGGATCTGTCTGATTTTGTAAAGCCTGAAAAAATTCCCAGAGGTACATTGAACACAGGGAGCTGTTCACACATACATACCAACTCTAAGGAAATTGTATCAGTAGGTCTTACCTGTGTAAATGAAGAGATATGTGTTCTTCTAGTCCAGTTTCCAACTCTGAGACACACCATGAAAGTGCCTTTTCCATCTCCTGTGTAGCTTTGTGAATACTCTCTTACTTCCCAACTCCAAAGTGATTGCTTCAGGAGGTCTTATCCAGAGAGATGTCACTCTTATTTCCTCTACTCTGGCCTTTTTATATGTGAAAGAAAGAAGCTGCTAAACACTGCATGCTCGAGACTGTGTATATACAGAGAGAGGAGGAACAGCTCCTTCTCACTTAAATACTTAAATGCCACTTACACTTTTGAAATTGCAAGGGCTCAAAAAAGTTTTGAACTGCCCACCTTCAGAAGGATGAATTTCATCCACACAGATCTCTAGCAATTCAGGAGTTAAATTCTGTGCTTTCCCAGAGAGTAGAATTTCCTCCTCCCTCATGTCTAATTGAAGGGTACATATCTACAATCTACTTTGAACAGATTTTGCATTTGCTGAGCCCAATGTAATATGTCAGATTAAAGCCTAATTGATATTAATTGTCAGTTTGACAGGTATTTACGTAATACACCTGTGATTTGTCCATGCTGCAACATCAAAGAACAATGTAGTCCATTGTTAATCTTGTAATTTTTTTTCCCTCCTGAAGACCAGATCATTGTTCAAGAGTAAATAAGACGTATCTTTCAGGAGGTTTGCATTGGCATGTTTCCGCCCCAGTTGTGATCTGACTAACAATAGAACAAACCTATGCTGATTTTGTAATGGCAATTCCAAAATGATCAGGAATCCCTTTGAAGCATGTGTTTTCTGATAAGCAAGTTCCAAATTCTCATCATCCTGCTATGAAACGGTCCTCTTACATTTTGTAGCATGTGGATTCTGACTCATCTTTGCATTATGCTCTTCGGTTTTATCTTGATGTAAGCCCCATTGACTTAATTACACTGGCATAAAGATGGAATGGGGAAATGGTCAACCACGCCCACTAACAAGTCCATCGTGAAAATATGGGAGGTGTTCTTTTGTCTTCAGGGAAATTTCGCCAGAATGGGGTGTTTCTTCTAGACAGACTCTTTGCTATTTTTAGCAACTTGCAAGAAAACTGAGGTGTATTCTCCGAATCATACCTCGGTGCAAAAAGGAGATATGCATCAGAAGGCTGTAACTAGAAATGGGAAATTACAAAGTAGGAACTTGATGTCTTTGATACGGCAGGGCACGGTGCTTCAATCAAAGACAGTATTGAATATAATTCTGACATTAGGTTTATTTTTAGCCAGAGTGGAGCATATGCAGTGTACAGTTACCTAAAGAAGAGATGAGGAAGAGAGAAAATCAGTCAGGATGGTAATTTAGGGCCACACTAAAATACAATGGAGGAAATGAAAAAATAAATGTTATTTTCATATCAAAATGCTAGGGGAAACTACAGTCCCTGTACTACAAAGGGCATGAGATCTTGAGGCTTCAGAAAGATTTGGATTGTGGTGTTCTTGAAACAAGGACTGCAGCATGAATTTAGAAAGAAAGTGCAGCAGAGGATATGAGTTTCCCTCACCAGCCGTGGCATCCTTGAGGGCTGTTTGGGCTGGTTTCTCTGAGACATGTAACATGATTCTCCAAACCCCAAGTTACGTCTAGCAGGCAGGATTTAACTTTTAACTGGCATGATTTCAGTTATATCAACAAAAGATCTCGGTCTCCTGCCACAAACAAACAACTCTAAATTAACTGGCCTGAATAATTGAACAAGGGGTTGTTTGTTTGTTTACTTCAATTACTGTTTGTGGTAGCAGTGGGTGGAAATGAAATCTTGCCACTGCTTTCTAACGTCTATCAGATTTGGAACTTTATTCCTCTCTGAACCTTTGCAATTCTTCACGATATTTTTTCCACTACTACTTCAATCTCCCTTTATTTTTCATTCCTGAGACTCTAATATATTACACTGGGCGTTGTAGTACTCTTGATCCAAGAACACTATTATCTTTTCAAATCTGTGAGACCAGGGGTTTTTTTCCTAGTTCTTCCTTTATTTGTTAATTATTTTTCCTACGTTTTTGAATCCTCTATATTTCTCTGAATTATTTTTTTCAGGCACTGTCTTTTCATTTTATCATATTCCAGCCTCCTGAACTCTGTGACATTATTGGTATGTCAGATGGACTAGTTTTGTTTCTTAAGATGTCCTTTGTTTAAAGGACATCTTTGTAAAAGTCCCCTGCTTTTCTCAATGCTCTACATTTGCATGCACAGTTGTAAATACGACTATCTTTTATTTTAAATGTCATTGTCACCATTCAAAAAATATTATATAAAATGTCATAAAAGCCTGGCTTTTCTTCAGTTTATCTTGCCATGCAACTCTTCCAGGGTTTACTGTTTAATCCCATGTTATCAGCGTGAAGTATTTGTTCTTTTGCTTTGGCCTCTCACTTTGCATAAGCTAGTGACTCCTTTGCTTTGTGTTTTTAATTCCTGCTCTATTTCTGTGAGCTCTCCAGCCTACTCTGCTCCATGCTTCTGTGCCTGTTTTACCCTACAAGTTCAATATGCTTTTCCCTATTCTGCTTGTTGCTGAACTGATGGAAACACAGACTTTCCACCTTCTTCCTCATTCCCAAGTAATAAATGCAGCCCTAGTTTACATACGTAACAACTGAGCTTTGAGCCTCCGTTCCACTTTCCATTCTTAATTTGGTTTCTGTGACCTAGTATTTGTCCAATCTCAGCCATCACCTCACAGCTCTGGAGCTGAGTCACGGTCCAGCTTGACTCTGGAGTGTTCAGTATTGGTGCTGAGGTTGTATTTTGGATGCTGTTTCATTGGTTCAGTGCAGGAATCTGCAAGAGCTGGAAGTATTTCTGCAGCTACCTGACATCCTGAAGGAGTTAGGGAGCCTGTAAAATACATGCCTGGTTGATGTCTATGGTTCAGAGATGCTCTCTGACCCTGCCTCATCCAAGGCTTGTGCTGTATGTTTAACAGTTGGCACTGCATGTGTGCCTGTGTATCTGAGGAGGCAGGAACAGACTGTTGAACACTGTTTCATCGACTCTTGTGGGCCAAAAGTGTGAATAACCTGTGTTTAATATGGTTGTCTAGGCTGTTTACATTGGCTTTTTGAACCACAGCCAAATTAAATTTCTGAGGAGGCTATTGCTTTCTAAAGATGTAACCCCCTATCTTTGTTCATCAGCTTAAAGTTATTTACTAATCATTACCTGTGTTTGGCAGAAGAACAGCAAATAAAACAGGTGCTTTGTGTTTTACATGGTCTTGGTAAATGTGTATTAAAATAAAACATCCTTTTATTTGAACAATATTCATAAGAGAGAATATTAATTATTATTAATGTTAGAATATTACTGTTTTGCTCTATGCCTTAGGAGATGACAGTCTCTGTGGTAGCATTAATTAATGTGTAGCTTGGCTGTGTAGGCAGAAAGCAAACAATCTCCTAGCAGGTTATTCAACATTAGCATACAGCCTTCCCTCTCGTACAGCACTTTCAAAGCGACTCTCATCCACTGTGCTGCAACCTTGTACTAACCTTATGTTAACAAATTTATAACTTGGAAATTATTCATGTTGACATCAGAATAATTACACCATGCAAAACCTGTTTAAAATTAGGTCCAAGGTATTTCAGTTTTAATTTTTAAAATGTGTTCTAAATAGTATTCACAGTAATTGATGGCTTGGGATTACTTTTCTGTTTCTAGTTCAAAATTAAGGTTTTGTAAAGGTTTTTAGTCTGGTTTTCCCCTCTCTTCTTTTTATACTTAAGTTGCTCCCTTAGGCAAAATCACTGATTTCCTATCTTCCCCTTACAACAATATGAACCAACAAACAAAGTTGTCTGCCAGTTCCTTCTTGAATATAGATTCTTTTTAATGCAAGCAGAGCATGCAGGAATCTCTTGCTTTACAAAACAGAAACTGCCTGTCTGTCTATCTGCCTGTGTACACAGAGAAACAAAAATACACTAGAAAATACACCAGAAAAACATTTAAAAGCCAGAAACCATATACATGAGTTAAGGGAACCTTATTAGGGTACAAAGTCAAATATCTTGAGGCTTGGTAATACAAGCATTACAAGAGCTTAGTTTTTTTCAGAGATTACCTGCTTGCTTTGTCTAGCCAATATCCAGAGCATGTGAGATGTTTCAGGGATGTTGGACTGCCCAGAAATTTAAGCTATCCATCCTCAGCAGATCTGTGCTGGGCACGTGCAAACTGCCACATTTTTGTTTTTTCAAAGGCACATGAGTTGACCAGGCTGGGGTGAACTTTCACCAGAATGGCAGAACACATCCACATGGCAAAGCTGAAAAAAATCTTCTTGTTTTGAGTCCCAGCTATAAAATACAGTAGGACTAGAGCTTTCTAAACTGTCCACAGTTTTCTTTTGACAGTAACTGAGACATGATGGTGAAGTAACACCCAGGAGAGATACCCAGGAGCCAGGGATGGAGCCTTCAGGTCCCATTCTTCCTCCATTCCACTCAGACTCATACAAAAAGGGGCTAGGGGCAAGAGGGACCTCTCCAACACAGAGTCACAGGATACAGCTTCTCAATACTGTCCTGAGATGAAGAGAAAAAGGAGGTGCAGGTGGACACACAAGCTCCAGGGCTGCTGAAACACCACTGGGAAGCCTTTGTTAAAGGCTGGATGAGGCCCTGGCAGCTCTGTAATGGGAGAAAGCTGAGCCCACCAGCAGCCCAAAACAAGGAAATATTTTTCCTGTGAGACATTTTCTTGGAAATCTGCTCAGTGACACAGTGGTTAGGAGCATCCTTATTGGTCTCCTGTCTGCTGTTGCTGCTTAGAAGGAAGCCCTTGTCGGATAGTTCAGGTGAGCCAGTGGCCTAAAGTCATCTCAGGGGTATGTGTTCACTGGGAGGAGAGCCTCCTGGAAAGGAGTGAGCTTGTCTCAAACCTTCCAAAGCCCCACAGCCATTCTGTGACAGCCAGGCAGCTGAGCCCAGCCAGCCTTGGGAACGCGGGAGCCAGGAGGAGGAAGTGGATGAGAGGTTGGGGTGGCAACTGGGAGCTCAGATGACAACTGCTCGTGCAAATCCAACGTACATGGGTTGTGCGTGTTGCTGGTGTGAAGATACATTTTTAGAAAATGTTTAAGTAGCACCAGAGGCAGTGGTGTGACCTGTAGATGACTTCTCCATTTATAACTATGGAATGTAGAAGAAAGGGGGGGAAAAAGAAAAAAGCCATGCAAGAGATACCTCTATGACTAATTCATGTCTTCTGTAGAGAAACTTGCATTTCTTACAATTAAAAGGGAATTTCCTAATTTGGCTTATTTTTAAAAAGTTATTTCCAAGATTGACACAACATTGATTTCTCCTTACCTGGATTTCAGATTGCTCTGAACATTTAAGTCTGCTGAGTTTTTACTGAAAATCCTTCAAGAAGAGCTCATTTTGCAGCTTCTAGAGCAACAGACCTTCTTGAGCCTGTGACAGCTAATAACTTACCCGTTGGTCAGGTGTTACCAGTAACAATATTCTTTTCTCTTCAGTTCTCCTGCTTTATAGCTGTAAAGAATCACAATTGCACTGGGATTTCTTTTTAAAGAAAACTGACTTTAATATATCTCTTTTCACTTGTATGTGGTAATGGGATGACCAGTGTACTCTCCTGATTGTTTTCAAAAGCCAAACAGAACCTGCTGATGTGAAGTTTTAACTCCTACACTGGTGCCCTTATAAGCTCACACATTCCTTTGCAGTCCCTTTTGGTGAAAGACAGCCACAGGACAGTCCTTAAAAGTCATGGCTGTGTTTCACATAGTGTGATTATATGTCATGCCTTCAGTGGAAAAAAAAAAAGATTTCTCAGTTTCTATTAAAACAGACAAATCAAAACAATCCCAAAATCAAGGCAGAAGGAACATAGCATCATTCTACTCGTAAGCCAGCATCATGATTTTTGAAGGTTTGGATTTGACAGCTGATCACCTTTGTATGTAGCCTGCAAAGGTCCATTCTGATTTTTTGGGGTTTTCATGCATTGCAGGGAAGGTAGCCTGAACTTGTCCCACCCATTGATGGATCCTGCACAAGCATATTTCAGTATCCACCTTGATTTAGAGGGATTAGTTTGAACAAGTCCTAATGAATCTCCCGAGATAATATCCCCTGGGGAAGGCAGGAAACCCTTCAAAATAAAAAGGTAGCGATGACTTTGCAACATTACACATAGCAAATTTATTTTCATGGGTAGTAGAAGCATGAACAGGGGAAATATTTTTGCCTTCATTCTACTAGGATTCCTGCACCTTGGTCCCTCCATGACATCAACAGCAGAGCTCCTGCCTGGAGAAGAAAATAGGAAATACAGAATACTTATATTTTTCCAGTGCAAATACTTTCTCCCCCAGAAGACCACTTTGGTCTTCCTATTATAAAATGTAAACACTTTTTTATAGTTTGAGTATAACCATGCTTTAAACAGCTGCTGCCTCTCACCTGTGCTGCAGCTCTGTTTCTGCGGTGAATTAAGCCCTCTCTTCACAGACTGCACATCAATTGCAATTTTTAAAGTGCTTTGGGATCCTTTGGGTTGAAAAGTATGATATAAATTTAAGATATTAAATCGTTAAGAAGAATAAGAGCATTACCAGATGCTGATGCTCGTGTTATAGCCACGCTGTTAACAGCAAGTTGGGAGATACACTTCATCTCTGTAGCAGGTATCACAAAATCGTTTTCATTAACTGCACATTGAAACTCATGAGGATGTTTAGCCCCAGCTAATCCCACTGTACAGCAGTCCAGAACTTGCCTGATCTTATAGCTAGGAATTTTCTTCTAACCTCCCATTGTACTGGCATTTTTAGCACGTTTATACCCCTCTGCTTTTATACCACTGTCCTTCACTTAAATAGTTCTGTCCTTTGATGATGCTGTAGCATCTTCCCCCAAGTGATGTCATAGCATGTAGCTGTTTCACCTCCCAAGTTTTTGTATGGTTGACTAAAGAAACAAAATTTGCCCTTGTGTTGTTATAGGATGTTTCCGCACCCCTTGACCATCCTTACAACTTTCTCTTTATCTGCCCCAAATCCAGTTTGTTTGCTTTTGGCAACACTACCAAGAGTAGTTTTTGAATACTACACAGTATTTGAAATAAAAGACGCATCAACTAGTGTCTCATACGCTAGCAGTAGTGCTCCCCTACTTTAGCTGGAAACAGGTCATCCTACGCATGCAGATTATGTGTCCCTTCGTGGTTGCATCACACTTCTGATTCACAGTCACCCGTGATGAACTCATACCTCCAGGTTCTTCTTTACACCAGTTGTTTCAGAATACAGTGGGCCTTTTGTTTTCAGTCTCTGAGTGAATTATCTCAAGCTTTTTCCTCTTGACTCTCACCTCTTCCATGGTGGCAGACTTCAAGCTGAGCCAGTTTTTTCTTTCTAACCCGAGCCTCCCTGTACAGATTTTCCTCAAATTTAAGTCATCATTCATCTTCTTCAGCTTATTTGTAATACTTTTGACTTAATAGAAAATGATTCTTAAGGCTGATAGTGACAAATCCAACCAACAGCTTCATGCCAGCCAAAGACTTCCCCTTTTCTGACCTGTTGCCACCCCTTCATAGATGTTATTAATCCCCTGCTGTACCTCATCTTCTCCAGCTTAGCTGTTACTGCAGTTACTAGAAGGATAAATCATAGAATTAGAATAGTTTAGGCTGGAAATTATATCTAAGATCACTGAGTCCAGGCATTAACCTATCAGTGCCATGGTGACCACTAAACCATATCCCCAAGTGCCATGTCTGCTCATTTTTTGAACACTTCCAGGGATAGTGACTCCACTACTTCCCTGGGTAGCTTGTTCCAATGCCTGACCACCCCTTTAGTGAAGACATTTTGCCTGATATCTGATCTAAACCTCTCCTTGGTGCAACTTGAGGCCATTTTCTCTCACCCTGTCACTCGTTGCCAGGGAGAAGAGACCAAGCCCTGCTTTGCTACACCCTCCTTTCGGGTAGTTGTGAAGAACAGGAAGGTCTCCCCTGAGCCTCCTTTTCTCCAAGCTAAACAACCCAAGCACCCTGAGCCACTTCTCATCAGACTTGTGTTCCAGACCCTTCACCAGCTCTGTTGCCCTTCTCTGGACATGCTCCAGTACCTCAATGTCCTTCTTGCTGTGAGGGGCCCTGGACACAGGATTTGAAGTGTGGCCTCACCAGTGCTGAGCACAGGAGGACAATCACTGCCCTGCTCCTGCTGGCCACACTATTGCTGATACAGGCCAGGGTGGCACCTGGCCAAGGTCACCTGGGCACACTCCTGGCTCATGTTCAGCCAGCTGTCAAACAGCACTCCCAGGTCAGTTTCCCCGATCAGCTTTCCGGCCACTCCTCCCTCAGCCTGTCCCACTGCGTTGAGTTGTTGTTATCCAAGGGCAGGACTCGGCACTTACTGAATCTCATACAATTGGCCTTGGTCCATCAATCCAGCCTGTCTATATCCCTCTGCAGCCTTCCTACGCTCCAGTAGATAAACACTCACACCCAAGCTGGTGTCACCTGCAAACTGGATGGGGGTGCACTCCATCCCCTCATCCAGATCATAGATAAAGATGTTAAACAGGACTGGCCCAAAACACTCACTGCTGGGGAACACCACTTGTAACCAGCTGCCAGCTGGATTTAATTCCACACTCTTGGCTCAGCCATCCAGTCAGATTTTTACCCAGCATCTATCCACTCCATCATTAGCCAAATCAGCCTGTAATGTCCCCTGTCATGCCACAGCTAGACCACTCTTACTAGCAAATGTAGGGTGAAAGCTACTCGGATGCTTCCATATTTTGCTGTAAACTGTGAGACAGAAGTACCTTTTGTAATGGCAGGGCATGGCTAGGTAAATCAACATTGGTTTAGAAAGTTTGCAGTAAAGAGTTGACACCTTTTTTTCCCTTTTTTTCGTCTCTGAATTCATAGTCAAGGTCATTGGGTTTGTTCTATCTCATCTGATCCCAAAAGGAGAGAAACAGAAATGCTTTCTGCAAGGCAAGCAATTTGTGCAAGTCTTCTTTTAATGTTGAGTTTAAGTTTTGTCATTTAAATGTGTAATTTACTTATTTGCAAAAAAGGACCCTGCTTTAATTTGAACACTAAAGAACTCTACATTATGTTCTAGATTGCTTTGTGCATCTGTATTATGTAAAATTGTGCACCAGGTTATTTTTTTTCCCTTACCTGCATTTCCTTCCTGCAGTGGCATTTGTTTAACAAAAGTCAGATGCTGCTGCTTCTAAGAATAACCAAGGTAAGGGCTCAGGTAAATTAGTTCTTAAATAAGCTTCTCCAGAATTATTTTAGTAACAGTAGTTGTTGGTTGGATTGGGTTTCTATGTTAGTTTTGGGGTTGTTTTCTGTTGTCTGATTTTTTTTTTTACATGGGTATTCTTGTTTTAATAGATTTCAAAACAGTAAAACAAGTTAGTAGTCTTGTTGGCTTTTTGTGCTTTATGTTTCAGTGCTTTGAAGCATGTTTTCCATAAGCATGGAACCATCACATTTTCCTTAATGTGCTTCTTCTTCTTCTTCTTTGCACTTCTAGCAGCAGTTCCACTGCACAAAACTTCTGTTTTAAAATGAGTCATATCACTCCTGGATATTTCTTTAATTTTTTTCCAATTCTGGATCAGAGGTTTAGCCTTGAAGAGCTTTGACTACTTCTATACTTCTGCTAAAATTAGCAGGAATCTGCTCAACTTCAAGTGTGTTTTTCTGCATCGGGGCCAGAGCACTTGCAACCTAGCAAGGTGAAGATCCATGTTCTGCTGGTTTATCTCCCATTGTTTTATCAACATTTGCAGTACCAAACCACTGATTTAGCATTCCATGGAAGGCAATACTGCTGAGTCAAGCATGATGTTACTTTCATTCTTATCCTTACAGTTATAAGCATGTCCCCCTTTATTCAGCCTAGCCAAGCTTTGTTGGCCATATGCTGTACCATATGCTATAGCTCATGTGCTGCTTCGTAGAAACTTTTGATAGGATTATCTGAATTATCCTCAATGTGAAATAGACCAAACTTTATTAAAAATAAATCTGAAATGCCAGGGTAAAGATGCTCATATTTTATGGGAGATCTCAGATAGGTGATATATCTGGAAGGGCTTTGGTTTGTGGAGTGCTGGGGAGGAGTTCTTTTCAATAGGGGGTGAATTCAGTTTGAGATTTTTTTCATTTATTTTGTTTTTTAACTCTAAATCTCAGTATTCGGGAACAATGGTGTGAAATAAACACAAATCTGTTGCATTTTTAAAAACTGTTTTAGTCCTGTTTCTAACTCCTCTTGTGCTGACATTCTACAAACTGGTTTTCTAAAAGGACTGTCACCATCAATTTTGCTTTTTTAAAGGACTTTAATTCTTTCAGCATGTTCATATGGTTTTATAAAGCCCCAGATACATGGCAAATCCCCTTGGTGTTGTAAGACAAGATTGCTGTTAAAAAATGTTTAGGCTTAGTCAGCTTCTTCTCACTACTGAAGTCATGAGGGACTCTGGGAAATGGTGTTTATACTAAGCTTAAATTGATAGGGCAAGTTTAATGCAATCAGGTCAAAGGTACAACTGCTTAGCTAGTCTCATCAACCACTCGGGTTTCAGCATCAGTTTATAAGAAAAGGCCTGTAATGATAACATCTGGCTGTGAGCGCACGGGCTGCATTCTCCGTGCAGTGATTGAATGTAATTTAATGGTGGGGAGGAGCAAACTGAAGGGCAGCTCCATTCCTGAATTATGATCCCCAATAGATAAGGTACAACTGCCAGACTTTGATCACCCCTGTTATCAATTCACTTGATGAAGAGCCTTTCTCCAATATAACCTGGATGGAGATGTCTTCCTTGGAGGGAGGAGTGTGGTCCACCGAAAAGGCTCGGGAGGGGGGATGTCAAGTCCAGGACAAAACCTGGTGGTTTCCAAGCGCATACGTGTGTGGCTGATTGCTGGCCAGGCGCTACTTTGAGCGAGTGCTGAGTGACCCAGGACAGCGCTGAGGAAATGTGCTAGACAGAATAACGGATTGGGCTGCCCTCCTAACGTGAGAAAGCATAACGCTCGATTACATATTTCCTGCCTTGCGCTGTCCAAGTTGGTGTGTGGCAATTTAAATATTCAAGATTACTGCCAGGCAGACCCCAAAATATATACGCATTAGGGGAACATAGATACCCAAGACATCCTGAGGGATTTTAATCATAGGCAAGTCTGGTCTGCTGATCCTGATTCAGACACTAAGGCAGGCTTTTTCATACAGAACACGTCTGGGTTTGCTGGCCAAATAGGATTGTCAACAAATAGGTATTGCCTTCTTTGCATTATCTGTACTATATTTAAAATTTCCTATCATATAACTTAAATTTCTTCTGTGAAAAGGTTTTTACATTTTTCTCCACCCTGGCTGGACTTTTGTTAAATGTCTGTCCGCAGCTGAAGAATTTGGGAAATTTCAGTCAAAATAATTTCCAATCATCATTACAGAAAAAGAAATTTAAATGGCTTGTTACCAATTGACATTGGTAACATTCTGCTTTGAGGCAAGCACTTGAAATGGGATGATGCTGTGATTTGTATGTCACTGACATACTTCTTTTCTTCCTGTGAAAATCACTGCATGTTATGAGATTTAGAAAAAAAAACCACAATTTGTACACATTTAGCAAAAAGTCTTTAATTTTTCTGGGTAAAATGTCAGAGTCTTTAATTCATATTTAACACATTCAGCCTTCTGTTGGTGGTAAATGGGATGCATTCATTATTTCTGAGAATCATCAAGCATGCTCCCTCCATCCTGCCATTAAGTTGAACTGAATGAATCTGAGCCAACATATGGCAGTTTTTGTGGTTAGGGGAACCACTTGGTACAGAAGATCAACATTGTCTCTCTTCCCAAGTTTGCTTATACTGTATTGCTTACACTGAGGCTACACAGACCTCAAAGCCTGCAAGGTTAGTGATTATCTGACCTAACTGTTTTCAGCAAAGGTCCCATTGAATTTCCTTGGGTTGCAAACAAAACAGGGAAGCAGGTTCTCAGTTACATCTGTCACCCAAAAAAGGAGCGTACTCTCCTTTGTCTCAAAGAGCACGTGTGGGTGGGCTGTCTGTGACTGACAACATTAAGAAGATCCATAACAGCCAATGTGGGACCCAAATGTTGAATATACCCAGCCTCGTTTCAGCCTACGAGTCTTTGTAATCACATATGGCACAAGCTTTACTCTAGATGGGGGCATGCATTTTTTCCATTTTCTCTGCACATGCAGAGAACTGTTTCCATAAGGATGTTCCTTATGCTGTGTTTACATTGGGTTTGCTGATATTCAGGTGGGGATGCCTGTCATTTATGTCAGATGAGTGTAGGACCATTCTTGGCAGTCAGCAGATCTCTGTGTTTATCTGACATTCATTAGGTAAGAAAATTCAACATACAGCTTAGGTTGGTAAGATTTGCCATTCCTTTTGAGGAACCAAAACCCAGGGAGACCATTCAACTTGCTACAGATCAGTGGCAGGACAGACCATGGGATCTGCTTTCTAATCATGAGAAAGCGTAGTTCTGCTCCTGGGCCAAGGCACATCCTGTTGTAAGATCAGCTCTTGAACATGATAAAGTGTAGCATTTTGCACTCTTTTTTCTTGAGAAATGTATTTTACTATGGGTAATTATAAATCAGATAGTAAACCACTTTCTAATGGCATAGAAAACAGTTAGCCAAAGCGTGGCTCACAATTCTTCCACAGCTTTGAATTGTCTCGGTAGGTTTCAGAGCTCAGCTTAACACATGTAATGTGTCTTCTCATATGGATGAGATGAGGCCCTACTTAAAGTGGTAATGATTATATACACCATACTTCTAAATGTATAAACTGCTTTTGAACATACTGGAAAAGCTAAAATACCAACTGCTAAACCAATGAATCATACTTTTTAAGGGAGTGTTTTTATATATAATATATAAAATCCAACTGTATATGTATAGGCAGAGTGAATACTTACACATCACATGTGTAAGATGTAAATGATCCTGATGAACGTGACTGAAGTAAATTATGTTAATGCTTCAGTTAGAACTATTTCTACATTAATTTCAAAATGTTTTTGTTACAGTGTAGATTCAATGTCAGGAAGATGAAGGAATCTGGGCTTTTAACTGCAACCTCCACATTGCAGTGTGACTCTATGGGGTTGTTGAAAATTAAACATTTGGTTTAAGCATTAAACACTTAAATTTTCTTTTTAATTCCTAGGCCTGTGTAAAAGCAGATTGGGAAGTGGTTTACAGTACTTCCTATTGGGGACTTCCACACAGACAATGTCAGAAACGACATCACTTTTCTGCTAGTTACTTTTATTACTTTTCAAGAAAAAGTCTTTAAAATGCCAGCATGTAATTTTCCTGGTGACAAGCGATAACCTTTATGAAAGGTCATTTTAAGGTAATTTCTTGTAAAGGTCATTTCTTTTAAGGTAAAGATGCTTTCATCCCACCTCCAAGTTAGGGGACTTTATCAAGGGAAGCAACCGTCCCTCCCCAAGTCTTGCCACCCCAAAAGGTGTGGAAGGATTAATCACTAGAGGCAATTGTTGTGTTCTTGGCTACCCTTCTCCCTGTTCAGAGCTTGTGATGAATGGTCTTGCAATTGGTCCCATGGTGAAGGGACCTATCTGCTGGAAGGGTGGCCTAAGCTATGGTGTCATCTCCTACTAAGGATACCTCTTGATTCTTTTCTTATTTCGTGCTCCAAGTATCTCTTCCCAGGTGAAGGACCGAGGACAGAAGGCATCCTTCATGCTGCCTCTGCCACCACTGGCATTAGACCCCATCTTGAAGGTACTTGGGCGAGGGATCACCTAGCACACGGTCAATAACAGAGTGGGAGGAGAAGCCCCAGTCGATAAGTGAGAATGAAAAAAGCTTTCAGAGAAGTGGGGAAGGGAAGAAGCAGCAAAAGTCTGAAAACACCAGTAGGACAAATGAATGGAATATATTTTAAGCAAAGACATATGAGGGAGAAAGGTACATAAATGAAGGTGATTTAGAGGGGAATAGGGCAAGTGGAAAAGAAGTGTTCAATGAAGGAAGCAGAAACAGCCACGTGGAAATTAAGAGAGATCATGACTTCTTAAAAGGGAAGATATATGCCAAACTTAGGGAGGGTGTAGGGAACATTTTTAAGAGTATTGTGGCACTGAAGTACAAAGTTGTATTAATCAAAAAATTTTCACCGTCCGTCAGTGAGAACTGGAGTGCCATACTTACATCAACCTTATTTACCAAATTGAGGAATGCAATAATTGAGAACAGAATGGAGCTTGGAGGACCAGTTTGAATATGTGATGGACAAGGGAAACAATAAGACAGATAATCTGGTATGGTTTCATGCCATGTTTACAGCAGACTCTGCCTTCCACTAGGTAGAGTAACCAGCATCCCCAGCTATGGCTGGATACGTAGCAGTATCTGCAAGCATAGGTTAATCCAGCTTTGTGTTCCCTCAGTCTGAGCTGGGCATGTTGACTAAGACAACTGTAGCACACATTTCTTTTCTCCTCAAAGTGGCATGAGCTCTGTGAGAGGTTCAGGGTTGCTTTATCTGCTTGTGCCAGGTCCTTCTGTGGTTTCCAGGCTCTTGGAAAGGTACCCCTGTTGTAGGACACTCATCTAATTTTCTGCTACTTGAGTGCACTGAAATCATCTCAGATAGTCTATTATAGTGTTTCTGTGCATAAATTATATGGGAAATAAACAAAAGCATGTGGATTTAGTACAGGCTAATTCTTATTTTTAAATAGAATGTAATTTGCTATTGGCAAATTAATCTCATTTATCCTAGTTTCATTTGTTTAAACAATGTGAGTGGAGTTATTCATGTGCAAAGGAGTTGGCAAATGCTGCCAAATCCACTAATAAATCTGGCTGCTGAACATAGCATTTGGAAATGGAGTTATTTGCCATTCTCATTTTGTAGTATGCTAATTTCCAAGAAAACCCACTATGATATTAGAGAAAATTATGGCTTCTCCTGGAGAAAAGGCAGGAAGAAATTATTAATCTGCCAATATTGTACAAGAAGAAAACTGTAGTGAGCAAGATAGATTTGCAGGTCTGTACTCTTTGTCAGCGGTGGAAATGGTCCCACTGACCTGTTGCAGAGTATATTTAAAATCCAATTCTGTGTATTTCTATTCATCTTCTCATTTTTAGAACTTTCAGTTAAAAGTTACTGACAGTGCTCCAGCTCTTTTGTGCATACATGCATGTGGCTACAATAACTATATAAATCTTTGCCATACTTAAGAATTCTGGGTTAGGGGATCTATCCCACATGCTTCAACATTGAAGTGGCTGCAGCGTTTTAATTGATCTCTGTAGAATATCACAGTGGTATTATCTTCATAAGAGAGCTGTGGGCTGCCCTGGCGGCCTGCCAGCAGCGCAAGAGCTGTATCACATTCACATGGGATGGACCTTTGGCGCCGACACAAAGGCCGTGTGTCCTACAGACCCTGCAGGTCCCAACATGCACTGAGCCACCTCAGTGCAAGCAGAAGCACCAGGAACTCTGCCTTTTCTGCAGCCAAGGTACCCGTCTGCCTGCCGGGGTGACAGCAAGCAGCATTCCAGCTGCACCACTTGTATGCTAAGCAAGCAGTTAAAAAAAAAACCCAGCAGTGCAGCCAGTATAATTATCTTTCATCTCACCTGAGTTCAAAAGCAGGGCTTTCCCACTGCCACTCTGTTTTCTTAGCCGTCTGCTCCAGAACCACTTTGGCTGTTGGTGGTTTATGTGGAAAATTAAAGGGGGAATGTCTATCACGGCTTCCTAATGACATCTAGGGATTCTTTTATATGCTAAGTCATTCATATCTTTTACAATTTAAAAGCACGATGACATCATATACATAATAACCATACAGGACTGCCTGCATGTTTGCAAATAAGTGCTAGAATTCATGACAATCTTTTTTTCTCATGCCAAAGATGATTGAGTAATTCAGGTCCATATTCTCCAAGAACTTTCCCTGTAAATAGAAATGCCTCTGCCTCTATCTGTTAATTGCTAATAGAGTCCACAGATACTCGCATGTTGCAAGCTTGTATTTATTAATTATTTACAAATTACAATAGAAGAATCATAAAAAGAATTATTATGGGAAATTATTTTCTATCAACTCTCTATACATTTGCAAATGATAAGTAACATTCCAGCTCTGCTTAGGGACTCTTAGGTATTGAGCTATTGCAGCTTCAGGTGAATAACAAATATTTTCTTACTTATACACTTACAGTATAAATTCTTACTTATACACTTACTGTATAAATGTTGCTTAGTTAATCTCTTCCTGTCTTGATGCTGTGGCTGTGTGTAATACAAAGAATCTGTATTTCGAACATTCCAACAACTTTGTATCACTGTAGCACACTTCATTAGCTAACCCAGACTGAAACCAGGCAATTCCTTTTCATTATTTATGGAGCTGATGTTAAGTAAACATGAAAAGTGAAACAGAAATATGTTAAAACATGCTTGTATCATTTTATTACTTTGATTATATCTCTGTGCATGACTGTATCCTCACCTGACGCTGATACAGGGTGTATTTCTTCTTTCACTCATATAAATGTACATGTAGTCTGCTAAAAGGAAGATCTACTGGTTTGTGGGTTGGGGTCTTTTTAAGGCTAACAAAAATTACATCAATTTAAACACATTTAGGACTTCAAAAAGCCAATCTGTACCATGAAGTGTTTCTATATAATTTTGTTTCAGTTTTAGGGAAGGAAGTTAGTGCATCCATTCTCTGCTAGCACTCATGAATTTGCATATCATGTAAGATCAGTGTACAATATCTCTGAAATACCTGAAAGTGCACCAAGCTTTGTATTTGAAATTAGGCCAGCATCCTGACCTGATAAACTCATGGTGTTCAGCTCTGGTTCTGTGGAACACTATGTCAGACCTATGTGGTTGCATGAAGGTGACACAGCAAAATCCACAAGTCCTCTAGGCATTGATTTTGGACAAAAACACCAGCCTGCACCTCTTGGAAGTCCAGTGATGTCAGCAAAACGAGGCTAGCTCATCACATTCTTGAAAGCCTGATTTAAAAATCACACTTAAACAGACATCCCAGTGTTTGCTTTTATTAGGTGTACTTATGCTGTTTGGTGAAACACTATTCCCTGCCCATGACTGGTTGCAACATGGCTTGCTGTATCCAATAACAGAGCTGTTCACCATCCTGGGGCCTTCATGCTGTGTGCCTCTCAAAGTGTGTAGCAGTGGACACCCATGATGAAGCAGGCGTTTACTTCCCTGCTCACATGCAATATTCCACTTGCAGAGTAAGTGTTGTCTGTAATGATTTCGGCAAACATAAGGCGTGGGCAGAGTTGTCTTTGCAAAGAATGGGAAACACAATCCTCAGTTTCTAGCAGGTGAAATATGACCCTCTTAACCAAGGTCACACCTCTTAATCACTGCACATCTATTTTGAATTTGACGTAATTTAAACTTGTGCATCTCCTGTTTCTGATTATGGTGCTGTTCTGAATGTTTGGATTTCAACACAGTAAGATGGCTGCAGTTGAAAAGGACATATTTCCTTTTTAGTTCCTGTGAAACAGTGGTCCCATGGATGCACTTCAGCCTACTAGAACACAGGCCCTATTTATATGAAACAACCCAAGATAAAATACAACCAGTTTGCATCCCATGTCCCATCTTTTCAAGCACATTCTGGTTTAAAGCAAGTGGGCCAAATTCCTTCCCAGCATAGCTTCATAGAAACCCATGAGTTTCATTCAGCAAGTAGCCAAATATAAACAGTGTTATAGAAAAGGTTCATTTTGAATCAAACATGGAAAACTTTTGAGTTAGGATGATACCTGAAAATATTTGCTCAGTGAGATGAAGGCATTGAAATACTTGGGTAGATTTACCTTAGAGTTTATACTAGCTCTTGTGCAAACGTCACGGTGGATCAGAGCCATGGATACTTCTGCCAAGTAGTATCCATGTAGTCCTGCCCACAGGACCAAGCAGTGCAGGAGAGCAGTGACCAAAGTCCACTTTGCTTCAGCGAGTTGTCAGCAGATGGCCCTCAAAATGGGACATGCTCACTGGGAAGATTAAATGGTTGTAAAGGGAGCAATGACCTAACATATTGCCTTTCCTTCAGGAGATGGCACCGTTTTGAACATACATGAAACTCAGATGGGAATTAAACCTGCAGAAATCAAAGCCCTTTCTCCACCAGCTTCCATCTGCTAATAATTCCTCTCTCAAAATAGGTTTCTTTAAAGGTCTAAAGTTTCTTTCTTCCAGTTCATATTTAAGTGATGCAATGACAGGAGACACCCTAGGGTGTTACCACACTTCAAGAGGTGACTTCAAGGCCAGCAACACTCCCTGCGTGCAACACTATCTTGCAGTATTGTCTCATACCATTGTTCGTTGTTGCTTAAATATTTGGAGAGGTGTGTCATGTTTTGTTATTGCCCTTCAGCCTTTTGGAGAGCACAGAAGACAGATCTCTAGTGGAATAGTTCAGCACTTGACAGTGACTTCAAAATTCTTCACCCAAGATTTGTCCAGACCAAAGCATTTAGCAGGACATACCAAATACCTTTCACACTTATAGTAATTTGTTTAATTTGTATACAATTTATTTTGATTCATCGTTGCTTCAAACTGCATTTTAGGAAGAGTGACAAGACTGAACTCATGGAAAGAGATCCTAATTTTTAGACCAATATAAACCACTAGGAGCTCTGTTAAACACAGAACTGCCAAAAATCAAAATCTGGGTTCTACAGTTCTTGGCATAGGGAAAGCTGCTCAAGTTTGGTTCCCATTAGTTATTTAGCACTTCTAGTATTTTTGTGGCTTCTGTTGCTTCATTCAACTAATTGCCAGGATCTTGAAGAATTTTATTCCATGGAGACAAATGCTGTATTGTTTTTTCCAAGCACTGTTAAATCAGCAGGAGTTACTTCTATGCAATATTATAATAGCATTTGTAGTAATACAGTATGTGTTTATTACTCAGTTAAAACTATGTCCGTGGCCAAGCTATGTCAAAACGATACTGTGATTCTTCAATAGCCAATGAAAAACTAATCATACACTCCAATTTGTGCGAGCATTGTTCCCCACGCACATACTCACCCACTCACAGGAACGACTTATTAAATGCTGCCTTCTCTTTCCTGCCAGCAATGAAAGCAGAAGTGCCTCTTTACATTAGTGTCCATTTTAGACACTTACTTGGCAGAAGTATTTCTCGTCTCTGTTTGCAGGTGTTTGTAAGCATTGCCCATCATAATGCTCAAGGACAGAAATTGTCTCTGTGACAGCCAAAGCACGCTTTCAGGTCCAGGCCTCAAAAAAAGCAAGTTGTAAAAATGTGGCCTTTGAGCATCATGAATAAGAGCAAGCAGGCAATGAGGCAGAGTAGCAGCAGCCGTATGTTCATTACCTTTGACTTTAGAATGCTTGGCAGAGATGTGTCAAGTGTTTCATTCAGCTCTTCACTGCTGTGCAAACATCTGTGCTAAAATTTAACTTCCCTCATATAGAATTTAAAGAGAAAACAGCATTCTCTTAAAAGAGGACTCAAATCTCAGCGATCTGGGATAAGAATGGAATTTAAGGTTCAGAGTAACCCCCGAGTCATGCGGCAGATGGATCCAGTTAGCCTCAGTTAAAATATGAGAACATCGGTCTGGTTTGGCAGAGAGATATTGCAGCAGGGGTGGGGACAAGGCCTTCAAGGAGAAAGTGTAGTAGTAAGCCCCAGTGCAGAATCTTGAAAAACTGAAATGTTTGTCTTCTTACTGAAATTAGCTATCATGAAAGACATATTTTGACCATTGTACTAAAAGAAAGGTGCAGGATGGACCCTCCCCAGATACAAGTATCAGGTAACATCCTGACTTTAGAAGAAAGAAAAGATGCAAATTTCTTTCCCTTTTCTTGGCCTTCATCAGAGACTATCCAAACTTTTATTGTATCAACAATTAAAGACATAACCAGATAAATGGAGGCTGGCTCCTTAAAAGCATTGTAGAAAAACCATCAAATACCAGTTTGATTATCTGACAAAAGGAATTTCTCCTTATAAAACAGAAGCTTCTGTCTTCCCATGTGTGAGGACACTGCTTACATAATGTAGAGAACAACTGAAATAAAAGAAATTAATAACCACGTGGAAGAAAAAGGTGGCTCATTTCTTCCTTTTTTTTTTTTCTTTTTCTGAGAGCTGGTGCTTGTAGCAACAGAAGAATCTAAAACCATGTGCTTTCTTGATTTTGTAGATATAGGCCTGTTTTTCAGAGGTCTTATACTTTTACAATGAAATATGAGTTTTTAAATAGAAATACTTCTTAACTTGAAATAGCAGTGTCTCCTCTGCAGAATGAAATAACAGTTCTCTTAGATAACTTGAATATTGTAGGAACAGTGGCAACACTTGCATGCATCTGCTTACTTTCTGTGGATACAGGCAAGACATTCATTGCTTATTTCAAACTCCCAGTTTCTGATTATACCCCTTAGCTTAAATTCAGTAATTATGATAAAAAACAAAAGAGTGAAAGATGATGTAGTGCTTGCTGTCTCCTTTCCATTCTGTAGTTCAGGCCCTACTTCATCCCCACCAGTGCATTGTTTCCATCCCATTAGTACTTTATTACATGCAGCATGATCTAGGTCTTGAAGGGGCATTGTTTGCACACAAACAAGCAGGTGTTAAAGCTCCTTTCATCATCTTAATGACACATAAGCATCTCTAGGGCCTTCAATGAGAGCACTTACTTCTCAACAGAGAGACAACCCATCTATTTGCTAAGTGTAGTCCCTATTCCTGCCCATTTTGTCCTTATGGATGCAGAGCAGAGCACTTTCCTCCATCACTTAATCTTTGTTTCTCTTCATCCATGCTCTTCCCCAATATCTGTAGGGTAAGATAGCAAAGTAAAAAGATAAGGTAAGTCCCTTCATCTCTCTTTCTTGCTACCCAGCTCAGTGAGTCGGCAGACACAGAGGAACAGCTGGCTTTGCTGACAGATATCTGCCACTCAAGAGACCCCTTAGGATCCAGCTGGATCTCTACAGGAACTATTGCAAAAGGAAAATGCATTTGTGGGACTGAGTAAAACACAGTGGGAGGGTTTGGTGCTCAGTTCAGGATGTATGAGTTCATTAGTCTCACAAAGGAACAGATTGGATGCCCCATCAATTGGGGCAGAAACAAGATTATAGGTGCAGGTTAGGGAGATCTCTGCAGCCACTTGAAGGAAGGCTGAGATTTCAAGTGAAGGGCTGCTCAGACCACCGTAAGTGCAGTGGAGGAGGTCTGCACTGTACAGTAAGAGGCTTAAGGGACTCATGGTCCATTAAGAAGGTAGGAGCTTGATACGATCTGTTGAGCTGGCAAAAATGTGTTCCTTTACAACTCCCCTACCCCAGGCTGGTACACTCATAATTTTCCAAAACAACTGTTGTTTACACTGAAGTTTTCCATGTTTGGTCTTTCTCCAAAACCAAATTTCATTGTCAGGTTTTAGCAGAAGGCCTGCTGTTACTGCTTGGGTGGGCACATGTAGGGAAGAAGGATATTTTTAAAACATCTGAATTTTATCATGCAGTCAGGAAAAAAAGTGACTGAAGTCTGGTACTTGGAATGGATGAAATTATTTGCTAATACCAAGCACAGATGAGCTTTTGCAGGGCAGTATAAAATATATATTGCTTTAACCCATTTGGTTAAGCTCAAGAATGAAGTGACTCAATGTCCTGGCTTGTTACAAACATGCTGTTCCCGCATGGAGAACTGATTTGAATATTGAGCTATGGTTCAGTGTCATTGATTTCAGCATTTGGTGTATCAACACCACACTTTAAGAGCAACCTCAATTGTCCAGAGAACTTGCAAGCCCTCCTGGCAGAGTTACGTAAGACCAGAGGGTTAGTTTGGGTTTTTTTGTTTGATGGAGTTGTAACCTTGCCAAGCAAAGAGACAGACTGCACATCAGTAGGGACAACTTTTTTTTCCAATTTTTACACTCTGCTAAGATCACGACAATCTCCAAGAGCAGATCTTTAAGTTTCTGCAAAAAAATTGGTTTTGGTAACGTGTCTCTTTGTGGTGTTTGCTTACAACGCAGCTCTTATATCTACTACATACTCTTAGATAAATCAGGAATTTCATTTGTGGCTTACTCTGCAACCTTAGAATAGTAGTTTCATTTTTTTTCTGTGTCTAAGGGAACAAGAATTAGAAATTATCTGACAACAAATACTGTGTAAAGATAAGAAATTACTGTTGTTATTATAGAAATGTGGAACTGTGTGAGTTCTACAAATACTAGCTTTCTTACTATCATTACTATTATTGAATAAGTAGTTGTGGAAAAGATCTCTAATGTAAGAGGAAATAGACAACTGAAAGAAATAGTTTGTTAGACTGAAAAAGAAAAGTGTTAGATAATTAAGAATCCTCTTTATGGTCCAGTCCAAGAAGAATATTCAATAAAATTATATTGGTAGTAATAAAGTGATCTTCCTGGTAGCAAAATTGGAGGTATTCCTGCTATCATTCCTCCTTATTATTTACTACCATATAAGTAGCAAACCAGTTAAGTTCCCTGAGTCAGTTTGTACCCAAAGCGAACATCAGCATCCTTCTTGAAAGCATTCCAGATGTAACCAGGGTCGTAAAACAAAACAGAAGGTTGATGGTTTTACTGTGATGCACGTTACAATCAAGTAGTTATCCGATGGATCATCTGCTTTTTATGATCCATGATGAGAAATATAGCTGTCATATGAGAAATAGATTTCTCATCGTAAAACTTACCTCTGTAATTTCAGCACCTGAATAAGTGCTGCCTCAGGTGCTGATTGTGCTAGTAAACACTGTCTGAAGAGTGATTTCCCCATCTGTTTCTCCTCCTTCCAACTAAATGCACAGTTTGGCAACAAGTGTGTTTCTGCAGTTCCCTTTCGTTCAGCAGCTACTGCTATTAAAGATCTCCCATGAGGAGGTTCCTGTTGGGTAGCTGCTGATGCAGGAGTTCACCTGGGGAAAGAAAAGCCTTGTATGTAGGTCAGTGTTTCTGTAGATAGCTAGTGAAGCAATCTCTCATGGGAATGTTAACTCCCTTGTGGCGCAGATCGCTTCAAGTCGCTGCTGCCACTGCAAGGGGCTGGACTCATGTACCTCATTCGACTCAGGTTTCCAGTGTCATAAGTGAGAGAAAAGCTCCTAGTTTATGTAGGTTTTTTATCTCTGCACTGGTAAGGCAATTAACTTGGCATTTGGGGTAGATGTGTAAAGTTAAGGCTTTCAAACCTCTTGTACCGTATTTATGTGCAGCACATTCTCAATGGGAGAAAACAAGATACACATCAAGGACGTAGATCAAAACATGCAGAAAGTTGCAATGATTTCACCACTATCCATAGGACTTCTGGTATAAATCAAACGGATGTTAAGAGCGAGGAAACCTCTTCATCTAATGTGATGATTGAACCATAGGAACAAATTTTCCTCTCAGATTTGTGTTGTGGACCCCCTGTGTTAGGGAGAGGCTATATGTTTCAGCGTGCTGACAGACACTATTACATATTGTGCTTTATTCACCCTTGTTTCACCGGCCTCCAATAGCCCTTTGCACCTCTGAATCCCTTTGCCTTTGGCACTTCTGCTAGTGAGAGTCCCAGGTGGGGGTGTAGTTTAGCTAAAATGGGTGCTTTTCACCAGAAGAATAAATTATTCCTATACTACTGTCTGAAAAGGGTGGATCTGGAGCCAATTTTGTGAGCATAAGTTACAATTGACTTTGGAAGTAATAACTTATGCTTTGAGCTTCCTTAGATGTATAGCCAAGGAGCTGTCTGGCTGCATGTGTTTTTACACATCTTTCAGCTAAATTAGAAATGCAAGTGCAAAACCTAATTTGTGGAGATATCTTGGAGATTTGTGACCTTCCCAGAAATACTTTGAGTCCACAAATGAGCCAGAGGGTCTCCTGGTTTCATCTACCTTTTTTTTTATTATTATTATTATTGCCACATGTGGCACTTTGCTGAATAATACATGGTGTTTATTATATCTTAATTAATTAATCTGAGTATAATTTGCCCCAGTCCTGGCAAGCAAACTCTGCTGAAAAGCTGATTAGTGAAGGGAGTCAACTTAACTGAACACCCTCTTCAGAGACATGGCCAGAGATTGAAGTATACTCATACATGTCAAAGGTAGAAAACCTGAGGAAAGCAGAAGATGGGGATTGCACTGAGCTGAGAAATGGGAAGACAATGGGTAGAGCCTTTATGGAGATGGGGAGGAAGGTAATGGTGGAAAAGGAAGAAAGGTGTAGTAGCAAAACATCAAATGGAAGGTAAAAATAACCACAATTGGAGATACTGCGAATGTCCAACGACACTTTATCCAAGGAGGAGCCAAGCTGGATATGCCTCCTATGCTATCTGTTGATACTGAGAAAGAAAGAGCTTAAACCAAGCCCTGAAGCCAAGGAGAGAATCTGCTGTTGAGCTGTGGTCTTTACATCACGTTAGTGGAAAAAGGACTAAATCAAGCAGACATATAAAGAGCAAGAATACTGGCACATGGGGACAGCTCATTTCTTCCTACTGTCAGATTTATGAGTTTAGCCTGGTGGGATGCTACCAGCAGTGATGATGAACATTACAAACCTGGGCTGTATTTAGCCCACTCAGTCACTTCTTGGCCAGGCTCCTGATGATATCAGTGGGAGGTTGCACGAGAATGTGCAAGTCCCTCCTCCCCCGAAATAGCAATTCTCCCAAAAAACTCTTCTGTTAGGTACCGTGAGCAGGTGTATTGAATTGCTGGCATACTTTTAGTACGCTAGTTAGCACCTCTGATGAGGTCAGTTAAACAATTTCAGCCTTGAATATAGAAGTTGAAGCACTTAGGGTTTGTGGGAAGAAGAGCTTTATTTCAGAGAGATGCTGAAATTTGTATGAAAATACGTAACTTGAGGCACACACATGAGCAAAAATTACCTAATGAGAACAAGAACCATCTCTAAATGTTCTTTTAATATGTGGATTTGAATGTGTTCAACACTGTGTATGTTGCTACACTTATTTTTCTTCTTATGTAGACAGGCACGAGTCTTCCCTACATTGTACTTTGTCTAACTCATACCCATGCAAAACACAGACCAAGTGGGAGTAAATCGGGTTGGTTGCACCCTCTAGTTAAATATGTGAGTAACTATTCTGGATGTAAAGCACCTGAAAACAGTGCTGCTCTTACATAGCATTTGCATATCTGCTATCATGAAGGATTACACATTGCACACAGTTCCTACACAGCAAGAATTGCAGATGACAAATGTCCCGTTACTCATGTAGCTGGTCATTTTTGTATGCAATTACCAGAATTGCATGCTCAGTTCCAGTAACCATGTGCACAAAAATAGGCTACAACAGCCTGCTTAGGGTTGTTAATAACATGGTCCAAAGTCTCAGTCTTTATTGTTTTGTTGTTTTATGCTGGTTTTTTAAAAGAACTGAGCTAGGAATTCGTTTAGTTGTTGACTATACAAGCAAAAGGAGGCATACATCTATGTGTACTGCCAAGGCTGCAGGACTGCAGAATTTCTGCAGTGACTTTCATATGGTTTAAATACTGAACTTGGTATAAGGAGCTGATGGGTCAGAAGAGAGATACTGCACCAGGTGACCAGCTGTAGTGCATGGCTCAAATAAGGAACAAGCAGCTCCTGAAATTTTGCGTTTAAGATCCTTTAAAATCCATGCATCTCAAACTATCAGTTTCACAGTGAAGCATAAAGTCCTTGCCATAAGCGATTCAGAATCAGCCTGCAGTAGCTGAGGAATACTTAATTGGCATTTCTCTTCTTTGCATATCACTGTTCTCATCGGTTCAAGTACGTGGTTTTTTTCCGGCCCATACAAACCTCTTTGCCTTAAAGGATTCATGAAGGAAATAATTAAAAAGTACACAGAGGAAAACTGTCTGAGCAGAAGGGGCAGTAATCCAAGGTGCTGTAGGGAGTTGCCCCAAACACTCTTTTGGATGATTATTAATTTTTTTCTTACTATTATTTTATGACGCTGTTTATGTTTAATTACTCATGTTCTCCTAACCTGTGTGACAGGCATAATTTGAAGAGCAGTAGTAATGATCAAGCTGTGGAAGTGCCAGCTGCTGCCTACGTGCTCAAGCAAGCATAGAGCAGGCAGTGTCAGGAGACAACTGTCTCTTGATTAGATCTGAACTTCTTTTTTTCTCATGTTGATGAAAATGATCCTGACTGTTATTATTTAAATATAAACTATGCCAAAAGATGCTATGAAAAGTGAGAGCTCTCTCAGTTCACTGCCTGTATGGAATAGTAAGTTCATGGGACTTTACTGCAGTATATGCAGTTAAAATGTGTACTGGTTTAGTTGTAAAAGACACAGTTGGTCTATTGGGTGTTTTTCATCTGAAAATAAGGTCTTTAGAGGACAAAAAACAACCCAATAAACTCATAAGTTCTGTTACTTTCAAGTCAATCGTAGGAGCCTGGGGTGGAAAAGCTGAGCAAGCAATGGTAATTTTTTTGTATTGCTAGGATGAGTATTTGATTTTTATGTGAAAGACAGTATAAAAGAAAACCATGGGGCAGAAATAGGAGTGAAACTGTAGACAAATGAGAAATAGGTGGTTAAAAAAGTCACCTGCTGCATCAAGGTGCTATATGATCACTCATCCTTGGAGCAGTTTGCTTCTGGGGGGCTGCTCACTACAAATCAATGGCAAGGACTCACTTGGCAAATTTTGCCAGAATGCAGTGTGATGTGAATGATTGGCTTCTTCACCTGCAGTAAGCTACACATCAGAGGGAAGTGGTGGGATACAGCCTACGTTCTCTTCTTGCTCCTCCCTCTCATTCCAAGGTGTTGGTCAAGTCCCTAAATCATCCTGCTTCCTCCTAGGTTCATAAAATGGGGGTGACAGTGCTTTCTTCCCATTTGTAATGTCATTATTGTTGCTTAATTATGTAAAATCCTTATCTTCTCTGGTGGCCCTTCATTGTCACTGTAGTGCTGCTGTGAAGCAGTTCTGTTTTGTCTAAGTGCTAATATATCTAGTTGAAGTCTTGCTCAGATTACAAGTGGAATGAAGCTGTCAAGATATTTATCTAGCTTTCTTCAGCTGGTTTTGAGGTTCTTGGTAGATACATGTAAGTTCTGTAATTCATGGCTTTGTGGGTTCATAAGTATTGCCATTATACTGGAATACATCAAAGAAAGTAAACCAAGCCAGAAGGTTTCACTGGTGACCTGCACTGAAACTGCAAGCTGTAGGTGAATTCTAACAGAATATTCCAGGAGGTGATATTTGACTTTGATAAATTTTTGGAGAAAGGGCTGCCATTTCTGTGTTTGTGCAATGCATAATGGGACCCTTACCTGGCATCTCTGCCCTGCCAAAACATGAATGAAAAATAGGATTACTTGTCTGAGGAACAGCTCTGTCTTTCACATTGAAACTTGGCAATAAATGATTCTTGTGTGAGTGGTCTCAGGAGACATTTTCCTTGTAAAGGAGTCAAGTGATTGATGAGGCATCTCACATTTTAAACATTATACAGGTGAAAACATTGGAGTATTCTGAGCCCTTGCCTGCTGCTGTGTATGCCTGAACAGTTAGCTTGCTTTTTAATTGTGGAATTAAAGAAGGTTTGGTAAGTAAGGCAGGACCATTAGAAAATGCTAAGTGTTTTCCTTCTGTAATGAAGTTTTTCATGTTTGACTGCTGCAGGGTGAAGTAATGAAGAAGTTTTTGGTAACAGATCCAAAATTCCTTTCTTCTTTAATTGAAAGTATTTAAGAAAAGAAGGTCATTGAGAGGACAGATTTCAAGAAGTGGTATACACACTTGGTGATGCTTTGGAAAGAAACAGAGCATATTAGCCATGCTTTTAAAGTGTATATGGCTAATGCACTGCCAAATCTGTGGAATTTTATAGGCAGCTACTGTGAATAGCAACAGCAGCCAATGAATCTGCTTTTTACCCCTTCTTACACTGGTACTGTGAGCTTTAGGAGATCTTACTGCTTCTTTAAAACTTCTTTCAATATATTTTCAGCCCTGTCAGCAAATCTCTGCTGTGTTACCAGTAATATGCATTGTCTCCCAGGACCCTGCAATGTTCCACACAAAATCCTGAAAGCTGACACTGGTGCGTGATGGAGTACCACTGGAAAAGAAAAAGGAACAAATCTGTGATGATACAGAGAGAATACCTGAGGAAAAGAAATTTTAAAAATATCCAAGGGAAAAGTACATTACAGTAGAAATGAGGAGAAGAGAACAAAATCTCAGTGTGGGGTGACATGTTTTGAGGATGAAGGAGAAATAGGAAAATAAGGGCAAGCTTAAGACGATATAAGATGTTCGTGAGCAGGAGATTGATGCTTAAAAGAGAAATGGGACAAGCGTGAATGAAAGAAAAAGACTGGGAGACACATCAAATTAGGAAGGAAACGTCCAACAATAAAAAGAGATAAATAGGATTTTACAGGAAAATAAATTCACCAAAACATGGGAAAAATTTAAAGAAAAAAGAAAGTGAGAGAAATTAAATACCAAAGTAAGGGAAGGATGGAAGAAAACAAAATACCAATCTTTAAAATTAAAATAAAATAAAATAAAATAAAATAAAATAAAATAAAATAAAATAAAATAGTTGTATTCATTTTATTGATTTATTGGAAGATTGTGTGGTGAGTTTAATGTCTGCCCTGAAAGTGAAAGATGTCATAGGAAAAACTATGATTTTTTTTTTCCCAGGCTTTCCTGTGCAGGAAATGTAATAGGAAGTTATTTTTATTAACGAAGATCAGTGAATATGCAACAACAAACTACCAAGAATGGTGTGGAAAATCCGGTTACTTTTCTAGTCAGACCAGAAGAACCTGTGGCCATTGACCAGCAGGAGCCTAAGGGTCAGATTATTAAGCAGCAGGATCAGTGAACTGCATGGCAATTGGAATCTGTGCATCTTTAAATACACACCAAGAAACTTACATTAGAGTCAAAGAGGAATCTGGAACACCGTGTATCTGGTATTTGTAGCCATCCATTAATTGCTTTTTGCTCTGTTTTGTCTGCCTAATCAACACAAACAGCAGACTTGTTTGATTTCATTTGCAAATGTGAAACCAATTGATTTTACGGCAATTTACTGCTTGCTGAGCAGTATTTTTCCATCAAGACAGTCAGGTTACACCAGTCACCAAAAACTGATGAGCCAGAACAGTGAGAGCCTTGGATAGAGAGACAAGGTCCTTGGCAGAATGTTTTGGAATTTGTCAGGGGGAATGCACCCCTCAGTTCAGCGTAGCCGTGATGCTGAGTGTGCTGGGAGGACTTGATCCTTTCAATTGCCTCAGCTGTGACAGGCTGTGGCAATACTCAGCCTACATCCATAACACACTTGCAAGGGACTGTGAGATGACGGAATGAGGAGCACAGTGCCTTTATTTGCAGCAATAGCATGTGTTTCATATGTAGAAGAGATATTCAGCTGTCTGCCTTGTCTGGACTTAACCAGTGACTAGTGTTTCATCTTAACAGGTTTGGTTGAACATGCAGAGTAAAAAAAAAAATTTGTTTATGGGCAGGAAATGCATAAGCTTTTTAATAAATAAAGTGTGAGCTTGAAGCATTAAATGTGACATGCATTGTTGTGTACTACTACCTGCTAAGGGTTCTTCTTTGTAATGTCATATTTGGACTCAAGCACTAAACCTTTCATCAAAGCAAGTCTGATTATTTTGCACATGGTTTTCCTGAAAGGATGTTATGATTTTCTAGATGTTTGGTGGCTGGTGATAAATTAGGCTTTTATGATGTCATGTGAAAGGCCACTGCTTGGACTTCCTTCTCTATCAAGTGCACCGGAGAATACATTTGGGACATACTCAGCATCAGAAATTATCCTACCTTGTTTTATTTTAACCCTTTTGTGGACTCTTGCTTGTCTTGCAACTGCGTTCAGGCGAGGATAGCTTCATTTTTGCAGACAGGAGCCCCACAGTATCATGTTCTGAGTCCCTTCCATATGGGGACTTGGAATTTTTTTTTCCCCTTGGGTAAAAAGATCTCAGTTCTTGATCTCCCTTTAAGCTTTTCACAGCTTAAACTCTCTCCAGATATTTTGTCTTGAAAAGGCTTTTCAAATCGGATAGGGGTTTTATTGAGAAATTGGAATGCAGTGAGGGGTGGGGGATAAGGTGATGCATCCCATAAATTAGATTGGGTTTATGACTGTGTAGAGGGAGGCTGCTTCTAAAAAAACAGCCAGCAGTAAAAGGCAGATTGTGACTTTGTCCAGAGAAGCAGCAGCTCCCTTCTTCATCCCCATACTGCAGAGAGGGAGTATTTTACAACTTCTTTTCAAACAATGAGAAATGACTGAACGTCCTCCATGCTAACTCTTATGTACTGGCTAATCCTTAGCAGGGGGAAAGGCAGGAAGAGAGAAATATCCATCTCCTCTCTGTCCTCTTCCCCCAAGTCTTACTACAAGCTTCAGAGGGACAGAGGTTCATGTAACACTGTAAGAGGTAAGGAAGGGGGTGTCATCTCTCCTGCCCAACTTCAGGGTGGTGAGGTGAACACAGGGCAAAGACAGCAACTGCTGTTTTAGGTGGTTTAGTTAGAATTTTTCAATTACATGCTCTTTAGGTGAAAAATTCCATTTTGAATGAATTAATATTTTTATTAGGGCAAGTATAACAGCATACTGTTCCAAAAAATATTTCAATATAATTTTGACGTTAACATAACAAATACCATGATTTTTTCAGAAATGTGAATGTCCATGGGGTAGCAAAACCACCACAAATAATGCATCCTGTATAAGAAAAACTGTGAAGAAGTAATATCCTGAATTCACCGACCTGCATTCATTAAATTGCTGCTTAATGCTCTAAAAGTAGGTAGATAAATATCTATAAGTAGAATACAAGATAGCTGTCCTAATGTTTACTCTTTTGTTGCTTATCATTTGTATTTGACTCGTGATGATAACTGAATTTGTTTACATTTCCAATATAAGTTACTATAGATGAAGTAATTTTTAGTGGAATAAGAGAAGAAATTAAGTAGGCTTGCATCATGGATTGCTGGGGTTATCAGTTTTCCTATTCATCTTGACGTATCAGTCAGCAAAGACAGCTAACCCCAGGGTCTGTGTTCCATTTCCAAAGAAAAAGACATTATTCCTGCACAATAAACCCAGCTGAAATCAAACAACTTCACAAAGTGATTTCCTGATCTTTGCAGAAAATGTGAAGAGTAGGGAGTGATGAGAAAGCTAATCAGAGTGGATAAAAAAACAAGGTGAGAATTACATGTAATAATTTTAAAGGTACCATGCCCTCACCTAAACAATACATAATGCAGCAATAAAACCACATATGATGAGGACATTATTATCTTACTCTGCCCCCCAAAGTAGTTGTCAGAGTGGAGAATAGGTAAAGCAAGAAGAAAACACGTTGAGTAGTGAGCAAAAGCAGGACTTGAAGGTACCAGTGAAATGAGAAGAAACCTGGTTTTTTCCTATACTACAGCTGATCTCCATCCATTTGAAAGAGGTTCATCTCTTGAGGTCTTGGTTTTTAGCAATGTGCCGGTGACACATTTGTCCAGGGAGCCTGAAGACACATGCTTATATACAATCTCCCCAAAACTTCTGCAGTAAAAGGAAAATCCACAAATGCTTCTAACCTGTGGTATGCAAAATCCACATTATTCAAACAACTCTTAATGCCCAGGTTAGTTTGAAACATGGAATGGTCAGGTCACACATCAGCAGCCAGGCTACAGGGCAGTGAAAGTCAGTGGGGGTGGTACCACCTGTAACCAGCATTTGCAAAGAGCATTTCTATTTTGTTATAAGATTAGGAAAATCTTACTTTGATAATTATTCGTTTGCGTTTTAGCAACCATGCTAAAGATTTTAGCTGTGATGTGTGTGTTTGGATGACCTGGTATATCAGAAAGAAGGTGTTTCTGCTGGAGCAAGGCCAGAGGAGGGCTGGAAAGATGGTCAGAGGGAGGGCTATGAAGACAGGCTGAGAGGTTGTTCAGCCTGGAGAAAAGAAGGCTCTGGGGAGACAATAGAGCAGCCTTCCAGTACCTGTGGGGGACCTACAAGAGAACTGGAGAGGGGCTATATAGAAAAGCATGTAGTGACAGGACAAGTGGGAATGGCTTTAAACTGAAAAAGGATTCAGATCAGATATTAGGAAGAAATTCTTTACTGTGAGGATGGTGAGGCACTGGAACAGGTTGCCCAGAGAAGCTGTGGATGCCTCATGCCTGGAAGTGTTCAAGGCCATGTAAGATTGGTCTTGGAGCAAACATGTCTAGTGGAAGGTGTTGAGTGGAAGAGGGGTTGGAACTAGATTATCTTTAAGTTCCCTTCCAACCCAGACCTTTTTATGATTCTGGGACTGTGTCCAGCCCTAATACCTGACCTATCATAATTATGGTCTGTACATGGCAAATGGAGTGGGTTTGATTTTCTTCCTCTCCTCCAGAAGTTCCCTGCTTTATTTAGGAGAAGGATTCCTGTGAACTAGAAATGATCTTGCCATTCGGAAGCCTCTTTGGCACTTTGCAGGGCCATGAGCTGAGGTTACAATTGCACTTACATCCAAGCTGAGGAACAACTTCCAGGTCTTCCCAGGCATGCAAAACTGGGCCTCAGGGCAAACTACGAGGGATGGAAGCACCCGGCTCACTGCAGCCAGCTGCGGGAATTTTGCTGTTTGCAGGAGCAGGGCTTTCCCTGCTGCGGGGGGAGCACTCTTCGGACTGCCTCATGCATGGCAACCTGAAAAGCAGCCGTGGTCCCCCTTGCAGCGGGATGCCCTGGCACAGAGCTATGCGGGACGGCTCCTGATGAGTGAGCTGAGCTCCGGATCCAAAGCGAGTGAAATTCAGCACTGGCTTCGGGGATATCGGGCTGTAATTCGGGAGGAATTTTATCTGGCTCGAGGGACGGCACTGGCCAAGATGTTTTCTCAGGCTTCTCTTGGCAAATGGACAGATCTGAGTAATGCTCAGCCCTGTGAGGGGCTCTTGTGCCTGCAGCTCCGCCGGTGCTTGCTCCGGGCCGGGGTCTCTCCTCCCAGGCGGCAGCCCCGCATCCATGAGCGGAGCACCGCCTCCGGCTCGGCGATTTGGGTCCGGCTGCGGGCCCCGGAGGCACCTGGGGCCAGCTCCCCCTGCCTCAGCGCTTTATCTGTGCCGGCGGTGGGGCTGCCAGGACCGGCGCTGAGTGAGCCCATTTCCCCAGAGCGGAGCATTGTTCCCGGCCTCCGGCCGCCGCGTGGCCCCGCTGATGGACAATACCACCCGTCCCCGACTTCCTGAGCAGACCAGACAGCTTGCTGTTTTCTTCGAGTCTCTTATCACCCCCTGTCATTGAAAGAGAGGTCTGGCTTCGGCTTCGGTTGGGGCTGATAGGCAGCAGCGAAGTGGAAAAGGCGCAGGGGAGGGAGGAGAAGAGGAGGAGGAGGGGGGAGAGGAGCTCCATTACTGTTATTATCGCCCTAATGTTTATTGCTGTTCCGAGTTCATTTGCCTTAACCCTTTGGAAGCTGGTCAAATTAAAGATTATCAAACTGATAAGATAAAGCCGCTGTTCTAACGCCCCTGGTTCCTGGCGGAAAAGCGAAGGTTCTGCTGAGGTTTTATTGACTGTGTGGTTCGTGTTGATGCCTTATTGCTGGAGTACAGTGGGGTCCCGAGATAAGACCTTACCCGAAAGATGCCCAGCACTCGCAGCCTGCCAAGGTCCATTAGATGTACAGGGGCTCAGCGCCATGCAGAATCAGTCCTTTCAGGTCATTCTTTCCCCTTCCCTTCCTCCTCAACATGGTTTTAGTAAAGATTAAACTTTCTGAATAGGGAGGGGATTTGCATAGGAAAACATGCTAGGGGAAAAAAAACATTATGCCTCTTATTTTCAATGGCATTTAGTTATATGTGAGTTTCAGCCTATTGGTTGCTTTTGCCTTTTGCCTTTTCCTGTGGTTCTTTGCGAACAATACTGTCTTTCTGCAAAAGACTGCTGACCCAAGAGTGGAAAGCAGTCTGTTCATGCTGCATTAAAACAAATTTAGATCAGGAACCAAATTCACTGGCATTCTTCTATTCCCTTGGTACCCCAACTGCTCCACAACTTTGCTTTTCTAAGAACAGTGGAAAGAAAAAATGAAAACTGAGCGACAACAAATTTTGGCTCATCTTAAATTCCTGGAGATGTTTACTGTGCTCCTTGTTAGGCTTGGGCTTCGCTCTTCAATATGTTTTATCTTCAGTCTCCTCATATTTACTGTGGAGATAGGAGTCTCTTGCTTTATAATTATACTGGGTTTTCATCCCTGTTACTATAGATATTATAACAAACATTACCCTTTGCAAAGAAGCCAAGCCAGTGTTCTCTGTCCCGTGGATCTCCAGAAGAACACGCAGAGCAGCGCACAGGAGACACAGTGCTCATTACTGTGACTCCTTCTGGGGTTTGATCCAAGCTCGGCTGAGCCGTGCATTGAATTTTGCACCAGTAAGGTGCATGTTTACAGCCTCTACAGCTCTGATTTAGTGAGATATTTCTACTTTTCTTTGCAGAGTGATCAGAAGAAGTCACAGTAACTGTTTTCCAAAGTTGCATCTGGGTTAAGATGTGACCTCCCTGGGCCTGGTGGCAAGTGTGGCAGAAGACAAGGGAATGGGGGATAAGCTTGATGGTGAAAGAACTGCCTAGTGAGCAATGCATGCAGTCTCCTGACTGTTTGCAACACTTCAACAAAGCTGTTCTCCAAGCAATAAGCCGCAGCAGATGCACATATGTACTGTGGGGCTGGTGTTACTACTGTGATTTACTACTTGAACCCTCGTTAAAAAATGCTGTGTAAAATGCTTCAAGAAGTACACAAAAGGGGAGATTATTTCCTAAGATAAACCTTAGTGTATACGTTACTGTGATACAACTTTTTAGTAGGGCCTGTTGTGATAGGACAAAGGGTAATAGGGTAATAGTTTTAAACTGAAAGAGGGTAGATTTAGACAAAATATAAGGCAGAAACTTTTTATGATGAGAGTGGTGAAACACTGAAGCATCTAAAGCAAGTTGCCCAGAGAGGTGGAAGATGCCCCATCCCTGGAAACCTTCGAGGTCAGGCTGGATGGGGCTCTGAGTAACTGACCTAGTTGAAGATGCCCCTGCTCAGGGCAGAAGGGTTGGACTATACGAGCTTAAAGTTTAAAGGTGCCTTCCAACCCAAACCATTATAGGATTCTGTGATAATGATGAAAACACAAAACTGCAGTCTAATCAAGTATCTATGTTTATTTTTTTTCTTTTAATGGGATAAATTAAAGATAAAAATTGGCAGTTTTAAGAAGGAAATAAGGAAAATAAAACACAAGTGGGGTTTGCAGGGAACTTTGGCCCCTCTGTGCTTGAAATCTTTTCTGACAAAACATCTTGAGCAAAAGAGTGCAAGACTAAACACTCAAGCCAGAGCCTCCACCAAGCTGGGTCAGAGCTCTTTGCTTATGGGAGCTCTGATGTAATAAATCATCTTCCAAACAGTTGTGCTGATTGTGAATGTAACCCTGGCCGCTTTTCAGATGCAGTTACACTGCTGTGGGCTTAGATCAAGTTTGTTTACTTTTAGAGGTAAAGCCCTGTCTGTGCTTCAGCAAGCAGAGCTGGGCACAATTCCATCACAGGTGTTTTACTGAGGACTTGATCTCAGTTTTATTCTTGTGTAAGAGAAAGCAAAAGCTGGCACTGGGTGCTGGCTTCAGTAAAGGCACATTTGAAAGGGAATCAGCTGAGGTGTAGTAATAAAGGAAACCTTGGCCTTCTTTCAGGCCACACTATCTCCTTTTTCTTACATTGTCTTGAGGCTTTAAATTTTCAGTTAAAGTTAATTGAATGAGACAGTGATACAGTGCACAGTGAAACCAGATCAATCACTGCACGAGACAAAATAGGAGTCACAATGTCACTCAGGACAAGAGCTTGGGAAATGTGATATTTGCATTAAAATATTTTACATTTTTGTCTCATGGTTTAAGAACCAAATTTAAAAATGCCTTACCACATTGCATAACAAATTTCTCTCTGCTTATCTGTATGCATTTGTGTGTGTGCATTTGGACAAAAAAATTGAATAATCATAAAAGCAAATTTAGTAATAATGGGGTATTTTCTGCACAGTTACACAGCCTCAATTGCAGAAAATGTAAAGCAGAAAAACTCACACCATAGGAACTCATTCTGTTCTCTGAGAGGCAGTCATGTGACAGTGAACTGCATATAAAGCCGTAGGAGAATTTACTTGCTCATATTAAGTGGCAACAGAGAATTTGGCCTCTGTCTTTTCCATCTTCCTTCCCTTTAAATATTTACCTGGATATTGTTTCTGACTCCTAGCTTGCTGTTAAAACTTGTCATTACTAGTCACTCATGTTAACTGTTCGCATGGAAAATAAGAACTTGTTCCTTACAAAATGGATAACTAAAAGCAAAGACTTAATTTTATGTTCATGATCTGAGGGCTGTAAAAACAACAGAAAGCCTTAATCAGTGTTTTCAGGGTTATAGACTGTTAGCTCAGTATCTAAACCCTTGGAGTTTTCAGGGAGTCAAAGGGCTTTGTTTTCCTGTCAGTATGTAAAGCACAATGGCACAGAAAAAGTAATCCTGCAGGAATACAAAACTTGAAGTGGTGTCATTTCACCAGATGCTTTTCCATCAGGAACAGGGATGTGGGGCCGTTTATATTCAGCAGCAGCCCTTTTTCAAGAACCATCCCCATTTCACCAAACCACCTCACTACCGCCCAGGAAAAAAAAAATCCAGGTTTTCTCCAGTGGGATCTCCTCTCTTCTTTCCTTGCTTTCTGATCTGGTTGTAGTTCCAGAAAGTGGTGCCCTGGTATTGAAAAAATAATACACTTTAATGATGAACATACAAGAGGGGGTTTTTTGGATGGTGTTTTTTTTGTGGATTTTTTCCTTTTGGAAGACTGACAGATGCATCTCTGGTTTCAGTGAAAGACTTAAACAATATAAACAAGCAGTCATTCTGTTCCAAGAGAAGCTTTTTTTAAATATTCTTATTTTATTGTAATTACCTTATTGTTTCCATATTATGAGCTACTTGTAGAAAAATACAGGAAACATGACTGCAATACAATCCTTTAATCAGGAATAGCTTTGTTCCAGTCATCATTTCCACTCAGTGTTGAAACTTTGGCTAATAAGAATACAATCAAACCTTGAGTTTAGGTGTAATATAGTGTTAATATTATGGTTTCATTTGGCCTCTATACCTAGTAGCTTTGTAAGTGAACCTTTTTAAAAGTGCTTAGGAGACATTTTGTCTGTAATGCTATTTTCAAGTAAATTAACAAAGTTGTGTTTCTCAAAAGGACACAAACTTCTTCAGGAGAGCCACTTAAAATCTTTCAACCCAAGTCAGCTGGGGAATTTGTATTATCATGTATAGTAAATCTTCCATTATTTTCCTTTTTTTTTTCTCACAGATATAATACCTTTACTGCATCATTGTTAAAGCTTGTGAACTTTTAAAGGAAAAATAGGAGGCTTTTTATACCTAGATGGATTCAATATACTAGTTGTTTGTGTGATCTCTGTGTAGAATCCAGCACTGCAAATACTTCACTTTTACTGATTTGCAGCCTACCCCCAACCTTATTTTGGCCGACTCAGCAGATGGATGTTCATGTTTTTGAGTAAAGGGCTGGAATTAGGTAAAGTGTTATTTTAGATAATCTGTTTTAACAAAATGCATTTGTCCAAGACAGTTAAAAGACTGCTCCCAAGCTGTTCAAAAGCAGAATGCAGCTACATACAGCAGGCCATGGCAATTCATTCTGTGCTTCCCAGCTGATTTTTTTTAATGGGAAGCCAGTATCTTAGATAAGGCTTAGTTTCAAAGTATGTTTTTATATAAAGATTGGGGATGTAAAAGTTTTACTTACACAGCATTTATAAAAACGAAAATCTAAGTTTTAGGATATAGCTTTTATGACTTAAAACTAGGTGACATTAAAAGACTTCAGTTCTAGCTAATGGCTTGAATTAGGGCTGAATAAAAGGCAATTGTTTTTATACTGAAATTATTATTTTATGAAGGATTTCCTTGTTTCCAGACAACATATATACACACGTATGCAAATTAAACTGAACTCCAGATAAAAGACATACCTCCATGAGCACATTAGAGTCTGATCCAAATTTTATCAAAGTTAGTGGGCATCTTTCCCATTTCAAACCAAATTTTGCAATCCATATTCACACGACCCTCCAGGGGATCCCTCAAGTTGATGCAGTTTTGCATGACTTGGCCTCAAATGTCTGATGCAGTTTCAAAAGCTGCAGTAGGAAATCATTTAGTCTAATTTAAGGAAATCATGGTGTTTTTTTATTTTCATATCATTTTGTTCTAATCCATCTGTTTACTCTCTTCTGAAGGCAGGATGAAATGTTTTTTAGCCTAAAGACTGACTTAGTAAAACTGCTGCCTGGAATAAGTCTCAGCAGACGTGTTTGTTCCACATCCCCTTCTCCAGGGCCATATTTCCTTTGGTGGATTTCCTCTGCTCCTGAGAGCAAGCTGTCTAGCTTTCTTGTGCACAATTATGAAGGAGAATTTCCTACATTTTACTGCACAGGATGAGGTGATTTTGGAAGTTAACGTGACCTGAACCACATATGATCAACAGAGAGCATCTGAAAAGTGTGGCATGCAGCATTACAAGTTAAAAAAAAATCTACATTCACAAAGTGCTCCTTAGCTCCACCGCTGGTCAGAGGGTGGAAGAGGGAGAAGAAAGGCAGTTCATGCATTTTTCTGAAAAGCCTGCTGTGTTACCACCATGAAGTCAAATGCAAGAGGAGAATTCAGCCTTAGCTTTGTCGTTCTGTAACAAAGCTGGGTTTGTTTGGGTTTTCTTAAACCTAGACAGACATAAATTTAGTATTTATTGCTACTAAGACACACAGCTTGTGAAAAGAGATGATATATTTTATTCAATCAACATACATACATTTGGACAAAGCTAACTGTTTAAACACTGTCTTCCAATTTTAAACAAAGATACAGTCAGTTTTTGCATTCAATTAGAAATGCAGTTAAATGATCTTTTGTCTTTGTTTAATTTTGTTACATTATTTTTGATGACTGGTTGTGGGATTGTTTTGGTGTGGTAGCACTTTTAAGGATACTTAAACAGTAAGGTGAACATGACCAAAGTCTTGGTTTCTGTAATGGTTTCAAGGTAATTTCTTTTCATTTTCAAGATATTTAGACTTTCATTTGCATGTGGGTACTCAAAATACTCTAGGAAAAAAATATGTACTCATTCAACAGCTGGATGTTTAGTACTGTGGCATATGGTTACCCATATCCATAACAGCCTTTCAGCATCGTTTTTCTGTGATCATATTTTTATTTGAAAGAAACTAGTTGTCATGTTTGCTCTGTGATTTACATTATTTAAACAAATGGGAGGAAAAGAGTTTGAATCAGCTCATTCACTAGGATGACTAAGATGTACAATAACTTCTTATAAAATGTTCACTGTTACATGGCTGTAAGGCTGGAGTTCAAGCCTGTGTTGTGTACACACAAAGAATAACTCTTTCCATCTGAAATAGCCTGGTGAAAGGATGCTGCCTCCTGGTGATTTAATAGGCATATGAGCTGCCACTAAAATTGTGTCTTCGAGAGAAATAGTTTGCCCTTGGAAGAGTCCAGCGGTGGGCCCGGCCCATGTTCAGCTCACAGGAAAGCAGGAGCAATGGGGAGGCCATGAGGGTGGGGAAGGTAATGGTCCACGCAGCACCTTTGTCTTCTTTTCCGCAGGATTTTCTGCAAGGGGACTGTACCAAAGCGAGGCAAAAGCTGAACTGGAAGCCGAGAGTCACCTTTGATGTGAGTGGCCTTTCTGGCATGCTTCGTACCTGATGGGTGTTCACGTCCTCTAAAAACAATTGGCAGGGAGGGGAAAGGAGGGGGGACACGTCTGTGGGGGGTGACCTGGGCACACTGAGAAAACCCATTTTCGGTGCCTCTGCATGGATCCTTGCTTTGCAGAAAGCAGACACCGTGGCAGTGATGGGGACCCCAGTGCACAGCAGCACGCTGACACACACCAGGGCCTGGGCCAGGGCTGCTGGGCCCAGCAAAGGCACATCCTGGGAAGGGCCCAGCAAAGCCCCATCCTCTCCTGGTTCCGCTCTGGGGGGCCAGGGGGGCTTGTCATGCTCTGGGACGTTCCTGACATACTGCCCATTTGTCCCTGCACTGGGACTCTCATCTGTCTCTCTCCCTCCTGCAGGAGCTGGTGAGGGAGATGGTGGACGCTGACGTGGAGCTCATGAGGAACAATCCCAATGCCTGAGCCCTGGCTGGACCCAGCAGGCATCACAGGACCCATGCCACGGATGCAGCCCATGGCCAGCACTGCCATGAGCCACCAGGGTGGGCAGCTGCCCCTCCCTGTGATGGTTTTATTGTTGGCCTGCCTGTGTGTAAAAGACCGGTTTTATTCCTGCCTCCACCCTCCACATCCTCCCAGTGCCTCTTGCCCTACACATCATCCCAGGGTCAGCTCTGCCTGGGCTAACTCTGTCTTCTGCCATTAATTGGGGAAGGATCATACTGTACCTGAAAAATTAATCAGCCAGCAAACCCACTGATTTAATTTTTAATTGAGACTTGTCTTTCTATTATCTGGGACCTCCAGCACATTTTTGGTACTTAATCCCATATGAGAAACAAAGCATTTCCTACCCTCCACTCCTCCCCTCTCCACATCAGCAGACCTTTGGTGCAAACATGGGCTCGCCATGCCTCCAGACCTTGCTCCACAGTTTCCCCTCTTCTGCCTTTCCTGAACACTCCTTGTTTTTCTTTCCTGCAGCCTTACCTCCACCCCAGCAGCCCATTTCCAGTACCTGAACTCTGTAAAAGTTTGGATAACTTGATATAACTTGCAGCAAAATCGCCTTTTGACCATGTCGAATTAATTCCTAATTGCTGGAATTGCTTTCAAACCAGTCAAGCTGGGGCTTGTATATGTTTTTCAGATCTTCATTTCAGAGTGTGCATGAGTCACAGAGAGCCTTTTTGTCCAGCACCTTCTCAGTCCGGGGAGATCAGGGTGTTTTGGTTTTTGACCCCCTCCCCCAAGAATCAATCCATTCCCCTTCCACCCTCTTCCTGCTTACTATAATTAAACCTCAGACAGGAGCGTGAACCCTTTCAAAAGATGACTTAAGAAATAAAAACAAAATAAATAAAAAAGCTTAAAAAAAATAGAAACTTCAAGGTGAGTAAATATTTTTTTGCTTTTTGTGCCAAGGTACCTGGGTTATCCAGAGGTCGTCAAGCCCATACATTTCCCGTTGGTTTAGAATCTTCCACCCACCAATTACTCCCATCATTTTAACTTTATGCCTGGAAGTGAGCAAAGAGCAAGATACACAGGAGGGAGACACACAGGAGATACACTTTCTTGAAGTGCATCTCCTGCTTTTTAGCTTCGTGTAGGGGGGACCCCCATGTTAAAAGGAGGCAAGTGTGGGGCGGGGGGGGAGGGTAGCTGTGCCCAGAAGCGGTCCCATGATGGAAGTGATGCGGAGTGACAGGAGGGGGCTCGAGAGCAGCCTAGGGGGAGCCGGGAGGGTGCTCCGTTCGCTGGTGTCCACGGGCGGCATTTGCCGGAGGTGCCGTGGGAAATGCGCGGCGCGGAGGGGAGCGTAATGGAGCGCGCCCGGGCAACCGGAGCAGCCGCTTCCTTTGGGGCTGTTCCCTCGAAAGCGCGCATGGGGAAAGGGAAACGTGGGAACCCCGCCGCTGCTTGAGAGCCTTCCTACAGGTGCACAGAGTACGAGCCCTCGTAGGGCGGAGAGGAGAGGGAGCAGCGGAGAGAGAAGGATGTCCCTGTTGCCCTTCCTCCAAGCATCTCCCCACGCGTGTGAGGCTCTCCAGCCCGCACGCAGTTTCCGCGGCGCGTCGGGGCTCTTCCAGCACGGACCAATGTCGAGTAAGTCGTGGACACTCAGTCCGGAGGCCTGGAGCTCCCCACGGCATCACGCACACAGTGCCACTCACCCCCCGTGTGCACACCTCCACGCGTGGGTATATTTAAAAAAAGCCTCCTTGGGTGTTTTTCTCCTCGAACGGGTACGACTCCGCGGCTGCGTCTTTTTTTTTTT
>VXAD01005103.1:96945-107807 GCA_013399195.1 Dicrurus megarhynchus | reverse complement strand
CGGCCGAACGGGGCCCCCGTGCCCGGCGCTGGCTCCCCCGCCCTGGGGCCGCGGCGGGTGGCGGAGGGGAGGGGGCGAGCTCCGCCTGCCCGGCCGCACCGAGGGCTGCCCCCTCCGCAGCGCCTCGGCCCGGCGGTCACAGGCTGCGCGTGGCGGGTCTTTGGTGGCAAACGGAATAATAATAATAAGTTTTAAAAGTACTCCAGCGCTTTTATGACAAGGCATATTTGCATTGCTGCGAATTGTTTTTTTCACTTACAGTGATTCACTGGGAGGCTTGCTATTATATCTGAATATTAGTTTACACATCTCTGCCGAGGACTGGGAACTTGGACTTCAGGGTTTTTTCTTTGGCATCTCTCACTGTAGCACACTCCAGAGAAGCATTTTTATTCTCTGGTTTCTTTCTATATATTGTGGGACAAGTTAGAAAAGGATGGGAAAGCGAAAACTGATTCTAGACCAAGCGGTCCCTCGCGGTAGCCTGGTGCTGGGTGTCTTTTTGCTGCCTTTGTAGGGGAAAAAAAACAAAGATACTGGTCATGACAGGACAAAACTCACACTGCCCCACTGCTTTTTACCATTTGGCAAAGGTCGGAACTGCTTTTCGGTTCCCCCAACACTGCCTTCCTGCCTCATTATTAACTGCTCCTAAAGTACTGCTCTTTGACCACGGGATCGCATCTTGGAAACGAAATAAATAACTTAAAAGGAAAACAAAACAAACCACTAACAAGCTGCGACTTAGATGATATTGTATATGTAGCTGATAGACCAGTTACAGACTTGTGTTCTCTACATCAGTTTCATGTGCACGTCAAGCGTTTTGTGCATGCAGGTTCGGAAGATGCATCCCCTCTTTGCCCGGTCCCTGGTCTCATATGGAGACACTGCAGCTTCGTTAATGGAAAAGAGCAGCTCCAGTAGTAAATAACCGAGCAGGCCCCCAGTTTCTTGCGCCTTTCGCAAGCTTCCAACCATCCGCAGCAGCACCGAACAAAGCAAACGACAAGGTGGGTTTAACCTTTCCAGGAACCGCTGTGGCACCGGCGGGGAAAGGCCGGTTGGTGGCCAGGGCCAGACTGTTGACACTCTGCACTTCCCAGGACCGGGAATACGGGCCCGGGACCCTGCCGGGAGTCCCCGCCCGGGCAGCCTGTTCCACTGCGNGCGAGGGGTGCTCGCCCCGCGGTTTGTTTTTTTTTTTTTTTTTTTTTTTAGAGTAAAATAGCACTAAACCTCCTTTCCCTTGAGTGCATGTCCTTGCATTAGCTGCGCTCTCCCGCAGCGTTCGCACCGCTACCCAGCCCCTGCAGGACGCGCTCGCCCCCGTGCCGTGGGCACCCAGCCGTGTGCGGCCGCAGGGCTGCGGCNGGAAAAAAAACAAAGATACTGGTCATGACAGGACAAAACTCACACTGCCCCACTGCTTTTTACCATTTGGCAAAGGTCGGAACTGCTTTTCGGTTCCCCCAACACTGCCTTCCTGCCTCATTATTAACTGCTCCTAAAGTACTGCTCTTTGACCACGGGATCGCATCTTGGAAACGAAATAAATAACTTAAAAGGAAAACAAAACAAACCACTAACAAGCTGCGACTTAGATGATATTGTATATGTAGCTGATAGACCAGTTACAGACTTGTGTTCTCTACATCAGTTTCATGTGCACGTCAAGCGTTTTGTGCATGCAGGTTCGGAAGATGCATCCCCTCTTTGCCCGGTCCCTGGTCTCATATGGAGACACTGCAGCTTCGTTAATGGAAAAGAGCAGCTCCAGTAGTAAATAACCGAGCAGGCCCCCAGTTTCTTGCGCCTTTCGCAAGCTTCCAACCATCCGCAGCAGCACCGAACAAAGCAAACGACAAGGTGGGTTTAACCTTTCCAGGAACCGCTGTGGCACCGGCGGGGAAAGGCCGGTTGGTGGCCAGGGCCAGACTGTTGACACTCTGCACTTCCCAGGACCGGGAATACGGGCCCGGGACCCTGCCGGGAGTCCCCGCCCGGGCAGCCTGTTCCACTGCGTCGTGGGAAGCGGAGAGGTTCACCCTGCGCCGCTGCTACGGGGAGAAGCGGGACAGTAATGTCAGCGCTGGGTTGTGGGGGCTGCCCGGGAGTGCGCCCCGTCAGGAAGAGGGGACTCGGGTGGGCAGAGAGAGGAGAGAGGGCCTAGCTCCTGCCCAGCCGGCTGCAGAGGGCTGGGGCCCGGTGGGGAAGGCCGGCCTGGCCCTGCCTGCGGCTCCCTGCCCGGCAGCGCCAGGAATTACGAGCTGCGTCGGCCGGGCTCGCTCCCCCGCGCCCGCCGCCTGTCAGCGCCGCCGCCGCCGCCCCACGTCTCTTAGCCATAACTCAGCCCCTCTCCTCGGCCAGGCGGGCCGCTGCCCTCCCCCAGAACCTGTCTTGACAACGGTAAAAGTACCACAAGAGCCCCTTTAAATTTTTTTTCCCTTCTCTTGAGGCCTTTCAGGGGCCACCAGCCACTCGTGGGCTTGCAGACAGCAAGGAGCGCGGCGGCGGCCTGAGGTGGGGTTGCCCCACGGGAGCATAAGCCCTTGCCTCTTCTGGAAGCGGGCCGGGACGGGGGTCGGCGCTGCCCCAGGGCCCGCCGGCGACACAGCCGGCCGGCCCGCCGCCCTCCTCCCCTGCCCCGGTGCGGAAGGCCGGCGAGACAAAGCGACGGGGTTTTCCTCGGGGTCGCGGAGCAAAACCGCCAGCGCCATCTAAAAATACACCTCGAAGCTTGGAGCGCCAGCCCGAAGGGTAAAAGCAAACGGGGGCTGAAGGCGACGCAGCCCCGCTCCTCGAGCACGAGCACGCCGGCTTAAGGTGGTGGTGGGAAGAAGCGCTGCGGCCGGCTCTGGTCGCGCTCGAATGCTGCAAGGGTATTTAGAAAAATAAAATTTAGGTGTAAATTAGGAGAATGGAAGAGTATGCCGCCGCCACCACCTCTCCCCGACGCCTTGCACATAAAGCAGCCACGTCCCTCCCGGGCGGACATAAGGGTCACATCCTCTTCCCGCTACTCGCCGGGCCGGGAAGGCGTGCTCGGGGCTGCCCCGGAGCAGCGCAGGGAGAGGGGCACCGGGCGGGGGTCGCCGCCCCTCCCGCCTGTGGGTGGCAGGTTTGCAGGGGTGGGCAGCAAGGGGAGGCCCCCCTCGGCTCGCAGGGCCGCGCTCCTGCCTCCCCTTGTGACCCCCCTTCACCTCTGATGGTTCGCTGGCGGAGCATTGTCTCCAGACACAACAAAACCAGGACGGAGCCCTGGAGCAGGCAGGGCTCCAACGTTTTGACGGGTGGAAGAAAAACATCAACAGATACTTTGCAATTATTTGGTGATGGGGGCTAAGGAGAGGCGGGCGGGGGAGAGGTCGCTTCGCAGCAGCAGACGCTAATTGCAACCTTTGCTTTGCTAATGAGCTCGCACCGGTGCATTCCGCGCTCCATCACCGTCCCACCCCCCCCGGCGGAGCCCTTGGGGGGTGGGAAATGGCGTCGGGAGAAAGTCGTAATTATTCTGCAGTTCGTTATTCGGTTTTAAATCCATCTCATCCTTGAGAGGCGAGGTTAGAAGCGCTGGCCGCCAGCACTTTCATAAATCCTCGCTTGGGGAAAACGGCGAGCAGCTCCTCGCTGGCAGGGGAGAGGTGTGTGCGAGCCCCCGACCCCGTCCCCGCCGCCTGCGCTTCGTCCCACGCCGCGGGCAGCCGGGCATGCCCGGCCCGGGGCCGCGGGGCTGGCAGGGCGACGTGCCCCTCCGGCAGCTCACTGCTTTAGCCTGACTTCACACGATCGGACCGGGGGAAATGCACATACAGAACACATGCAGATAAAAGAGTTCCACTCGAAACTCGCTTCATAAACGGCACTGAGAATGTATTTATACTGGGCAATCTTGCAAGCACCGACATTGTTTAAACAATTCTCTTCTGCTATGGACGATATTATCAGTACTTTTACATTATCGTTCAATGGAAAACATTCTTCTTTTTCCTTATTTTAAATATTTATTTAAAAAATTTTAAAAAGGAAAAAATTAAACTTCACGCTTAAATGTTCTGGCAAGTAAATAAATTCCAGGAACGTTTTGGGAAAAACGTTTATGCCATGTTTTTTCTGATCCGAGCACTTGCCTTCTGAGGGATGATGGTTGTAGTGATATGACCTGTTTATTCATCGATTCATATAATATATAAATATCCTGAACTCATGAGTGTAATAATTTGCTTTTTTTCTACTGGAGGAAATTCAGCTATTTTAAGAGTTAATGGTTCTAAATGTGTTGGTTTTCCTGGATTCTCCCCAGAGGTGATGGGGGCTGGAAAGGAGGGGGGATTCCAGTTTGGGGTTTTCATTGTTGTTTTTTTAATTCTGCTGAACACAATCTAAAACAGCTGACCTGAACGTGGGGTGATACACGGCACAACCAAGCCCCCTGACACCTAAAGGTCAGGTGAAAGTCTCCAGCAGGTAAGTTGTGGGCCGGCTGCCTGACCAGCTCACTTGCTCCCTGGCTCACAAATTGTACCCTTCTGCCCACCCAAGTAGTTTCAAGCTGTGTTTGTTTAGGGGGCAAAAAAAAAAAAAAAAAAAAATTGCCGAACACCCAATTCTCTTTGAGCCGGAGAGCTTGTGCGCTCTCACCAGTAGCTCGGGCTGCCTTCCCTCCCCTCTCCATCACAGTGCTTTTTAACAGCTATTATTTTGTGGCACACGCATACCAAGCAAGGCGCAAGTTACGGGCAAGTTAAGGTCGCTGAGGTGTGTGCAACAGATGCGTTGGCTTGGGGGGCGAGGGAGAAATCCCCCCCACCCCCCAAAGACCCTGCCTGCTGAACGGAGGGAGGGAGCCTTTGCCGGCTGCTTCCCCGGCCCGTGCAGCACAAAACACTGGTGAAGCAGGCCGGGACGGAAAAATGTCCCTCGGACCGCAGGGGCTTGCCCGTGGTGCTGTGCTGCTGTGTCTTGCCTGAACACCGCGACCCTCCGACGGGCCTGTTCCGCCCAGCCCGACGCTCCTCGGCCGTCGGGTGTCCCGTGAACACCACCTTGCAGCCCCTTGCCAAGTTGCTGGGTGCCAGCAGCGTTACCACCGAACCACACTCAAGGAATTAGTTACGAATGACACCGAGGGCTCCCACTCCGGACGGACCAGCCGGAGTTACCCTCGGAAGATCTGGGGCTTACTCCTCCGGCCGTCCAAGCAGGCCTTTTAGGACCTCCTTAGGAAATGAGGGGGTGTTCCACTCTCGTCCCCCAGGCACCCGATCGTTCGCTACCTGCACTGCCAGGCCCGGCCTAGGACAAGGCCTGCTCGCTGCCCCAGGTGCGTGTGTATCGTTTTAAGGGAGAATGGGGGGCGCAGCAGTGCTGCGAGGGGTCCCCGATGCCTCCACCAGGGTACGGGGCTGCCGCCCGGCCCCGCAACTACCGGGTAAGGAGCCGGCCCTCTTCCCCCCGCCATGCGGCTATTGTTTCGTTCAATTAGGCTCCGCATGATAAAAAACAATCGCTCGTTAACCCTCGCCCTCCTCCCTCCCGGCTGGTGTGTTGTGAATGGCGACATCGTCTCCCTTGACCCCCGTCTCCTTTTCTGTCTTTCTGTCCCCTGAAAAATGATTCCGCGAGCTCTGATTGAATTTTATTCCTTCCTGACCTGGCCCGTTTTTATTGCATGGACACCATCAATCTTGACCTAACGCGACGTTTGTTTATTACTTTGGAAAGAAGCGAATGGCTTTATGAGCCTCAGCGTAATTAAACCAGGAGGGCTACGTTCGCCGCGGCACCGCACCACCTTTGGGGCGGATTCACAACAGACAAGACGCCGGGGAGGGGAGGCAGAAGGGGAAAGGGAAAAAAAAGGTGGGGGGAAACCTACACGGGAAGGGTGAGTGGTACCCTCCCAGCCTGTGATCTTGTGACCGAGATGCCGGAATGAAACCCGCGAGGGTCCCTGGGGAGCCCCGAGCAGTTCCCTTACACCACACTTCAGGCCCACCACCCTCTTGCGCAGCTTGCCGCGTGAACTTGAGTTCGCCCTCCGCGCTAACCCGGCGGCGCGCTACCTGTGCCCCCGCGCAGCGACAACTCAGCCTCGGACACCCTGACAGCGCCCACCACCGTGCTCCTCAATTCCNAAAAAAAAACCAAAACCCAAACCTAAAAACGAAAAAAACAAATGAAAAGATCAGCGCATCTCCAAGTACGGATGAATTTAGCCAACACGCCCGATCCCAGCACAGGGAGACGGGGGGGAAAAATGGACTGAGTACGCGGAGGAGTTTAAATTACTGTACGAGTGAAATTAATTGAAAGCTAATGTTCAATTAGCCGTCGCTGTTGAAATGAGTGGTTTCGGGAAGTGGACGGGGGAGAGCTTCCAGAGCCGCACTGCAGCTCTCCTATACTGCGCAGTGGAGCCATGTGCGCGCCTCGGCGCTGCACGCTTTTGCCTACGCAATCAAACGACGTAATAAAGGCTGCGCACCCTTACCTCACGCTCTTCTTCACGTGGGCGCGGAGAGGCGCGGAGAGGCGCGCAGCCCCCGACTATGGGCCACCGCTCCTTTCCGCGCAGCGGCACCGCTGCGCTGCCACCCGCACAACCCGCGCCGGCTTTCACGTGCGCCGTGCGTGACTCGCCCGAAACATCCAACCCACGTCTCCAGAGGCCAGGGAGAAACTCTAAGCCCGTCCTGCTCGAGCAGCGTACAGACAGCTGGTCAATACACTACAGCCCCAGAGTTACCAATAGCGTTACGAAGTTGAACCAGGCTATGAAAATAGCCGCTGACTTCAAAACGTCTTTCCCGAACTTCGTGGCTGTCAGAAAGGGCCCCAGAAATCGTAAAACGCCAGTTTGGAACCACTCCCTTGAATTTCTCCATCCACAACACAGCCCCACCATGTTCTCCATCTGACCTGGCCTGTGGAGGTAGGGAAGGGGTTTTAATCCATGTCCCCTCGACTCTTTGCATGCACTTCTCTGCTATTTTTGGTTATGAACTTTGCAGAACATAATAGGAACTATAATTGCTTTAAGAAGAAATTCTAAGAAGGAAACTTAGAAAGGAGAATATTCCTCCTCTCCACGTTTTCCACAGTTTGAGTGACCGATGAGCAAGTACAAGAAAGAAACCACCAACACCACCACCAAAATGGAATGCTCCCTCAAGTTGATTTTTTTTAAAAAATTGGGTTTTTTTGTTTTTTCATAGGCGAAAAGCAAAGCGACAGTTTGGAAAAAAATCAGTTTGAGCTAAAAAACCCCCCCAAAGCGCCGTGCTAACCTGGCGCCTAAATGACCTCTCCGCAGACATGGCTGGGGCCAAGTGTCCCCATTTGCTGTCGGGGCTGCCACCACAGATGTCGAGGCCTTACGGGGACACCTCTCAGCTGCTGCCCGGGCGCACGTCCTGTGCCCACCGCTGTGCAAGGTCGCACCGCATCTCTTTTGGCGTTCAGGGCAGGCCCTGTTCTGCTGGGAGACAATCACAGGTCAGAAGGGACGCTCGGGTTTGCCTCCTGTGCTCAAGAGGAGGGAAGCACAAGAGGAACAAGGCTGAGTGGGGCCCCGCTGCTCACCGTTCACGGTGGCCCGTGGGCAGACGCCCCACTCCGTGCCCCTCAGTTGTGCTGCCCCAGCCCGGGAAGGTTTCTAGCGAGCCCACTCGGCCTTTCCCCATCCCAGCGGCAGCCGCAATCCCTCACGCCGAGGGCCCCGGACCGGCAGAGCCCGGAGTTGCCGACCCCCATCTGTGTAATGTCGCGCAGGGACCCGCGGCACGGGACTGCGCGCCCGGCGGGCCGCCTCCCGCGGTCAAGCCCGCACTTTTCACTGCCTACCTCGGGGACTGCCAGCACTGCTAATCTTATTTTCGTTGTGATCAATTTCTGCGCGGAGGGGGAGAAAAAAACCATTATGGTTACGATAATAACAAAAACAAAATAGTGTTTTTAAAACTCAAGACGAAGCTCGCGTGTGCGGTGAGCCAGCTCGTCGCACTGAGAAGCAGGAGGTGACCTCCGCCGCCACCACGCACGTCATTTCAGGAAAGGGATCCCCTCCGGGGGCAGAAGATCCCGACACGACCTACCTGAGACCAAGCGGGAAGCTTCCCTTTGCCCCCTCCCTGCCTGCCAGCCACCCTCCCGGCCCGCCGAGCCCACTCCACCCGCCCCTTTCGCAGCCAGGGCCACGGGTAGCGCAAGTTGCGCGGCCGCCCCGCGGCAGAGGGCCGCGGACCGCCCCGAGCATTAGCAGTAATTACACACGGCACTTGTTCAAGCTACGCACATCCCCCCCAAGCTTCCCTCACCGAGCAGCACCACTGACAATGCAACGGGTTATTAAACAAGCCGGGCTAATAACTGCTTTCCCCCCTATTTATTTTCGCCACAAACGTCCTACCGCTGGAGACCGCTGAGAAAACCCAAACTACAGGAAAGCCGGCGCCTGATCGCAACAAAAATAACAGGCAAATAGCACACTCAATCGCCTCTACCCTCCGCCTTCTTTAAATTTTATTTTAAATACATGACGGGGGGCAGGAATGGTCTTATTGTGCAGCCACCCCGCTGGCAAACCCATCTGCCGGGGCAGAGGGATCTGCCCCACCGAGGGTCCCCTCTCCAGCGAGGGGGAGCGGGGGCGTGAGGCAGTGAAAGCCCCGCCGTGCCTCTGGCCCAGCAGTCCCGCTCCCAGGGAGGAGGCGGTGGGCGGGAGCCGCCAGTTTAGCTGCCCCCCCTCGGTACTGGGAGAGGGACGATGGAGAGCAGAAAGTGAGCCCGACCGAGAATAGGTAGCATTTTATTTCCCTTTACTGGTGAAAAACGGGGAGCAGCAATTAAAACATGTCCCCGGAGCGAAGGCGCTCAGCTTTGCTCGTCCTCCTCATCAGCTTTACCACAACCGGGCGATGGAGTGTTTGAGTTTCTCGTACCCAACTCAGCAAACAAATAAATGTAAATAAGGCCGGTAATCTCTGTAGGGGTACTAGCACGAAAAAGCAAAGACTATGCCATAATTAAAAAAACGTATCCTAAGCCAGCGCGTTCTAAGATGACACACTCCTTCCAGTTCATTCCATCTGCTGAAGGTGTTTTCTAAACATTAGACTATTGCTTTGGAAGAGAAGCACAGCTCAAAAGCGGGATAATAAGGTTGAACCGTAAATACCTTTGTATTTATTTACAGCGTAACCTTTAACAATGCAACAGCAATTACTGCTAAGTGTTGCCTTTAGATAAGAGATTCTGATAGGAAACTGTATTATCTTGAAAGCAAATTTTAGGCCTTAAATATCTGTAATCAAATAAACCTATTTCCAAGTCTGACTGACAAGGCTGATTCATTTAAGTTAATAAATTTATTGCATTTTGGTGGTTACTTACAAAAGGGGAAGGTGATCCCCATTGCCCGTAGGTTCTTTATAGTAAATTGTCCAGAAGGTAAGATTCTTGATATGACAAGACGCCAGTCTGTGCAGCACTCATTTGCTACCCTGGTAATATATATTTTTTTCCGATTTGAGGAAAAATGAGGGAGGTAAGGAGAAAAAAAAAAAACAAAAACAAAAAAAAACAAACCAACAAACCAAAACAAAATAGCACCCAAACAACTATATAAGAAAAATTCGCCCACACAAAATATTTTAAAAATAATTTCAGTCCGAGCAATTGAGACACAGACCAGTAAAGTCCCTGAAGGACGGGAGTAATGCAGAGCTATAAAGGTGTAAGGGTAGGCTGTACAAGTACCCTTTAATCCAACTACTTTTTTTTTTTTTTTCCTGAAATAAAATAGTACTTTAAATCTATGTGTTACAGAAGCGGCTTCACAGATGTGATTGCACGCTTTGCTATCAATTCTAAGAAGCAGTGATTTATATGCTCGCATTACATTTAAGAGTACATGCACTACAGATTATTTGGCATCTGCTATACACTGTGGAGTTTAGAAAAATATGTAATGCGTATATGAAACTATAAATAAATACTTAATCCTTCTTTAAATATAGGTACATATGTAAATCCTGGATATAAATACATTTGAAACACACACAGAGCGATCGATAGCTCGACATATACAGTTACACATGGTCTGGAATCTAGTGCATGCACTTCTACCTCGGAGTTATCACTTAATATATCCTTACATAGGCATATTATTTAAAACAACGTAATGTCGCCATACTACTGTGTTTGGTCAAATGTTTCCAGGTCTTGCCCATTAATTGCTAAGAAAACGTGTTTGTTTATTTGCCAGCTCAGACCTGCCATGGGAAAGTATTTTTTTCCTAGCGGATACGTCGAGCTGACTAAGTGGAACATATTGCAGAAGAGACTGAAAAGGGATTTTTCGACCTGGCAGTTCCTAAATGGTCTTTGGAATTTGTGCGGAGGGGAACAAGCTGTTCCAGCGACAAAGTTAGTTATGAAATCCCTTTTCCCTCTCTTTCTTTCTCTCTCTCTAAATGAAAGTATTAAAATATACAGACGTGTAAAGGATCATTCAAACTGAATGGTAATTTATTAATAAACAAACAATGCAATACCTTCAGAATATTTTCAACAAAAAAAAAAAAAGAAAAATATTGATAGAATAAGATTAATACAGTTTCCCTTTTTATATATAGTGAAAAAAAATCAGCGTTTCAGTCAATTTTAACGTCACTTTTCAGGAAAGGGGGAAACACTTTCTGGCGTTTGGTCCTCAACATCCAACTACAAATTAAAAATAAATTACTATGTCGCAATTTACATTTTAAAACAAGTCCTTGTAGAAGAGGAAGGGGAGGGGGAAAGAAGCTGGTACTCTACGCTGGACTTTTCGCTCCCTTTTAAACACGGGGCATGACAAT